>JAQJVK010000049.1:345442-905442 GCA_035578135.1 Flexamia atlantica | reverse complement strand
CAGGTGATGGACCTACAGGTCCTACTGCGGGTGTCATCTCACCCACGGTCCTGAGGACGTAGGGTCCTGGGGTACCGTCGTAGTGACAGGTGATGGACCTACAGGTCCTACTGCGGGTGTCATCACATCCACGGTCCTGAGGACGTAGGGTCCTGGGGTACCGTCGTAGTGACAGGTGATGGACCTACAGGTCCTACTGCGGGTGTCATCTCACCCACGGTCCTGAGGACGTAAGGTCCTGGGGTACCGTCGTAGTGACAGGTGATGGACCTACAGGTCCTACTGCGGGTGTCATCTCACCCACGGTCCTGAGGACGTAAGGTCCTGGGGTACCGTCGTAGTGACAGGTGATGGACCTACAGGTCCTACTGCGGGTGTCATCACATCCACGGTCCTGAGGACGCAGGGTCCTGGGGTACCGTCGAACTGACAGGTGATATACCTACAGGTCCTACCAGGGATTATCCCACGGCCCTGAGGTCGTGAGATGACTAAGAGGACATGAAAGTTGCGTAAACGGCCTTAAATTAACACTTTGTTTTCGGTAGATCATAATGGGCTTACTCGATTAAAAACATTGACATGTGTTACAACTATTGTGGACCGTCTTGAATTTAGAGAAAACCGCTACTGACTGACGTAAAATTTAGGAATAACGTTTACACAATCAAGTATATAGAACGAAACATAATAACATTACATGGAAGCTATCAAGTAAATTACATAGAATGTATACTAATTGAAATATAAGAAAATATTTTACTATATTTTGTTTAGAAAATCCCTCTTTAAGAAAAAGCTAAACATAATCTACTATGACAATAATTTTAGAAAAAATAATTTCTCCTTGGGATTTTGAAGTAGGCCTATCTGAAACTCGAACGACAGACAAAGTAAAGAAAGCTTGTGCGGAATTTTAAGTTATTTATTTCTCTCAACTGTAAAGAGCACCAGCTAATGTTAATAAAAGTTTTTTAAATTTTTATACTTTTGTTTTAAATTAGCTTGAGCACAATCTATTACTTAGTATTTTTTAAGACGGATCTAATTTGAAATTCAATACTTCAGGGAACGGGAGCTTATTTATATATAAAAACTTCCTGTATGTGAATAAAAACAAATCCCCCTTAAAACCGCAGATTGTGGCGAGATAACTCGTTTAAAGAGAGATAAAAGATTGAGAAGTGCCAAAATACCGATGGGATGTTACAGGGGAGGCGTCGAGACAAAGTTGATCCTGGGGCGAAATAAAATGACGACGTTACAGTCGTGCCCCATTTGTCAGTGCGGGAAGCGATCATTTTTCAAAATTTAAAACAACGCGAACGTTGAATTATGTATCGGGGCTTACCGCCGATCGGGGCTTCGAGCTGGGCTCAGCACTGCTTGTCAGCGAATCTGGGGACGTGGGCACTGGTGTTCGGGGCTAGTGATGTACGATGAAACGGCAAATTTCATGAAATACACATACTGGGGCTAGTGATCTAGGATGAAATAGCAAATTTTGGTTCTATCAGCAGAGGAAGTCATATTTAGGTATTTGTAAACCACTCTGTATATGTGCAGTTGTGACTTGGATTAGATTTTTCTAATCCTAGTCACAACAATCAAATCAATCTTGTAAATCTCAATCATTCAATCAATCAATCAATCAATCTTGTCAGTTTTTTGGTAAGTTTTCAAGCCCCATTTGGGGCTTGAAAGAAATCCTGGAATTATTGGACTAAGACTAAATTAACATAGCTGAGACAATTTAAGATAATAAAATGAACCAAAGACTAAAATTTAAGGTTGAAACAAGTCTAAAATTAAATTTCTCCGTGCCGTCCAAAAAATGTGAACTTGGTAATAATTATCTGCCAAATTATACTGAATGTTTATCATAATTTTGTATGCATACGACAAACGATAGAATATCAATAAAAATAAATGTTCCAAAAATATAAACTTCCAGCATTGACAGTTACATTAAAAACTCACTCCTCATACTTAAACGTTTATTAAACTCAATAGAGACTAGATATTTGATTTAAAAGTGAAAGTTATTTCGCCCCTTCGGCCTCCCACTGACCGTGTACGTGTAAGTAGTCCATCTCGAAGGGAATGCCGGGAAGACGGATGATCGAAATCGCTCCACCATGAAATCAGCTGATAGCCACTACCAGGGCTGCCAATGCACCCTGCTGGAATGCATAATGTTATGTTGGCAAAACTGACATTTATATTTAGTTGTTACGTTGGTAAAGTTTTTCATGCTACGCTGATTTCAGCAATCTGTTGCATTGAAATAACTCTATTTATTTGATGAATTATCATGTGTTCATAATAATCAATGAATATAAAAGAGAGATATGTGTTGGTTTAGAACGATCTACAGCCAAAACTACTAGTCCAGTCAAAAAACTTAAAAAAGTGGCCCAACCTGGAAAACATTCCGTTAATTTTGAAACTTAACACACTTATTTAGAAGTACCTAAGGATGAAAATACTAAACGTCCTGGAAAATACGTGGCGTGCTCTAGTGGCAATTGACGGACAAAGAGTACTTTTTTTTGGTTTTTCATAAAATCTCGAGAACTGTTTGTCGGAGGTAAAAATTTTTAAGTGTTCGAAATAAAGCTTATTAAATTTTCTACGAAAATGTTTTCGTCCAATCAATTTGTACTCCTAACGGTTACTGAGTTATAAGGCGTTAAAGATATGAGGGTTTTCGCGATTTTCCCTGAAGATTTTTTATAGTTTTCAACGTAATAAAATAAAAATAATCTAACTTTGGTGGGCGTAATTTAATTCAGCTTTCAATTCAACAGTAGTTTGTTTACAGTTTAAATTACTAAACATAATTTGATAGAAAAAAATTAATCCCTAATCATCCCATGGATCCCCTCAAAGCACCCTTATCATAATCACCAAACAAACCGCGGGAAATATCAGTTTTAAACGTAATTAACTTACAAACCGAGTAAACAAAGAGGGACTTGTTAACGAACCTGACGACAAACGCGCTAACTCACTTAACTGAAACTGAGAACCGAAGCTGCCGCAATTAGAAGGGGGTGACCCCAAATTGGGGGGGGAGTGATTAGACAAATGAGCGTCGATATGAGGGGAGAAGAAAAAATATCTCCACACTGACAGCTCTGTCACAGGGTTGTTCTTGTGTATAACACGAGGAGTTCTGCTCTTGAAGTGGGGGGAGGGGGGGGGGAGGATTGTTCGGATCAGTGGATTGGTTGGGATTTTAATAGTTTTGCGGAGATTGTTTTTTTTTCTGGATCTTCTACGATTAGAGGTTGAAGAAAAAGAAAGTCAATTTAAATGATTTTGATGATTGGCGAGAGGAAATAAGGAACGGCCTCTGGGATATTATTTTCCATTCATTTAGAAAAGTGTTGTGGCTGTTGTTTTATTACCTGTGATAAAAAGTTGTAATTAAGCCTTTCCTAGAGGTTTCGAAAATATATAATTTGAGTTTACTTTAAATATTAATTTTACTTAACACACATTATATGAATCATACAGCGACAGTTATATTAATTTCTTATAATTAATCTCTTGATAATAAATAATTTTAAAATAATTACACACTTTATTTTTATCCAAGCAAAGGCGATACGGTGTACATAAATATTATAAAACCAAACGAAAAGAGCAAAAATAAATATAAAATTTGTTTCTCTAAGTACAGATAGTAAAATAATCCTTTCAAAAGCAACGACTGCTAAAAAAATTCTATTCAGTTTGATATTTAAATATTTTCTTCCTTTTATTGTAATGCAAGTATTAGTATTGGTTTTAATAATGACAATATTTATTGATACTTCTACAGAAATAAAAAACTGAAATTTCGTTGAAGTACTGATTAAAACAAAGAAATCAACAGTCCGTATACAAAGCCTAAACTACCTGTACCTTTTGAGAAACCCCATAAGTCTGCACCCAACAACGCTATACTTTACCACGCCGTTCTCTTAAAAAATTGAATAATTAATAAAACAATGAATCTTAAAATTAAAACGCCGGATGTAACCTGAAGTTTTCACGATGCCAACTAGTTAGTGAGGGTGGGTTAGGGAAAAAACATTGGCAACATTGAAAATGAACATTCAACTTATTGCAGTTTTGAAAAATTTCCCTCAGGATCCACCTCTAGCCCTAAAATAGTTATTTGTGTACTAAGGGGTAAAGTGATATATTATCTCTCAAGGGTGACAATTTTCCTAGGAGAGACTAAGAGAGGCTATTCACTTTACTCCCGCATTCACCCCTAATACCTGTACGAATAAACATATACCCAATACATAGAGTGTTTTGACGCGAAAAAAACTGTTATAAATCACTCTAATCAATAATATGTATCGATTTACATAGCCTCAAATTAAATTATGGCAAAGCATCAGCTGTTCCGGTTTTGCTGTATTTTCCTGCCTGTCCCCAATGATATACAACATATTTGCATGTTTTTGTGAAAATTTGAAAGCGCTCGATTATTTAACCGTTGGTTCCCATGTTATTCTTATAGTCTTAATTTGTATCCCACCGAGGGACAAAGTTGAAGCTTTTCCACGCTGTGGGAGACAAAGCACTATTTTACTCCCTATTCGTTACAAGGAGTAAAAAGCGTCTACATAGCCAATAGGGGAAAAAAGGCATTATCACCCAAAATAAAGGAGTGCAATCGTCATTCCTGTCACGGATCACGCGAAGATTTCTGATATTAGATTTTCCGTGTGTTTGCACAGACCGAAGACTCTCGGATTTTGATAAAATGAAACATAAATATGGTGATAGAGGGGAGAGACCCCAGTCAGAGTAAATAGGGTCTAATCAAGTGGCGTTGACGGCTGATTAGGCACCCAGTCTGTCTGTCTGTCTGTCTGACTGGTGACCAATAATAGCCCCCCTCCCCCCCTCCCCCCCCCGGCACTGGTACTGCGAGACTCCAAATCCCCATAAGTAATGCTCGACGATGCAGGATAGTTCAAAATTGTCATGTCCTAAACAACAGTTGCGTTTTTGTTCAACGTTGGAAAATGGTTGAAAACTGGATAATGTGTTTTTTGTTTGTTTTAATCATAAATCAAAGTTATACTTTTTTTTATCTTATCCTAAACAATATTTGTAACGTCCTCGAATCCCCCTTTTCAGGTTATTACTTAGTTGATAATATTATTTAGTCTTTATTACTGAACAAAGAGGTAAAAATAATAACAAAATTATAAAAAGCTAAGTGAATCAGTAAAATATTATTGGCTTGCTGATTGAGAAAACATTTAAAACTACCAAAATAATTTCATTATAAACGTTTAAAATAATAAAATTGAAAATGCAACTCCCATGAGATCTACGACACACTTATTTCAACACCGAAACGAACGCTGTGGACCAAATAGATAAGGAATATTAGAGGTATCCAAGGAAGACTTCCTAAAGGGTCGACCGGTAACTTCCAGAAATAAATATAGTATTTTAATCAGGAAAAATATTTAAAGTACCCCATATGTATATTAGGCCTGTTATTTGATACTATTACTTAATACCTTCCTCCAAAAAGTGGTACAATACTAAATTTTTATTGTTATCGATCAAAATTTCAAAGCGCCTTAAACTAATATGACAATCAATATTAGTACATCATCTGTATTGCCTATCTGTACCTGTTCTGTATCTGTATCTGTTGTGTTGGGTAGGCGCATGTATAAAGAGAGGAAAACGTTGCATATCACAAGGAAGGAGTGTTGGTTCGAGCATAGATAATAAATAATGATAAACTTTTATATAACTACTTAAATTATAACATGGATTATTTTAGCGTACCAAACAAATCAACTGGCTGTAATTTTTAAAATAAATAAGTGTAATACCGTGGGGGAATTAACGGATAATCGATATAATATAACGTATAATAACCATAATCGATCAATTCTTTGTTTGAAATTCTTTGTTGGCGATGGTGATTTTATATTTTGATTTGGATTTTTGCGGACATTTGCCATCACTGATTAGTAAAAAACAAGGTTAACGACGTTTCGGGATCTGGAATCTGATCTGGAATCTGGATCTGGAATCTTGTTATGTTCTAGGGTTTCTTCCACCTGAAGACGGGGTCAGATTCCAGATCCCGAACCGTCGTTAAACTTGTTTTGTACTAATCAGAGATGGCAAATGTCCGCAAAAATCCAAATCAAAATCTAATCGATCATTTTGAAAATTTTCAACAGCACTTTAAAAAAACTTTTAAGGTTGATTGATTCGCTAGTGAACTAACTTAAGGATGGGATACTTATAGGTGGCAGGGTTATAATTTAAGTTTTCGTATTGTTGCAGGAGAATAAAAGGTTATATTGCTGTTGACCAATGTATCATCAAGTAGTCATAAAATAAATCATGAGTGGGAATATTACCCAACTTATGATTCTCTTAAAGACAGGTTGACATACAATTTTCCCAGTTTTATGTTTATTTTTTTCTCATACTCAATATCCATAGCCATTCTAAAAATATCTTGAAATTTGCACTTTATTTTTTGTGATACCACCAATTTTATCAGCCACACAGTTTACATTAGTATGATATATGTTCTTGAATTATTGTTGAACCGCTTTTTCATCCTTCAAAATCCCCAAAGCTATTTCCAATCGTCTTGTCAATCCCCACACCCATACATGGACCAATCAAACCTAACTGGAAGGGTAAACATCTATCCAGAGAAGGGGATGTCCGCATTGAAAATGCACATTCGTTTAAGGGACCGCAAAATTTAACAGGATCTCTGGAGGGTTGTAAAATATTTCAAAATCAACCTTTCAGACACCATGAAATTGTCAATAGCCTCATATTCTGTTGTTATGTGAAGCAGAACGTTCTATGATTTTTTATGAATAATTCAGTTTTCTGTCGTGTGTGCTGGTATTCTGGATTTCGCTTGTGCGGGAAAGAACAGAAAAACAATTTTGTATGTGTGTACAATCGTGTGTTATACAATCGTTCCATGGGTTAATATATATTTTTTAAATTTTACCTAATTAGGCTTTAACAAAATATATTTCAATATAACAAATAATATTTTGGAATTGCAGATACATTGAAAATCTATGAAAAACAAATAACCATTCTTCAAAATACATTCGTTTGTTGTTCTTACCTAATAGGTTTTAAGAAAATAAGTTTGAATACAACAGATAATACTTTTGGATTGCAATTCCAAGGGAAACTCTATGTCCCGCATTACACTATCGAATATTTTATAAAAGATTCTTTTATAAAAGATTTATTTGTCCAATCAGAATTGAAGATTTTGTTTTGAAAATCAGCTGGCTTAAATTATAATTGGTCAAATAAAATCTTTTTTTAAAGATATTTTATAAAATATTTGATAGTGTAATGCGGGCCTAACACTATCAAATATTTTATAAAAGATATTTTATAAAAGATGTATCTGACCAATCAGAAATAAAGTTTTTGTTTTGAAAATCAGCTGGCTTTAATTTTGATTAGTAAAATCAAATCTATTATAAAAAATTTGATAGAGTGATGCGAGCCTATGAATAAACCAATGATTTATCTAAAACTTCTATTTGTGGGTATTGCGCTATACTGCTGAATTCTAACAATATGGATAGTTCTCCTTAAAAAGTCTAGTAATTTATACATTATTTGTGTCAAAAACCGAATAGATACTCGTACGCAATATTTTTGTAAGTAAATAAACTGACTATATAAAGGTAACAATTTGAAATTTTAGCAATTTCTGAACTTGTAAAAAATGTAAAAAATAACGACGATTCACTACAGACGGTAGCTCTAGGTATGTGGAGCAAACATGCGTATGGGTGGTATCAGGTGGTAAGGAAGGCACTGTCGGTGGGGGGGGGGGGGGTAGAGGGGGGCGTGGGTGGTACAGGGAGGCAGCCTGGTAGCCCTAGGGTAACAAATTAGCAACGGTTACCTGCTGTTTGAGTTAATGGCTCCACTTTGGTTTCAATTAGCCCTTATCTGAGCAGCGATATGCACCCTTAAGGGACCCATATCCCTCCCCCTCCAAGAAACAATATAAGCTTGTATTATTTATACATTATCTGCGCATCTTAATGGGCCCTTAATTCATAAACTTTATACGACACGGCGCGGCACACACGCTCGCAATGGGCTCTGATAAGCGCTGATAAGACGGCAATCGCCGTCGGGTAATCCCTACACTAATACGATATTTTACAGGGGTGCCAATTTTTTATCATTAAGATTTTTTAATCATTAAAGGATTTTTTTTGTTTATTTGAACTAGTATGGATTTTTAAAAATTACTTAAGAGGTTTTTAAGATCTTTGGAAAATACTAACGTTAGTTGTCAAAAAATGAATGAAAATTTATACATAAATATAATATATAACTATAATAAAATGTGTGGGATTTTTCTGTTTTATTCACAATCATATTGCTAACTACATACTGTTTATTGTTTACTCCATTATTTACTGTTAATGGAGTTGTCTCTGTTATAAACAGTTGAATTGTAAATAAATAAATAAATATCGACATACTCCATTAATAAATTATTTTAAACTTAATTTGAATAACTTTTCTTGAAATTTCGTCATACCTACATGAAGCCCTCAAGCTTAAGCCCAGTTAACGATTTTAAACTGACTCGTATTAAAAATCATAAACTGGTAAACATCATAAAAATCTTCCTTAATACCAATAATTATGATATTTCTGATTATTTAAAGTAAATAACAGGAGACACGTGATATTCATCTAGATAATTACCAATATATTTCTAATTTACGACGTCAAAATAGGAGTATTACATAATTATTTATCCAAAACTACTCTCAACAGATTCAAATGCTTTAAATTTATAAATGTGTAATTTTATTGACAAATTCAATACGATTTTGATAAAATAATACAGTGTATTCTTATAATTATTTTATTTCTTTCACATGCCGTAGTTTTAAATTTTCAACAAGATACTTTTTACTTCGAAATCGACCAAGTAAATTCCATTTATTTCTTAGCCAAAACACTTTTTCTTCTTTCGAGGGTCGAGACAGAGTGATGATTAACCCCCCGGACTTGTGGGGAGGTGAGGGGGCGGGGGAAGGGGGGAGGGGAAGTTTCTTTATAAATAATGACCGAACAGGGCCTCAGATGATAATAAAAATGAATTAGCGATGCAAACCAGAAAGGGCTGTTGCAATTTTTACCGCCCCGAATGATTTAAGAGCCGAAGATAAGAAGGCTTCTGATTCTTGTTGTCAGACTTTTTAGCGTTTTATCCCACCCCTGAGATTCGCCCCCGTTTCATATTTATTTCACGGCGGATTGAAATATGTTCTCGCGCCGCTGCCGAGATAGCGGAGCTTTAATACTGCGCGCTCCGCGGCCCTGCTTGGCTTCTACTGTTTTGTGGAATTGCGATTCAGAAGTAAAAAAAATTTGTTGAAATTACTTTAAGAACAGTCGAAATAATTTAAAGAAAATTAAAAATTCTTTACTTACCCGGCATAGTTAGGGCTACATTTCGTTATTGCACTTAGCCTTAGTTATAAATGAAGAAATATGTACAAAACAAGCTAAAACTAAATACAAAGGAAAATAAAAATGTAATTTTAGCGAATTTCTCCTATAGGGAAGAAGCTATTACCGTAGGTCTCAAGGTAAGACCTAAGCCCCAGACCATGATAACTTTTCGTTTTAGGGCCCCCAGAAGCAAAAAAACACCATTCGTTCGAATTTATATATATATATATGTGTGTGTGTGTGTGTGTGTGTGTGTCTGTGAGCACGATAGCGGCCGTAAAAATGGTCCGATCTTAATGAAATTTGGTACAGACATGTAAAGTGGTAATCCCTCGGACGAGTTCGTAAACCAGCCCGATTGGAGCACCGGAAGGGGGGGTAAAGGGGGATAAACCCCTCCAAAAATGGGTTTTTTGAGTTTTTTACATAGAAAAATAAAATCTACCGAATTTTTATTGGCACCATTTAATTCAGCTCAAAAAAACAAACAATTTAGTATTTTGAATCACTGCTCTATGTCCATTAATTACCGAGATATTGAAAGTGGTAAACACAGTACGTTGTCCCAATGTTAACCTTATGGGAAATAAGTAAAACTAGTCGTTTCCAGTTAATAAAATTAACTATTTCAATGAGTATGAGTGTGAAATAAGAACAATCTGTCAAAATGAATCATTATTATAAGGATAACTTTTTTCAGAATTTGCACAGTTTCGTTGAGGATGTTTGTCACTAAAATTTTGGCCACTATCTCTTGGGAATTTTTTAGGAATGAGAAGTTCACTGTGCCCTCCAAGCAACAACAGATGAGCAAGAGATACATACTCGTTCCAATATCTAAAGCAGTTTGTTTGAGGGCCTCTACAGTTATTATTAATATTAGAGGCCGTCTTCAGGCGATCCCGCCACTCCCTGGATAGTCCATATTTCTTCTACACCATTTGTATTTGGGACTTAATCCCTTCCCTTTTTGTGGATGGGTGGTTCACAATCCCCATTAAAACTCTATAGGCACACTTCAAAACTTTTATTATTTTAGTCACCCAATTTTTGACAGCTAATATGATACTACAGTTTGATTGGGCCACTGTGGTTTGTGTAAGGGCATCTGTCAGGTATGGTCTTCTTCTGCTACCATACTTTCAACCTCCATTCCCCTCGTGATGTCCATATTTATTGGCAACCACTCGTTTGGATTTTGACTTACTCATACTTTGTTAATTGATTTTATTATTTGTCTACAAATTCTTCATAAATAATATTTACTTCTTTCTTTATAAGGCCCTTTTCTTCTTCGTACGAATCTTTGTATACTTTTTGTAGGAGTATAAAACCCTTTTTGGAAAAAGACTTGGAAGCTGCAACATTTGTTCAACTGAACCTCTTACATTAGTGAATAATTTTCCTTAACTGGTTTGATTTCTATACCGATTATAATTTTTAATTCATAGGTTATACAGTAAAAAACAATAAACATAAATATAAATAAATAACTAAGTGACAGAAGGAAAAAGACTTTTCTATAGACAGCTGATTATTTACAAAAACATAATTTGGATGAACCATGTGTTGGGTAAAAATCTTCTTCCATTTATAATATGTGGGAACTTTAATGTCCAGTGGGGCAAGGCACATTGAACTGAGGGTGATGAAAATTATTCCATACCTTCTGCAGGAAATTCCCTTTAATTTGGCACCTCAATCATCAAAATCGGTTCACAAATAAAGGAGTTTTGCTGTACACAAGAAATTCCTTAGGAAATTAGTATAGTAGATTCTCTATCTCGGTTATTTCTCAACATATATAGATAAAACTTGGTAAATAGCTTATTCTAGTTCAGATCTAATAAATAATGAATTGAAACCACCCAGTTTTAATACACCTCTAGCAGCAAACCTGCGTACTCTTTTCCCATGTTATTCCTAAGGAGCTTACCAAAACATGTCAAATCTCGCTATGTCGGATTGAAATATGTTGTTTTGCATTTGAAATTCGCTGAGTATGCAGGCATGCTGCAACGGGGGTATTAATCATTTACAGGTGACCTATTAATCTACCATTTACAGATGATCACGCCTAAAACAACCCCCTAGAACACATCTACCAAGGACAACCGCAAAAATACAAATCTTTCAGTGCTACCACAAACCAACGACGACTTTATAGGGTAATTCATGTTGGTAGCCCCTGAACTGTGATATTAAGACTAAATAGGCACGTAACTCTAACGTCTAATCAGGTCATACTATATTGCATTGAAGTGATTAGACGTTGGAGGTACGTGCCTATTTAGACTTTCCAGTGATTTCGAGGAGTTTTGTAATGGTTAGTTGGTTATCGACACCTAGTCTAAAAGTAAAGTTCTTAGCTTTGAGGCTGTAGAATAGTTTTCGTTGGAATTAAGTTGGGTTAAATGGTCAAAAGTGATTTTGCTGCGGTAACTGATACACGTTATCTCCCCCTCGATGGTAATCATGAATAACAATATTACTTTGGTTATTTTTACCCTAGTGGACAGCTGATGCGCCCATTACTTTGTGCATCATCAGCATTATGATGTCGGATCAGAGAAGGCTGTCCAACAAGGATAGAAAGCCTAGATTACTAAAGTCAGTGAGGCTGATTTCATTTGTTTTGTGTCCTTCAGTCTGTGCCATTTATTATGACAGTTCTAATTATAATCAGATGTTATATTTGTTATCATTGTATGTTTACATTCTATTACTTTACAAAATACCAATGTACAAATAAAATGAATTGACATCTTTTCATTAATTTTATATCATTCCTTGTTAAATAATATTAGACATCCAAGGATTTAACAATTTGTATCAGAAATTCCTGGATAGCCAAAATATCAATACGTAGGTTACTATTTTTATTAATTTTACTTTTTTAACAATGTTTTCTCTGTCTTAACTCCCACGATTTCTCTGTAAAAAAATCCCGCAAAGCTAACAAACCCTAACGAACCAATCTCTTTTTAACGATTCCCACTGAGGCGATCGGGACTGCTCGACGGAGGGAGGGAAAGTGAGTTAGTGAGTACAAAGCAGGATGACGAGCAAGGAGGCGATTGACGCGGACAACAATGACTGACCAAAGTGAGTTAGAGTGACCGTGGGGCGGTGGGGGGGGGGGGTGAGTGAGCACGGGTGAATACGGTCAGGGGTGAAATAGCTGTCCGAGCTTTAGGGGTTGACACAGTGGACACTTGGACACCATAAGGTATACAGACAGAATTAAATAATTTATGGCCAGTTCGCCGATATGGATAGTTTAAATTTTGAAATTTGGTTCATGGATGGCCTGAGCCTACGGTACTAATTTGCTGCGAAGTAAAAACTCACGATAAGTAGGTGATAAACCGCTGTACTGGATCTGGTTAAATATGTGTGAAGTAAGGGTTAGTACTTTTAAGCTGTTGAAGAAGAGAGGAAAGGTCTGATATGTTTGAAATTTTAGATTACTTCATGTCTTTGGTGATAAATTGTAATCTTTAACTCCTTTAAAACTGTTGACTCCTTTACAAAGCCCATTTGGTTAAATTATTAAATGGTAATATATTACTATTTCCAAAAATAACAATCAAATGATACCTCGTTAGGACTAATTATTTGAAAGTCAATCTAGAAAATCTTAGGTCCAAGTCAAAATTTTACTTTATGCTATGGGATTTAAATCAAATTGAAGATTCGTTAATACATTTGAGTTATGCTAGGATTTTTTGTACTTCAACTAATTAAAAACCTCAAATTTCAAATTAACTCATCTGATACAAATGGTATCGATTAAATAAGCCGGTTTTGATTGTCCAAAAATAACTAAATATTAAGCAGTATTGCACTATAGAAAAACTAGGTGGGTATTGCACTATAAGGGGGTGGATGCTTGAAAGTATGACTACCAAGAAGTTCCAAGATATTATTAGAATATCTTAACTGCTTATATCCAGGAAAAAATATATCCCATTACATAGTTTTTTTAAAACACCTTAATTCTTCATCACACCTGCTGCAAAACCTAACCAGAATACATACACAGCACGTTCACAAGCCCAAGTATTCAAAGCTGGTGGGAGAAGCGGGGAAGTTGGCGAGTTCACAAACAGCAGAGCCAGACGTTAGTTTAATGTATACAAATCAGATTTCGGCGAAACTTTGCCGAACCGCCATAGCTAGACCGCCGGCTGCATACTAATATTCCGCTGAATAATAAAAAGAGTTGGCGGTCTCGTCAAAGGAAAAAAATAACAGCGAGTGCAAGTTGATGTAGGGGTAAGAGCAGTGGCAGTGGCTTCGCAGCAAAAAATGTAAGGGGGAGGTCACCTGATTTTGCCAAATTTATGTCTTGAATTTTCCAACTCTTGAAGTTGAATTGTCCAGCTGAAATCATTTAATTAGAACAAGTAATTAATCTGAAAAATAATGTTTGATCTAAAGACCCGAGGAGTTGGGAAATTCGGTTTTACTAAATTGTGCGTGATTGATGAAGAATAAAATGAAGCGAATCTATACAGGGTGGAAGGAAGTTAGTGTTACAAAATTTTACGTGATAAACTACATGGTATTTCTAACAAAATTGCACAAATATAAGTTTCTATAACCTTGAAATAAGTGAATAATGGATAAAATAAGATTTTTTTCAAAATTTTTGTCCTTGCTCAGATTAAATGGCTTTAAGTGCATCAAAGATTGTGTTTTTATGGATTTCATTCCCATATTTGGAATCTTCATAACATTTCAAATAAGAATAACACAGAAATATTCAGATTCAACACCCTTATGAACTTTTATTTTCTAATTAAAGTCTATATTTGTATTTTTTAGGAAATTTAAATTAAGTTTGAAGCGGTATTTCTATATTATACTGGACTGTAGAATGTGTCAAATATCATAAAAAACTTTCCCTTTTAATAAGCTTTAAAATGATGTATAAAAACCTACTATTACTCAAATTCATTATTTATAAATTTAATAGTATATGGAGAAAAACAGGGTAGGGCTGAAGTTTCTTTTCTGAAAAAAAACCTGTACGTCCCTTAACAAAATGACTTTAACTGCACTATAATCCATGTTTTGTGGATTTTATTACCATTTTCAAAACCCTCGTAAAATTATAAAGAAAAACTAAAGAACAATTTTCTAAGTGTAAAAAATTGGGAAAAAAGTTATGGGAATTTTTTTTGTTTTTAGTAAAAGTGATGGGGATCAGCTGCTACTCTTTGGTGGGTTTCTTGTTATAAAAAATATTAGGAGAACGTCTCCTGTGGATTTTCGCATGTAAATTTTGGGTTTTCCGCTAGTAATAATTATGAAATCTTTTTCAAAGTAATTGAAGAATCGTTGACCAAAACAGCTTGTGATATACATTTTCCGGAAAATGTATTTGTCCCATATTTTATCGCAGTTCCTATTTTATTTGAAATTATCTTTATTTGAATTCCATGGTTTTCGCCAAAGGTAACACAATGGCAGTGGATACGGCTTATATGTGAGTTCATCAAATTACAAGATGAGAAAGCGTACTCCTAGTTACTGTATGTACTGAATGATAACCACCACAGATTGATTAGTACATATTATTATAATACTGCAGTCATTTTAACAAACGTTAAAATTATACTATTTTGGCAAATGCATTGTAGGCTGATTTACCAAAATGTTAGTTGGGAATTTAGGAGCTAAGAGTAGACAAATTTGATATTGTTTAAAGTAAGTTTGATGTAATGTTTTTTTTTGTAAAATTGCTGCGAAGCATACAAATCAAGCTCTTGCAATTTCAGAACGATTTGTACGGTCAATTTAAGTTCACAATTTTCCAACTCGCTGGCTGGAAATTTGCAATTTTTTGTTTTCAAATTCTAGGGTGAGCCTCCCCCCCCGGTAGCGTCGCCCCTGGATAGGAGGGACGGAGACGTCGCTCCTTACCCCCTGGAAGTAACGGTCCCCTGAGGCCTCGCCCTCGTGGCTCTACTGGCCGAGATAGCAACTGTGGCAGTTGTACGGGGGGAATTAGGGTAATGTGTCGGGGTATACTTGGGTCAGGGGTGAACACTAGACACAGTCGGTGGAAAAGTTTATTGTTGCAGCTTGTTCAAAATAATACCTTTAAATGAGAGTTCTGCAGTTATTCATAAAAATATGTGAAGATTAAAAATACAATAAAATATACGGAATAAAATTAGGGTGCTGTGCCTAAGGGCTTCACGGGTCAGGGGTGAAAAAAGCCGGGAAAAAATTAATTGTTACAGCTTGCGAATCAAAATAATTCTCTTAAGTACCTCTTATTCAAGAGCTACCTAAGCGCCTGTGCCTTTGTTAGTTTTTGATGCTCTGCAAATTTCTATAGAGAATAATAATATGTGTAGAAATTTACGTACATGCAAGAAATTAAGAGTTTATGAAAACAGTAATTCGCGAAGCACGAAGCAAGATTGAAAAACAATAAGTACAATGTATTGATGTAGTTTAAAAATCAATTTTCTCAATGGCTGTTTAGAGAACTTACTAGCAAAATCTGGCTATTATATTTTGATAATGAAGTATTAAACTGCAAAATAATCTGTCGAGAAAATGCTTTATCAAAGGAAAATAAAAAAGTTTATGATTCCCAACATTTGTTACAGAATAACTAAGAACCTTCAGTTTAGGAAGTTGCATTTTCATCCAGTTCACAATCAAGCTCAGCTTTTCACTTTAATTTTAAGAATTCACAGTAAAGTAAGTTCGACACTCAGTAAAAATCTATCTAATTCATGACTTATCGTAAAAAAAAACAAAAAAAAACACGATCTACAGATTGTAAAATCAGGAAAGTAAAAAAATTCGACAAAATATAAATTGTGATACCGAGTAAACTTAAATAATTACATTCGCTATTCCCGAACCTTTACCCTCTGAAGCAACCACACAATAGATCTCGTCTATGACACATTAAATAACATTACATTTGCTATTACCAAACAAACCTTTACCTTCTAAAGCAACTACATATCAGATCTCAGTTTACAACAAATTAAATTACATTACACTGGCTACTTCCAAACCTTCCCCTTCTTTAAGCAACCACACAACAAATCTCCGCTTAAAACACATTAAATCACATGACTTTTGCCATTCCTAATTCCAAATCTTCCTCTTTTTAAACAACTACACAATGGACCTCCGCTTTTACAACCCCAACAGGCGGAACAATCGTAAGGTGAACTTTTACCCTCTGTTGGTGTTTCCAAATCTTAATTCCGAGTTTATCACCTCCCCCCACCCCTCCCCCCCCGCAAGGAGTGGTTTACTACCCTGAGGCAGTCTATCACCTCAAGGTGATTACTGGCATTTGCATAAGGAAATGAAGGACGACCTTTGACAGGGAGTCTATAGTGCTTCCCTCCTCCATCCCCTTTCTTCCCTTCAACCTCTCGACAGACAACGTTGGTGCAAGTCGTAAAAACGTAATGAGAATGTCTTCGGTTGTTTTAAACATGTTTGGGGAGTGTCGGAATTTGTTTGTTTAGGGTGTGAAATCTGATTCAACATGTGTCAGAGATTTTACACTTTTAAATGTGTTCTGAGAAAGTCGTTAGTTTGGGATTTTTAACTAAAGTTAGTTATTGTTGCGTTTTTGTCGAACATGATGTTGATATTACGTTATTATAAACGGGTTTTTAAAGAGTTTTCAGGATGTTAAGGAAGTTATTTATTCACTCTAAAAACCTTTACTGCCTAGTCGTATATAATCGATTTTCTGTTAAATGTTATTGAAGCTGTACTATTTTGTCCTTGAATTGCGGGTGTTGAAAGATGATCTATTTACACATGATAAACACAACACAGTTGTAATAGACTAAAGTTTCCCGTTGTCAAACTTTCATCTTTTAAATATTTTAATATTAATCCAACCAAGATCTATCGGTTTAGCTTAAAAACGACTTTTGAATCTGTCTTTAAAACCCCTACAACACCAGAACTCAAATAGAAAACCAATATCTTGAAAACTTGTAAAGCGATTTAATTTTGTAAGGGGGGTTTCATAATGAAAAGTTTTACTAAACACACCACAACTAAACTAAATAATTATATTCCCCGAAGTATAATACTTAAATCCTCAGAAAATCATTGTATTTATTTATAAAAAATAAAGCCACTATCCTGCTATTTATTTTTTGAAAGAAGAAGTCAACTAAATTTCTCAACCCTGACTCAACATTCTGTACCGTAACAGATTAAGCTTCTACCACACACGTAATGCTTTATCACTGCAATATCAATGATATACGCAAGTACAGAATCGACGATCGCCACCGCATGTTTGAACATGTTGGCCCGATCCTTATCACCGATGATAAGTGTGCAGCGCTTCTGGCAAGGTCGTTCCTCATCCCTTATCGAGCGCCCTCCATTCGTTACAAGCTCTCCTACAATCCAACTGAATTAAATAACCAATGTTTATCTGTTATTTATGTTAATTTTTTGTTTTATATTTATTTGTGTTCTAGTTTTTTGGGTGTTAGGCAGTTTCCAAAGAAAATGAATTAGTGTTAAAACATCTTAGTGTTATTGATCTATGAAAGCCCCAATTCAGTAGTTTTCGAGGAATAAAAAGTTCATGTTAAAAAAACTTAATTTTTGTTGGTCCAACAAAGATTTCTTAATACCAAACATTTTCTTTTTCTTTATTTTTTCTCTATAAGTCATTTGATCTATTCATCACAAACTACCCTACAATCCAACGTATATCTTTACATTATTTTGAATTTAACGTTTTACCAATATTTACTGTGTTAAGTAGTTTTCAATGAATTAGAGTTAATGTTAAAACAAAATACAAAATAATTACAAGATAATTATCCCGATACAAAACATTTTTTATTCCGTTGATAGTTGTAGTTGATTCCGTGCGTCGTGTATAACCTCTTCATCACTCATGGATTCCGTCGAACGCTCTGTCCTTTTTGTTGCAAAACCATGGTTTCGGCTGAAGAGTAGCTGAAGATGGCGATGAGCCGAAACCATGGTCCTGCAATAAAAGGACGGTGCGTTCGACGGAATCCATGAGTGATGACCGATTTCGAGGATGTTCCTATAGCAAAAGAGTTATTGAGGCTTTACGACTCTGCATACTACGTATTTAAGCATAACAACTAACAAAACAATTTTAATTACTTCCAAAAGCTTTAAGTTATTAATATTGCATATTTATTTGATTTTTTAAAAAATTTAAACTCTAAAATTAAGTAATACAGCTATTTCGAAAGTTGTTTTTCATAAAAGAAAGTCCAATTTCAACGACACGTCTCTCACTGATAATCAGAATGTGTCCAAAAATATACCACAATCAGTTTTCATTGGATTTTAGCCTCTTGATAGAAAAGAAAAATCTAATTATATAATTAGCTGCTTTGATGAAAATTTATTGCTTTAAAATCACCAAAATATAAACTAAAAACTCATTCATATTAATTCAATGACAACCTCTTTAGTTGAACTCAGACTGCAATCTTACATCCCTTACAAAGTCGATTGACATTCAAGGGAGCACAATTAGAAGACAAACAAAGTCTAAGTCTGAAGAAAGTTTGCAAGAAGCTCAATGACGAAGATCCTGGGATTTTGAGCTAATTGTGGGTGTAACTTTTCCAACTCGGATCTGCAAGTGAACCTTCGAATACGAGGGTGGGCTGTAATTAAATATAACTCTGCTTAACAAGTTTCACGCTTTATATTACATTGATTATGATCTGCTAAGTTTCAATAGGGCGAGAGTTACTTAGAAGTGATTAAACTTAAAGCTTGAATTAAGTCTATTACGTCCCCTGTACTTCTTGTCTAACTCTCACTTGATAATGTCGTTGGAAAAAACAGACTCGAAGTAATGTACATATGTTTGATTAATTATGACGTGTAAACTTAAAACTGCATTGTGATAATTATTTTTTTATTTATTTGTTTATTTTTAGCGAATTTCCCCTATGGGGAAGAAGCTGTTACCGTAGTACTCATGGTAAAACTTAAGACCCTGACCATGATAACTTATCGTTTTGGGACCCTCAGAAGCAAAAAACACCGTTCGTTCGAATTTATATATATATATATATATGTGTGTGTGTGTGTGTGTGTGTGTGTGTGTGTGTGTGTGTGTGTGTGTGTGTGTGTGTGTGTGTGTGTGTGTCTGTGAGCACGATAGCGGCCGTAAAAATGGTCCGATCTTAATGAAATTTGGTACAGACATGTAAAGTGGAAAATTCGGACGAATTCGTAAACCAGCCCGATCGGACCACCGGAAGGGGGGGTAAAGGGGAATAAACCCCCAAAAATGGGTTTTTTTGAGTTTTTTACATAGGAAAATAAAATTTATCAAATTTTTGTTGGTACCATTGAATTCAGCTCAAAAAAAAACAATTTAGTATTTTGAATCACTGCTCTATGTCCATTGGTTACCGAGATACTGAAAGTGGTAAACACAGTACATTGTCCCAATTTTAACATTATGGGAAATAAGTAAAATTCTATATCTCGCTTATTTCTCAACATATCTGGATAAAACTTGGTTTGTGGCTTAATCTAGATGAGATCTAATGTTAATTACAGTGGAACCTGGATAATTCGAACTTGTATAATTCGAAATCCTCTTTAATTCGAATATTTTTCTTGGTCCCTGGCATTTTGTATCTAAACAATGCTAAAAAATCATGGATAATTCGAATTTTATTTTGGATAATTCGAATTTTTTAAGTGCCAAATTAAGGTACATCAATTTCATTCCACGACTGAAAATAGTTACAAATTCATTGGAAAACATGTTTTACTACGACGTTCAATAAAAAAATAACGTCAGACCTATGGCGTGTCAGGTTATGGTCAAATGACTCATCCCTTCCACCTCCCAGGCTTCCCACCCTGCCCCAACATCGCTTGTAACTCGACACCAATAATGTAAATTAAAACAGTACAGAACGCTGACTGGGTTCGGAAAAGGGTTGCGCTCGTCGTGGCAGCGCCACTAGTCTTTTCGCGCTTGATTCTGTGCAGAACGGCTCCCGGCAGACGAGCCATGCGCCAGACCTGATGCGAAGTTTTCTATTTCGACACAAAGGCTACTCAACACTGCGACCCCTTTCCCACCCCCACCAGCCAAACTAACTTCCGAATTCCAGTGCAGCATTCCATTGTTTTCGATCGTCCTTCAATCAAAGTGTTTTTTTAACTGTGCAAAGTCTTGTTTTTAAGTGTTTAAAAGTTTTTACGTAACATTAAATAAGTGTAGTGACCATGTCGACAAAATCTAGGACCTATAAAACACTCACTTTAGCGGACAGTCAATGACCGTGTAATTGTCAATGTTACCCGAAGTTAAGTTGGTAGCCTGTATCAAGTTCAGAAGTAGCAGAAGGTACTGTATTTTTCTATCAGAAATGTTTCTTTGTATTGTCGTACGTAGCGTCGTACTTAGTTTATACTTTTGGGTTGTTATTTCTGTTTTATGATTACTGTTTTTGAACCCTTATAATTAGCGTTTGTTGATGAATTTATTCTCTTAGAGTGTCAATTTGATATAGAGGTTAAATTCACAATGTGAAGTTTTAATGTTTTGGCCTCATTCTTTAGAACTTCTTTAATTTGAATTTATGGATAATTCGAAGTTTTTGGCTGGTCCCTTGAGGTTCGAATTATCCAGGTTCCACTGTAGTCTAAAATCACAATTTTTTTCTTTTTCGTGGCAGAAAACCTGCATACTCATTCCCCATGTTATTCTTATGGAGCTTTCAAAAACATGTCAATTCTCGCTATGTTGGCTTGAACTATGTTCTTTTACAATTGAAATTCGCTGAGTGTGCAGGTCTGCTGCAACGGGGGTATTTATGTTCTAGGTTCTTTTTCCACCTGAAGACGGGATCAGATTCCAGATCCCGGAACGTCGTGAAACTTGTTTTACTAGTGATGGTAAATAACCGCAAAAATCAAAATCAAAGAATGATTTACCCTAGTTGCCCCAGATCACCATTGGGACAACTACCATCGCCACCGGGATCACCATACTCTCCTGGATGGCAAAAAGGTGAAACACTGGTAACATTTCATTGCCAATGTTATTCTATGGTTTCACCTTTTTGCCAACTAGGAGAGTTGGAGAGGGAAGGTAGATGAGTAAATGTTGCCGACGACTCAGGGAGACTTTGACAGTGATCGGTCTGGGGGAGTGACCCCAGCGATGGACACTGAATACCGATCACGGACCCCTCGCACGATCACGGGATGGTCGCTGAATACCCGATCACGGATCTCACAGGACACTGCCCATCGACTCCGTCGGCCACTCGAGATTGAATACCTTCCTCCAGTCAATCAACGTTGCTTCCGCTACAGCAACCAACCTTATAGACTGTCGGGACGGACATTTACCCAACTTTTTCTGATGCGTTTTTTTTATTTGGAGAACGTAGTTATGGTGGACTTTCGTTGGAAGGACGTTTTGGTTTCTCGTTTGATTTAGAATTTTGATTTTATTGATGGATGATTTGCTATTGGGATTAATAAAATTATCTTCAAGTAGGCCTTCTTACCAAAACTTTTCATATTTAAAAAAAAATTCACTTTGTTTTCTACGATACCCAATTTGCACTTTTTTTGATGAAGTCAGTTCTATTGCAAATACCGTCCAAATATTGTTGCATGGATGGTTCATTTCCGAAAAGTACATAAAACCTTGTAACTAGTGTTTTACCATCCGGATAACACCATTGATTTAAAGTACAATATATATATATATATATATATATACATATATAAATTCTCTGAGCTATATATTAGATTAATTTTAGTTAATTTAATCCAGAAAGTTATTTAAAACGTGTTTATTTGCAATGTCTATTAAGAGTAAGAGTAAACAAAATATGTTACGTTGAAGACAAAAAACGTAGATGAGAAAAATTATAAAAATTAAAAACATGGGTAATTTATACTTTTATCATATTTAATGAATTTTTGATGTTTTGCGAAACGATTAACATAAACAAAAATTGTGATCGAAGATTGTGAATTCTGATTAAGAGCTTTAGTGCACACATTTCACATTTTCTACTTGTCACGAAATGGAACTTTTGTGACGAGTTGTGAACAATAATTTTCATTACGATGCAAATAAGTAACCAAACTTATAAAAAATCATCCAACATTTCATAATTCAATCATTTTTCTATAAAAGCAAACACAATACGACTGATCTGTATATTTTAGTTTAGAGTCAGCTGGTTGAACTGTTAAAATAGGAAAACCGTTTGTTTGGGTACGGCAATAGTATATTTCGCAACGAGGGCCGAAAATGAGGGTTTGCAGGCTCGAGATCATGTTTCAAAGTCGAGACGAAGTCGAGAATTTGAAACGATCGAGAGCTGCAAAGCCCTTTCGGCCGAGGTGTGAACGCTATTTTTCACCACACTACACAATGAAATATACCCTAAATAATAAAAAATGATTATTATTTGACTCCCTTGAAAACAAAACGTTAAGGTTATGAGCAACGATACAACTTCTTTATCATGATTCAAACAAACACAGCTATGAAAATCATATGATCTCAACTATCCTGTCTTTGGAACCTATTGAATTATGTGGACGTTGCTTCAAACAAATAAACGATCAGCTGACTTTCGGCCCTAGGGCCCCCAACGTTTTCGGTCCTGTGACGGCAAACATAGTGTTTCGGTCCGCGTTTGACGTTTGTAAAACAGGTGATTTTGTCGTAGTGTGGTGAAAAGTTTTGTTTTGGTACGAAAATAGTTTGTTTGGCATCGAAAAAGCATCTGATCATTTATTTGTTTTGACGTAAGGAAATCGAGAGTTTTTGTATATCTCAGCTGTACGGTAACGGGTAATTTTCGTATACAGAGTGATGAAAAACTATTTTATCAAAATAAATTTTTACAATCCTCCCCCATCTCTCCACCCCCCAAGTTAGCCCGGTCTGACACAATGATAACAATATGAGTCAATCGGTGGAGGTGTGACTTCCTGTAGCGCCCTCCCCCTCCCCCTCCCCCCCGCCCCACCGCCCCGGGCCAACACCATTTATCATACAGCCCAATTTCGCAACCATCATTTTTCACCGGCTCGTGTCGATCCGTTCGTTTCGCAGGGGCAGTTGACCGTTTCATGAATGGGAGATGCCGCCACAAGCCCCAATCCGACCCCAAAGCCCCTACAAACTGCTTGAGCCCGTCATTTATAAAGGAGATGAGCGCTTTAAAAAGTTGATGGAAGTAATTTTTTTGCGATCGGCGGTCGGGTGTGGTGGTAGGGGTGTAGAGCGTTGTTTTTAAGTAGGCGAAGAAAAAACTTGATTGTTATTCACTTTTAAAAATTATTGTTTGCTATGTCGATCAAATTTAATTTATGCTGGGCTATAAGTTTAGTAAGTGATGAGTTTGAAGTTTTCAAGCTCTAACATGATAGAATGTGGTGTAAGACGACGAGATTCGAGGAAAGTAGGAGAGTGTAGTTATAGGCCTGCCATAAATACTACCACTGTGTAACAGGTAGCAGTACAAAACAGTCCATAAAAAGTATGCATAAGGTGTCTAGTTTATTTAATTAGGTAAACAATATTACTAATGATATAGGTAGTTAGTAAAACTGTATTAAAAACCCTCATAAGCGCCTTCAACGACCGTTATAGGCAACACGAGTACAGCATCTATATTGCCAAACCCCGAAATAAGGCGCCACGGTCGTCGCCACGTTTCTTGATGAACTGTAATAAATGCTGAATAATACAGTTCATAATTAATTAGTTATTGTAATTAATAAGATAGCATATTGTAATTTAGTTTAAACGTAGAGCGATAAACAGTGCATGAAAATACATAGCAAAATTAATATTATCATTGTATTTAGCGGTGAAATCAAGTTTTTCTAAGCACTAGGAATGAAAATAATTTGAAAGGAAATTTTAATTCGTATTTTTGAATCAAATTTCAAAATATAAAAGTGTACAATTATTAGTTGTTTCAGTTAAAAAAAAATTCATTACACTAACACTAATTGTTTTACTAAAAAACCAAACTATAATTGGCCTTAATTACAAAAAGGATCTGCATAAAAATCTACGGTCGTTAAATACAATCTAAAAATAACGTTTAAACTGTTGCAATGTCATCTCGAACAGTGGGGGAGGGGGGGGGGTTAATGAGACCTGTGACATGTACACCCCCCTCCCACCTGTGTGTTCAACAGTGGGGGGGAGGGAGCGTTTTTAATATCCCTAATCGGGGCTATTAGCCCCTGACGACCAATTATTTACTCTGGAGTGGCGACAGCGGGGGGGAGGGGGTGGGGTGGGGGGGGGGTGATGGATGACTCGGTTGGTTAGCCCGGCTGTCTATTAGCACATCATCTGTTTAGCAGATTGTCAATCTTCTTGTGTATGTGTTTGAGACAAACTCAGATAGAACAAAAATAGCTCTCCCCAGTTTATCTACATCCTTTTTTTATCGTTAGGGTTAATTAGTTATTCTTATGAGAATCGTAGCTTTATTAATTTTTTATTTATTCCTCTGTTCGTCTCACGTTAAGGGATTGTAGATGAGAAATGTACGTTTTGCTTTTTTAGTCTATTCAATTCCCTTCAGAGTCTGCTCGATTAATATAGTTTACAGATTCGTAACGTACGTTCTACTTTAGTTAGTTTTTTTATATCATCATGGTGCATAGTATGTCATTGTATATTCTTGTCTATTCTTTTTTTAATATAAAAAACTTCCTGTTTTTATCGGAAAACCAGTTAATATCCACTCTAAAATGTGGTAAAAAATATACTGATTGATAATTCACCAAAATGTTTGTTCTATTTTTTAAAGCCTCATTGGTTTCATCTTTAAGCTTAAACTGTAAACGTACAGAAAATATGTAAATACTTTCTCCATCCACCCGCCTTATAATACCTGTTATTGATTTATATCTCCAATTGTTATGTTTGAAGCTGCAAACATATACAGTACTGTTTTTGCACACAATATTTAATAGTATATTTTTGGCTACAAAACATTATGACACCGATCATACAACAAATTAATTATTATAAAAGTAACAAGTCGTATACTGTACATAGTAACGTTAGTTCTCTTATTATTCAACTATCGTCCTGACTCCAATACTGTCCGCAGCAGCGCCAGTAGTCGCGATCGCTGTAGTTCTCCCAGACCCCGCTAGAATGCGCCGCCAGCCTCACCAGCGCTACTTCCTATATTTTCTCTTCCACTGATCCTAAAGATATTTTGTATTTTACCGGCACATTTTCCTGAATCGAGTAATTGATTGTACGAATAACTATTTATTACTCCATATATTCAATGGTTGTATTACATACGATGTATCGGAAGCAAAATATCGCTGTTTCCTATATAAAAAAAACTTTATTTCTGGAGAAAAAATAACACAATTTTGAAAGTCCAAAGAGGCATGAGAAACAGGTTTTGCCACCTCGGAACTCAAGATTATTCAAAATCTTACTATGGGAGATTTCTTTGCTTTTAAAACGCAAAATATTATGCTGTACACATTTTTACCGTCTGGAAACAGCCTTGAAATAATAAAAATCCTTAAAACTTGTTATGAAAACCTCGTTATATAAAGCAATATATAGGGTCTTTCCAAATTGTCTGGATATATTTTGTGGACTTGTTCCTTGGGCTAAGACAAACATAAAATGCCATATGAGTATCGGTCTAAAATGCCTAGATTTCTGTCTGTCTGTGATGTTTGTGATTTTTTAAATTATTTTACATCTTGGGCATTTTTCAAGATATAAATTTCAAAATTGTTGCAAATGTGTAGTTTAGTAGGTAAAAAGAGCTTAAAAAATTTCGTTCAAATATCTCAAGCCGTTTCAATGGCGGTCATTTAAAATATTTAATGCCAAATTTCATAAAAACCGTAAATACTAAGAAAATTGTTTTTATAATTAAAAAGATATAGAATTTAAATCAAAGTCAAATGAGACATTGTTGTTAAAATCGGATCACAAACAACTGAGTTATCAGTTTTTTTCTACATACGGTAATGCAATTAATAGGCCTGCCATACATGTGCGGCCTATTAAATTGCGTAACCGAATGTAGGAAAAAAACTGATAACTCGGTTGTTTGTGATCCGATTTTAACAAACAAGGTCTCATTTAATTTGAATTAAATTTTCTATCTTTTTGATAAAAATAAAAATTTTCTTAAATATTTACGGTTTTCATGAAATTCGGCATTACAAATTTCAATTGCCGCCATATTGAAACGGCTTGAGATATTTTAACACAATTTTTTAAGCTCTTTTTACCTTCTAAACTACACAATTGTACCAATTTTGAAGTTTCTATCTTGAAGAATGTGGAAGATGTAAAATAATTATTTAAAATCACAAACAGACCGACAGGCAGAAATCTTGGCATTTTAGACCCATACTTATATGGCATTTTATGTTTGTCTTAGCCCAAGGAACAAGTCCACAAAATATGTCCAGACAATTTGGAAACACTAAATATCGAAAAAATATCGATATTATATCGACCAAAATATCGACTTTTCCAATACATCGGGACTAAAATATCGAATTTACGATAATCGATATTTAGTTGCCATCCCTGTCGGAAGTTAGGCCTACTGGAAGCGGCAGTCCAACCGGCGGGCAGTGACGTCACGTCGGGCTAAAAGCTCTGTCAAGCTGTCAGCCTCCTCAAACAAAAACATTAATTGCGACTCGGCGACTCACCGACTCACCGCGGCGCATTACCATAAACCAACAGGCGCTTTGTTACGGCGCCGCCCCTGCGCAACTTTGGTGTACAACCGTTTTTGTTCGTTTTCTACAAAAAAACACTCACACATACAAAATGCTATAAATTTGTAAGTACTCTTTTGTTTTAAGTAATTGTTAGTTTATTCTGAGGAAAGTGTTTATAAATAATTAGTTAATAATAAATAATGCCAGTTGATAATATAAATATTTGATTAGTTGGTGTTATAATTTATGACAAAGGAACCCAAAAACCACTATGAGCCATATATAATAAGAACGACCCAAAAATAAATAAAATAATATGCATATTTCCGATAATGATTGCAACGGAAACTGATAGCGTTTTGATTTTGAGTAACAGTCAAAATGCTGTATAAATATTCTTTCCATTTATACAAGAAAGCAGTTTTAAAATATCATTGAACACTTTCTTTCCGATGGTTGGGAATAATTTACTAAGTAATTGTTAATATTCTAAGTGTCTGCGTTTAAGTTATCAATTTACTTACTAAATATTTATTGCCTCACGTTATATGGTTTTATATTCCTTCACAAAATATGGTTCCATGCATAAAGTTATTGTGAACACTATTATAGTTCAAAAGATTTTGAACTGCATCGCAAAGATTCAAAACTAATACTTGGTTTTAATTTGAATATGATTCAAACAAAATATTTCGTGCGGTAACTCTTTTCACGTTTTAAATATGATTAAAAACTGAAATAACTGTCATTCGTTAAGATAATTGCCTTTAAGCAACCAAACGCAAGCACAATTTTTCAAAATCTACACGAAAAGAAATTGGTTCATTTTCAACATTTCATAAAACATTCAACATTTTCCATAAATTTATAAAACGCAACATGCACAATATACTTTATTAGTACCGAAATCATAAACTACTTTCGGACATAATATTGAAAAGGACTCCCCCGAACTGACCGTCGGCGCTCCTCTAATGAGAATATAAGGAATGTCCCCTACACGTGTTCCAACCCCCCGACATGGCGCTCACATAAATCATGCTCAACGACTAACAGCCCAATATCCTATCATTTATATGGAAATGCACGGAAAATCTTAGTCATTTGAAGATATGAATGAAAAATTCTGTCGGGAGGGGACTCGGACGGGCGTAAGGGGTTTGAAGCCGCAAGCAAGGTCCATTTGTAGTATCTGATCTGACCCTTGCTTTCGTTTAAGATAACAGCTGGGCCGGATCGGTTTTGTTTTCTGAATGGTCGATATGTTGTTTATTGCTGCTCGTTTGTTCGCTAGTCAATTTTAAATGTAGACGTTTGCAAGTAAGAAGGGAAAAAGGTAAAACATAAAATGCATTTTATGTTTTTACCATGGTTGAGAAGAATTGGTGTAAAATGTATTATGGCTATAAGCCTATTTCCTGCGGATACTTCCATATATGTCACAAAGTAAGTTTAATTATATAGACCTATTAGATAGTTGATACACATAATTGACAAGTTAAGAAAGGATGATTATGATTATTACTTGTAAATTTGTTATTTGAAATCAATTACATAGACTTTTGATTTCAAAATTTTCGAAATATTACGTTGAATTAAAATAGTTTTCTAATTTTTTTTGAAAATGAAAAACGGTACATTGAAACATGTAATTGAAACACATGTTCAGCTACATGTTCATAACTATAACAAGAAATCAAATTTAAACTAGTTAGAAAATGTATTAAATTGGTGTAAAAAGGAATTGTAAATGTAAGAAGGTGTAGGAAGGGTGTAAATGTAAGAATTGGTGTAAAAAGTAATGGCTAAAGGCCTACTTCTTGAGTATATTTCTATATATGCCTAAAAATTAAGTTTAATTATATAGACCTATTAGATAGTTGATACACATAATTGACAAGTTAAGAAAGGATGATTATGATTATTACTTGTAAGTTTGTTATTTGAAATCAATTACAAAGACTTTTGATTTCAAAATTTTCAAAATATTACGTTGAATTAAAATATTTTTCTAATTTTTTTGAAAATGAAAAACGGTACATTGAAATATGTAATTGATACACATGTTCAGCTACATGTTCATAACTATAACAAGAAATCAAATTTAAACTAGTTAGAAAATTTATAAAACAATTTGTTCATTTAGCCTCCTTCCCTGACCTGGGATTCATCTCGATAAACAATATAAAACGATTGCGTCGAAGTTGTAGTGCTACTTTATGTATGTAATTTTAGTGTTGTAAATTATTATAAAACCATATGTAAAGGCCTAATTCATGTAAGCCTATAATTCCAGTGATAAAAATATCCCGATTGCTGGAAAAGTAAACGTACGTTACATATTTTAGGCTATGACCTCTATAAAATGCCGTAGGATAGCATTGCAAGAGCCATGGTGAAGAATCTTGAGGAAATATTTTCTACAACAGCAACAATTTTCCAGACATAATTCCAGCGTAAATTATTCTTAAAAGTTTAAACGCTTTAAAACCAACAATAAGGGAATCCGCTTTACACTTATCATATTTCATTCAACCCGCAGTCATAAACCACGCTCCATATAGACGCTTATAAACGCCCAATAGAGGAATTCCACAGACGCAGACTAGCTTACTCTATGGCGGCGGCGGTCAGGTGCCATACTCTATGGGCAAACCGTGCCGTAAACCGCGCTAGTTACTGCCTCCGCCTTTTACTGCGGCCCGGGCCCGTAAATCATCGGACGCAACAGATTTCCACGCAATTGTTTTAGAAGCGGTCGTAAAACTGGAATATCGGGTATAATACAGACATAATAATAAACCGGGCAGTTACGACCGGTGGCTACCGGGTCGGCAGTTGTAAATCACCGGATCATTGGTGCTTTTGTATAGTCAGAGTCGAATGACGTGGTCCTGATTGTACGTAAATACGATGTTAAAATTCACATTATGAGTGGAATAAGCCAAGTTGATTGACTCGGGCTCTACCTCCTGTAATTCTGTATAATATTCATTGAATGATCATCTAAACAGAGATGTATATTTGTGAGACTAAGATATCGGTGTTAAACCCTGCCTAAAGATTAATTTCCTTCATTCGCAATAGAGTAAGTGTAATAGTTCAACTTAATTTGTTTTAGCCACACCGATGATTGTTGTATAATTTTCCGCGAATTATTTATTTTACATAAAAGAGCTTAAGTTAATTGACATTAACTTTCATTGTTCTGAGTGTTAGTAATTAACGTTTTAAAGGGAAAAGAAATTTCATAGCTTCCTGGAGTCTATACTTAAACTCTTAAAGTAAGATTTATTTTGAGCAATGAACTCGTATTTATTTGATTTATATTTGTTTGTTGTTCTATGAATTCAAAGAGAATATTACCATTGCACTCTTTGCAATAATTATCCGAATTTTAAGGCACTGCTCAAGAACAAACTATAGGCTAAAGATAACAAAGAATGAGCCAGAGAATAATTCGTACAATTTTAAAATCTTTAGAAATGCTTTTAAAATTTCTAAATGGTAGTTTCTACATCCACAATTTCAATATCTTTTTGTTTTTATTAAGCTATACAACTATGATGACTAATTGAAGCAGTGTTAAATATATTTTCGCCTAGAATTTTCCTTAAGAGTTTTAAAGTTAGACTACTATCGTACAAACTAGAATATCTAATTGAATTTTCAATGCAGTTAAATCTATTTCAATTCAACTTCGTTTATGATACTATGTAGACCAAACAAAAAAAAAACTATTTCTTACACCAACTAATACTTTAAAATCGTTTCCTAACGAGTATCCCACCTTTTTAACGACGTTTCTAAAGATTTCAGAAACCGTCGTAGCAGTGACATCGGTCGAAAGTTGCCGGTGTCGGAGCCATCGCCACCGCCGCCCCGGGCCGCTATTACGCCGGCATTCCTCGAGGTGTGAGACCCTACAATTTGGCCCAAACAATACGCGGCTGTGTCATTGCGCCTATCGCATCTGAATATTACCAGCCTCGCCGCCTACTACTTTGCCGGACAATACTGGAACGCGATTGGCCCAATCACGGGACGAATTAGAGCTGTAATTCCATTACGGGTCGAGTTTAGCGGATTTAATTTCAGGTTTGTTGGATACGTTGTAATTTTTTTTGGGAGTTGATATTCATACGTAGCGTATATCTTAGTAATGAAAATATGTTTAATTAGAAAACAGTAACGCATACAGCAACTTCTTTTATGAAGATCAGCTACAAAATGTTAATGAATATAGGCATAGGTATGAATATAGGCATATTTTTCTGTAATCCCAATTTAGCATTAGAAGTTTCGACTAAAATACATCGAGTGCTATTTTCGTTTTAAAATATGAATTTTGTGAAATCTTTTTTATTGATCTCAAATAAAATTGAATTTCGTTTAGTAAATTTTGATTTTATATAGAAACCAGGTTATACTGAAAATTAGGAAAGTAAAAACATAATAGTAAAACATAAATTTGATATATTTGCAAATATATGTTTTATGACATGTAGTATTTTAAGTATAAACTTGACATTTACTTATTTCTCAACTTATTTGTGACATATGGTTTTGTATACGCTATAGAAAACATTCCCACCTTAATGCTAGGACATACGTTTGTGCATGGCTTATTAATAAGACGTTTCCTGACATTGTCCTATAAAGCTCAAGAAATAAATGTACAAATTCACTCTATACTTGCCCGAGAGAAATGGAGAGCGCCACAAAGAGAAGGGGGGAAGTGGGGGGGAGGGTGGCATCTCTCTCATGATTGAGTACCTACAGGCATCTAGCATATTGCTAGCGCCCCTTTAAGCTGTTAATTTATTGTCCTTGCTGCTCATATACTCCCCTCCCAGAGCTGGCGGCTCCAATTCTTTAAAATATTTCTTATATTGGCGGCTCCAGCCTCGCCTGTCGCTCGTTTTGATTTAATAATCCGTCAATGAAGTGCAGTTTGTTATTGGAACGCGGGTGTTATATTGGTTGATGTGAATTTAGATCAACGGTTATCGATTTACAATGTATATATTTCAATGAATTTTGTAGGAGAAATAGTTATTAACCTTCTGGTATGGGATATAATGCAATGAGAAGAACTCACATCACTTCTGAGTCGATAAATGTAATGTTATCTGTTGTAAGAAATAAGTTTTTAGCTGCAGTTTTAGGGGCCTAAATAATCGGAGATTAATTATTGAGCCATACTTTTTTTGTTGCTTTTAGAACAGTGTTATTGACTTAAGTTGTCCTGAAAACCAGTTTATAACCGACGAACGTTGTAAATAAAGGCATTTTTTGATATTTATTTTTTATTACTTTGATTAATGAGTATGTCATAACTAAAACAGCAAGTTTTAGAAGTTTTTGAAAATCTCGAGATTGAGTCTTTCATCCAAAGCAATTTTCTTGTCCAGTGGATGGCAGAGAATAACCTTTCTGTTAATACCGGAAAAACACTTTTCATGGATTTTAAATTGCGAGATCCTCTTGGTGACACATCTACATTGCTCTTAGGTGACAATGAAATTCAATCTTGCCAGCAGGCAACTTTTTTGGGTTTGACCATTGATCCTCGCCTCGATTTTTCAGAACACATCTATAAAGTTTCACGTAAGATAAACGGCTGTATTTTCATTCTTCGCAGGTTGTCCAATTTCGCAAACACCCAAGTTCTACTCACTGCCTATTATGGTTGCCTTTACCCTCACCTTAGTTATGGTATTGCAATTTGGGGAGCCGAGTCATCGAGGACAAAATCCCTGTTCGTTTTACAAAAGAAAGCGGTTAGGTTGATTTTTGGACTTCGGAGAAATGATTCATGTAGAGGTGTTTTTTCTACTAATAACCTGCTTACATTTTGTTGCTTGTATATATATGAATGTCTTTCTTTTTTCTTCAAAAACAAGCATTTCTTCCAACTTCGAAATAATAGTTGTCACGACCTTAGACATTCCTTGGCTTTAACCATTCCAAAACATAAAACCACATTTTTTGAAAAACAGACTTTCTTCAATGTAGTCAAACTTTTTAATTCCCTCCCGAATTCCATTAAAGCCGAATCAATCGAGGCCAGGTTTAAAAGAAAGTTACGGTCTTTTTTGGTTTCCAAGGAGTATTACAGTGTTCAGGATTACCTTACTGATAATTAGGAGAGATTTGTTTTCATGTTATATGTAAGAATCATATACATACATTGAATTTTGTTATCATTTCTGTACATTTGTAAGACGTTTGTCCATGCTTGTTATGACCAAGTTTATGACAATAAAGTATTCTTGATTCTTGATTCTTGATTTTAACTTATTGATATATTAATAAGCCAATACCAACACTTTAACTTTCTTAGGTGAATGCAGATCTTATTCAGTATGGTGACTTTTTTGAAAATTGTTATAAAGAAACTATTATTATTCTTTAAGACTTGTTTTGTATAGAAAGAAACCTAAAAAGTTAATTTTTTATTGTTACCAAAGGCAGATAGAGGTGTACTAAGTGTAAACGCAGTTAGAAGTCTTGCATAAAAATGAAAAATTGCCCAATAATATTAACAATTTTGTGAACCTTGCTTTTTAAGTTGGTGATGTTAAACAAAATCATATTCCACAATACATATTCAATAAAATAAACGGTAGGAGTTATACATAAGAACTTTTGATCAGCTTATAAAAGTAAGTCATGAAGTCCAAAGGAAAAATCGTCAGGAGTTAAGGGGGCGGTCTACCTTGACAGAAAAAACCTGCGTCACAGAGCGAAATAACATTGTAGTGATAGGGCTAAAGCGCGCTGAAGTACGCTTGCAGACGTTTCGTATCTGGACGACAAAAGCTTTATTTTTTAATATTTAATAAAAATGAGAGTGGGTTCACATTCTTCAGAATATTTTATAGGTCTCTACATTTTTATTTTTCTATAAAGCGTTTCTGTTGTTAGTTATGAGATTTAAAAATCTAACAAAAAACTACCTTTTTTTGAAAGATTTACACAATTCCTCTAAATAAACGGGAATAAAATCAAAAATTCTAAAAATTTAGCGACCTACAAAAACATATCCTTTTAAAAATGACAGCAAAATATTGGAAATCATATGAAAATCCAGCGATCAATGAATAAGATACAAATCATATTTTAGCGCTCGGAACTTGAGTTAGACCGCCCCCTTAAATCTAATTACGAATTGCTGAGATAGTAAATCAGCCACGTTTTTATATTGTTCAAAACATTAACTAGCTTTTAAAGATTTACCACCAAGAAAATAAAAACAAAAATAAACTTAGAGATGATACAGATCGGAGCTGACACTGAATTATTCAGGAGGATTAGTGAAATAATAAATCGATAAGTGTGCCAGTGGACAAGGCGGGGAGATGGGGAGATGTCCCCGGGATATAAACCAGGATCAAGGATGAGCCTTCGTGCGGCGCGATCGTCACGCCCGGCGGCGCGGCGGCGAAAACAACAACTAACCGCAGCTGGAGACTACGTACATGTACTTCCGGCAACTTCCGGACTTATTTTAACTTACGGACAACAATACGTTGTTGTAACTTCCCTCAAACATTAAAGAAATAGTAAATCTTAATAGTTTTAAGAACAAGTTAAAAGAATATCTTATAGACAAATGCTACTAGGATCTGCCACAGCATCTATAATTCTCTTCCATAAATCTTTAATAATTTCACTTCCATTTTAGCTCCATCCTTTTTCAATTTCTTGTCCGAATACCATCACCTACCCTTTTATCATTTCACCTGATTGACGACGTCTTGAAGACTGATGCAAGACTGAAATAAAACTAGATTAGAGAGAAGATTAGACTAGATTAGAGAGATTTAGAAGATGACTTCTTCTAAGTTGACGGGTCTCATGCAATTTTTTTGTTAACAATTTTTTACATTTGATGGCAGCCTTAAGGTGTCAAAGTAGATTGCTGAGAAATCTACTTTGACACCTTAAGGCTACCATCAAATGTAAAAAATTGTTAATAATTGATATAGGTGTCTAGGCTTCAATTTGCAATTTTTTTGGTCAACGAAGCGGACACAGGAGGTAACAGGAAGTATTGGGCTCACCTCACCATTACATTGTGTGACTATAAGTCATAATTTTTAATTTTTATGTAAGATTGGCTTTGGAACTATGTTGACTTCAAAATTATCTTGGAATCGATATTTATTTTTTCACTATAGGCGTAAAAGCTACAGTTTTTATTTAGGCGTTTTAAGTATGTATGTTTTATATAAATTACCTTTTTATTTGAATAGAAAAATATTAAATATTGATTCAATGTACGACAAAAAATGACGATGATTTAACTGATAATATTTAATGAGTACAAAAAGTATTTAGATTATCTCCAAGACCTTTCAAAGCCCGTATAATCAAAGATATAACAAGAATATACCGTGATGTAATAAAACAAGTTCAGATCAAATACGAAAATGTTATGTTTATTAACTGAGGTTAACTAAAATGTTGCTCTAAAACCTATTTTTAAAGGGCGTGTTGAATACAGCCGAGTTACAAATCATCACTTTGTTTGATCCGGGCAAGTTTAAAACAACACGTAAACGTCCTTGCATTTTTATCTTTGAAATAGTAACTTATGCAGTAAACAACAATTGCACTAATGTTCCAGTTGAACACACCCATTTTACTAGATACAGAAACAATAGATCAGCCATAGCTCATAATTTACGATTGTCTGAAAATAAGCCTAACTTTCTTGGACCAAAATTTTTCAATAAAATCCCACAACAGATCACATTCTTAGGCAGAACACCCAAGTTCAGATCTGAGCTTAAGAAGTACCTCATTGAAAAATGTTACTATAGCATCAATGAATTCTTAAATGAATAGTTTTGCCACCTTTATTTCTTCCTGCTCTTCCTGGCTTTACATTCCAACTTTACATTCCAACTAACTTGACCTAACCTCACTTCATACCCTACTCAAGAAGAAATGTTTTTAGAGTGATAAGGCAATCTGAAGAAGCCTGAATTAGGCCTAGCAAGTTTCTTGACTGGTCCCACGCCTTCAATTGGTTGGTCTACGGGACATCTGTATGTATGTATGTATGTAAAACATACTGCGATTGTCTCCAAAAACACAATTTTAAAAATTGTGTAACAGAAGTGATGTCTTAAATCGTAAAAATCTTTCTCGTTTCTTATCGGCAGTAACTTGTCGTAATCAACTCTCGATTACCATCCTGCGCCTCTCCCCGAGAGAAAAACTCATTACCGCGACAATAAAACTTGCAGGGGTGTAAAACAGTAATCAGCCCACACTCCGCAACTCCGACTGTTTACTTGTAAAAAGTACCGGAGGCGGAACTTTTAAACCGGAAGTACCCTAACCGTAAACCGCGGAAGGGCCCCGGGGGACGTCCGGGGGACGCAGGGACGGTGTCCAGATTGAGCACGGAGCTCGTAAAATAAGAAGAGGGTATAAACAAGGTTACCGCAGTGTTAGTGCAATGACGAGGCCGGTCTTAAAAACTTATTAGAGCTAGGAGACAGGGGCTGCCAGGGGCCGGGGGGGAGGGGGGGGGGAGGGGAGGGGGGAAAGCATTAGGAGATTAGCGGGGTTCACTAGGTTAGCGGGGCGAGGGGATCTGATAAGGGGTATTGCCGATTGGGGCCCGATCGATACTATGGGAATGTCTTCGGGGACTTTGAGTTAGAGGAAAGAACTGATTTGCTGTGGATTAAAGATTTTTTTAAATTTAAGGTTGGATGAGAACTATTACAATTTTGCCAAACTAAAAAAAACCTCGGTACCTGGTGCACCGAGTATTGCTCGGTATTATTTTATATTTATCAGTTCATCCAGTTACTATAAAACAATTCTATAATAGTATAATCTATAAGTAAGCCTACACTTGTTTTATTTCTCCATGAAATCTTAATCCCGCAAGCTATATTTTTCCTAAACTCGATTCCACATTCACCTTTCAGTACAGGCCCTACGGGAGATAGCTATTCTATTAACTTTACTGAGTACAATTGTTTATACAAACATCTATAACATCATGTCATAAAATCATCAGCCGATATTAACATAATTTGGCTAGTACACCTTAAATACCATATGAAATACACAGCTGATAGAAATTCCATGCTGAAAGGTGAACGTGGAACTGAGTATACATGGCTCTAGTTTGCAAACAGCTGTTATGATTACTTATTTATTTGTTTACACTTTCCTTGTTTATTTCGTTGCTATCATTGCAACTCATAAGGCCAATGTTAAAAGTTTACAACTTTAAAATTCATTTTAATGCGTTATTAGATTTTCTCTGGCAAAATATTTGCATAGAACACGTTTTCAGTCATAAATTACTTATTTCCAGACTTGTAAGGAAATCCTCGGAGCCGTTTTTGAGATGATTGTGCAGACAAACAAGCATCTAATCAAGCATACAAACAAGATAACACAGCTCATATAAGAGTATAGGATTGAAATGGTTATAATACCGCGTGTCCAGCCAAATGTTATGCAATAGCTAATTTTTTTTATTTTATGTTCTACATCGGTAAACTTCTTATGGGAGGACCCCTTTATTTTTGTATGCTGCTTTTAGTTATGGATTTCAAGTTTTTTTTTAATTTTAGCACCATGTCCCAATTTGGTGGACAATTCTGGTTTTTTCTTATGGAACACTCTATATTTTGGGTTTTTTTAAATTCTATGCTTCATTTTAAGAACTATTTATTATTTAGCATTGTTTCTTACGCCAAACGTTAGATGCGAGCAGCTAAAATGGGATTTTGTGCCTTTTAAATGGGGTCCATTTTAAATGTGCCATGCCATGTATTCCTTGTGTAATAGAAGAATATTCTAAACAATACACTTCCATAAGGTAACATATAATAGAATTTTTATTATTAAATCCAAACTAAAATCACATTTTAAACTACATTCTACTATGATAAGAAGGATTCAAAATTCGATACTCTTTCTGACTTTTAATTCATACCTTAATATTCCTTGACCTGTACCAAATTGTCCTCAATCCGGAATTTATGTATATTTTATTTAAATAGATGATTTTTAGCGATTTAATTACAGATAGTTAGGTATGGTAAGTCTGATACGTAGGAGACGCAAAATATACCTTATACCTTCCAAATAAAATTTTCAACCGATATACCTTTCTCCAAAAAAACCGAGAGAAAAATCGAGGAGCCCACTGAAACAAGAAATATGGAACATAATTAAAATATCCAAATTACCCCCTGTCATCCGGGGGTGGTTCAGGTACTGGGGGGAGGGGGTGGACGTACGCCCACCGTCAATAACTGTACACCGCGGCGCCGGCGCCGGGGGGGGGGGGGGTACCTGCGTGAGATGACTACCAATGAGGTACAACTTGCCCCCCCCCCCCCCCCCCCCCCCCGAGTACCGCTACGGTGTACACACCCCCGCGTCAACGCCTGGCGATGGTGGAATAACATTTGCATATTAATTTGGTTAGTTTTATTGTAATTTGTTGTAACATTGGTAAATTGTGGTTTACTAAATTGCAAATGAGTGAAAGGTTTGGAATATTGGAATTGAGTTTTGTTTGATGTATTTGTTACGTGTTGGCGCGAATAAACTATGTGGTTTATTTAACACTGTGCAAGTGAGAACAATTATTAAAAATGCAAAATTTAACTGAAAATATCGAATAACAATTTAGATAGCCCTAGTTAGTTTTTTATCTGTTATTTAAGATTATGAAGCATACCAAATAACTACTATATGGGACTTTGTTTAAATAATACAAATTTTATGAGAGAATTAAATAATAGGGTGATTATTGAAGGAAAGAACAACTTTTAAAAACCCCCAGTATTTCAGTATATCAAGGTAATAAATTTTATGACATTAAAAAATCGATCAAGTACGTAACTTAAATATTTAAGTCGATTTAATGACAACGTGTATACTACTAGTAAAATTTTTCTATTTCTGTATCAAGGGCAAAACTACCTATAAGAGAGGTATAATGGTATAATGATGAGACGCAATCGAAGATTGCCTCTGTTCTATACATTTCCCACATACGCCTTTACCGAAAACCAAAAACCACAAACCACTCATTCGATCTGGCCGCTTGATTGGATTCGCATACCTTTTCAGAGCTCAATGCATAAACAAATCACGAAGTTTGTTGGTGTTACAGAAATAGATTTGGGTAAATTGTATGTAACGTCGGAAAATTTGGGATGTTTGCATTTAATTTAGGGACTGTAGCCATTCAAAAACTGACGTATCCGTTCGGCTTTTCCTAAATGAATGTTGGAATATAATTTCCTTCATATTCGTCATGTTTCCATGTTGGTTTTACGTGAGATACACAAGTTCTTAAAAGTGACTGTGACAGTGGTGTGCTCTGTAATTCAGTTACTTGGGATCACGAGTTGTCGATGGTTGTAAAAGCGACATGGCTTGTACATGCGGACATGCGGTGTTCTCTATTTTATAGGCGGGATTAACGTCCGCTCTAGCGAATACTGCATTTTTATCCATAAGACCAACCTCATATATACCATTTAGTAATGATTGGCGAAATTGTGATTCAGTTTGGTTTCTACGTTAAACTTAGTTCTCCTAGTTACCATTGGCTGTTGGGATATTAATCAACAATCCTGTCCAACAAGTCCAGGCAACAAGGGCTCCTAGCGTAGCCTTCCTCTAGGCTAAAAACCGTTGCCCCATTGGGCATATATATGTTACACACAAATTTACATGTATTTCTTATAAAAGGGATATTTGGTAAAATATTAATCAAGTTAGTGCTTACCTTGTGAATGGTTGGACCAAAATAACATATTATATACTTTTCTTACAGGAAATTTAATTTCCTTTGATTTTACAATATAATGGGGATTGTTAAAAGTTGATCGTTTTCAAGATATTTAGGAAAACCCAAAAAATGGTACCTTCAGACCCCCTTCCATCCCCCGCTCAAGGGCTAGGGACTGAGACTTTTGAAATGTTTACCTCCTAACTAGTCCAAACAAAGTCAAAAATCGTGTTCCAAAATTTTTCTTACATACCTTTTTGATGCCTGGACTGTAAGCAAACATGTCGTCCTTGGTCAATAACAAGACACAAGGTAATAGATCGCACATAATCATCCTACACTCATCTCTCAATCATGCCTGGTTCAAAAACCTACCTTGGTAAATCACAATTTCAAGAAAAGAATCCTACTGTAATATTATACATGTGTAAATATGGATGTTTGTGTGAATATCTGTCTTTCAACCACGTGAAAAATACTGGACCAACTGAGCTGAAATTTTGCAGGCATAGAGCCTCTACATCAGAAAAGGACTTGGGCCTTTTCACTTCCTTAAAATTCCCTCGAGTTACGCACCGTGAACGTCCTTAGCTTCAATGTTTACATTTTATAAGGATGTATGAATTGTAAACAGCTGTAAATGATAAAATTTGACAGTTCAAAGAGCAGAAGAAAGATCAGCTGTAATTTTTATCATGAGCGAGGAGCGAAGCCACGGGCAACTGCTAGTAAAGTATAACATTTCTAAAATGTTAATGGGTTTTAAAGTAAACTCCTGATGCCTCCTCAGTCAAAAAAACTTCATTCACATTCACGAACGCGGCCTTGACCTTCCATCTCTTCAGGACGAGCGAAGTATCGCGATTATATTAAGACATCCGTGGAACCATTAACCACCTCTAGCGAGTTCCTCTCCGCTAGTTAGCGATGTGCGATACGGCCGAGCATCGCGATTCGACGATACGATACATATCGGAGGTGTGTATCGTATCGTCCGTATCGTATCGCCCTAAATATCGTAAACTATACGTATCGACCAAAACAGTTTAAATTAAAATAACAGGCAACTAAATACTGTAAGTACCCTTCCTACATAATCAGCAAATTTCAAATGCCTCAATAAATAGTTAAAATCATGCCTCACATCAAGATTTTCCAACGTACCTATGTTCATGAATAAGCATGTAGAATATTCTCTATAAGTATAACATAGGATTTGAGTATGCAGTGCTGAGGTGCTGCCATTGAAATGTCAAAATGGGGGATTTTTGACCTTAATGATTCAAGTAGATCTAAATTAGATGAAGCCACAAACCAAGTTTTATTAAGATATGTTAAGAAATAAGCGGATTTCCCATAAAAATTCGAAAATATAGAAATTATCCCCTCTATGTGCCGATACGGGATCGAATATCGTTTTTGGCGATACGATACGTATATCGTTTCCAAAATATCGAATACCGAAATATCGTATCGTCCTCTGTGTATCGCGATATTCCGATACGATACGTAGTCTCCGGCAGATGGCAACGTGCCCGGCGTGCCCTCTGACCCCTAGACCCCCGGTGCCCTCGCTGCCCGGTCTTTCTATTAGACCGAGTGCCCGGTCCGCGGTAACGAGTGCCCACTAATTGACTAGGAGCGGCGACGGCGTCGGGACGTCACCTCACAATATGTAATTCCGAACAGGAATAAATTAACTTGCCAAAAAATCAACTAGGTAAATTATAGGCTGGGAGGATCTCACGCCTCAGGTGAGACTGTTGGGAACTTCAGGCGTGTCGGTTTGGTTATTTTTAGGTCAAAATAAATTAATATACAGATGAACTAGCTGATCAACACGGTTTTACCCGTGGAAAAACAGAAAAACTTCCTTGGATTTCAGATTTAATGTTAAGGTTGTCATGACAACTACATGAGCTTCTCTATATTTCAACATTGAGACTTTGATGTATCATAGGGCGTAGCCCTGAGGGAATTTTAAAAATCCTTTCTTAGTGGGTGCCTATACTCTGAGAGGAACGTTCATGCAAATTTTGAAGGTTCTTGGTCAAGTAGTTTGGGCTGTGCGATGATAGGTCAGTGGTATTTGACAAGAGAAGATGAATATGTAAACGGATAATATAAATGAATTTCAAAATAAATTAAAAACAGATTCGTATGATCTCTACTGTTCATCTCTACTGTATCGGTATTGAATAAATGTCAAATAACATAACGTAAATATCCTGGAATTCTCAACTTAAAAATATATTTTTGCAATTTATCTTAGACTTTCCCTGTCTGGTCTAATTCCATTTTGTTCTAAACATAATTCATTTCAATTGTATATGTTTTTATTTTTAAATTTAAATTTGAGTTATATTAGAAGCGATATTACTTCTCAAAAGCAGGATGAGTGGATTCAATGTATCTTTCCTCAGAACCAAAGAAACTAATCGTGAAAGTCCTAATCACTGAATAGGGTATACATATACGGAAAACGGAATGCAGACAGTGTATAAATGTGGAAGATACGGCCACTAATACTGTACACAGGTTATTTAATTTAAAATTGAGTATTGAATCAATCAAGATGTATTGTTTGATTGATGCGCGCATCAGAACGTATTGAGTTATTTTTATGTTGCAATTTTGTGAACACTGTTAAACATGAAAAAACTTTACATGATTGGATCTAAAATTCTATTAGAAAATGCTTGGTCAAGTAATGGACCGTCTTATGATACAAAATTCATTCTGACTGCAGTTAAACAAATGATGAGCGAATTTCTCGCACTGATCAGAGTATTTGTACAGCCTTTTGTCTTTTCGAAAAGGGGGTTTGGGGTCAAACATCAGTGAGAGCCACCAAAATCTGAGACCTCGGCGGCGCGGCGGTCATAAACCTCCCACTTTACGGCTCCGGGAACACGGAAAGGTAATTAGAAGTATTTAACAGTGGTTTACCGGCTAAGCGCAACCAGTTTACAGTGTGCTTTTAATTGCCGTCATCACATAAAACAAAAACGCCACCTTTTGAGCACATAGCGGTTTATTGCCCTCGGAGCTGTTTTGTTTACGATGTGAGTAAAAGAGAGTTATAAAACCGGCGCGGCGGCCGGGAGGTCTGGCGCTAGCGACAGTGCCTGGACTCGTCGTGAAGGAGCGTTTAGAGGCGGGAAACTATTATTTTGTTGCTGATACAGGGTGTTTTTTTTAACGCAACCCATTTTCAAGATTGAATAATGCACTTATAAATATGAAATGCGTATTTTTTTATTGATATTTACATTTTATACAACCTATTATTTAAGTTTGATCACATTTAATTTACATTACATGCTCAAACGGTCCGCCATTGGCATTTGTACAAAGTTATATTCTTTCCATCAAATTCCCGAACACATGTACCTCTTTAAATTTCTTGCATTAATTTTGCGAATTTTGTTTTGAGGTGCCGAATATCTTGTGATTGTTTTCGTAGAATAATACTACTTTACATGTCTGTGGCAAATTTTATTCAGATAGGACCACTTTTACGCGAGTTATCGTGCTTAAAGACACACACATTAAAAACGCAACCCAAAACTTTATTTTATCGGTGAAGGATTATTTCCCCCAAGATCGATCCCCGAATTTGACCCCACTATATTATTTTATTTGGGGATAAATAAAAATTAAGGCCTACGAAAACAATTCACAGGATATTCAGCACCTCAAAACAAACAACAAATTTAATGCAAGAAATTAAAAGAGTGTACCTTGAAACACGTGTTTGGGAATTTGATGGAAAGATCATAACTTTGTACAAATGCCAATGGCGGACTGTTTGAGCACGTAATGTAAACTAAATGTGATCAAACTTAAATAATAAGTTGTATAAAATGTAAAGATCTATAAAACAATTCTCATTACACATTTATACGTGCATTATTCAATCTTAAAAATGGGTTGCGTTAAAAAAAAACACCCGGTATAATACCTGAACAGTTTACATTCCAGATAAATGTACAAAACACAAGTGAGTAGGTAAATGTATTCACAAGTGAGTATAAACAATATATATGCATATATAACAAAACGGTGTTTTTTTTACATCGACGAGGGTCACAAATGGATTTAGGATCGCATATTCACAAGCCTAATCATTTTTCATTTCTAATCATTCTAATCATTCTTAATAAGACAGGTACCTCATGGAGGACGTTCCCCTGAATATGAGTGAGGGATGAGTAAGATGATCGTGATGATAGTGGCGCGATCTTGTAGCCTTGTTACTGACTAAGGTTGGCACGTTCCTTAGACAGGATTGTTAATTAATATCCCAACAACCAATGGCAGGTATAGTCATTCTTTTTCAGGATCGATCTGGGTACTGTCAGATTTTAATACAAGCGAGCAAGTATAACTAATTCCATTCCTTCTTTTCGATTAACCATTACTTAACCATCAAATATTTTTAGCCAGACTGTTTCTGTTTTAAACTTGCAGGGTAGTGAATAGACCTTTGACATACTTTTTCTTTGATGGTCCTTGAATAATGTCAATATGTTGTTATTTTTAAGCCTATCTGTTGAGACTTCTTAACACTCTCCTGCAATCTTTGCAAATGTTCATGGTTAGGAAGTAAGTAAAACAAGTAGATCAGTTCTTACTATTTTTTAGCGATTTAGCTGTAAATATCTAATATCCTATAAAACCATATATAAAGGCCAAATTACCCCTAACTTTTGAGAAAACCAGAAGTCTGACACCCATCGACCCCATACTTGAATTAAAGGTCTCGGTGAAAATTTGGAGGAAAACTATTATTTTTATTTTATAATACGTTCCCTAAGGGCAGAAACATAAAGTGAAAGGTCTGAACAACAGATGTATTCGTTTATATTTAAAATATATTAATATACTTTACAGCTGCTGAGCAGTGCGCTTCCACTAGTATATCCTAAACATTATCCTTCATTAAATATTAATTTAAAACTAAAACTAAATAATTCTACATTCAAATATTTTTTTTCGAAAACTAAGTACAACACTATACTGTGTATAATTTAACAGGATCAATAACCACAACACTATCATATACTCTAAATTCATTGGCCCAACGCCGATCAGCCTAGGATGAAGATGCTAATTAGTGGCCAGTACGGCTACGGCAGTGCAGCGCGCCACTCGTCTCTCTCATTATAAGACCCCCCACGTCTGGCTTATCATCCACCAATTACAACAGTCCGGCTTCTACGAACCTCACCTCGGTCAGCGGACGTCATCTCCTTTTAACTTTACCTCGCTCAATTGCCTGTATTGTTGTTTTTGTAGTCTGGAAAATTAAAACCTTAAAAATTGTCATGGTTATCATAGTATGTATCATCGTAGTTTGAAAAATACAAGTTCAAATAATATCATCACATAGGTGAGCAAAATGTTGACGCTTGAGTTTGAAGATTCGGCAAAGGAAGGGAGGAAATCATCGATGACGTGAAAGTAAACGCTACTAGTCTGGTAGCTGAAAATACTAAACCAAAACAAACAAAGTGTTGGTTAATATTAGAAACTAAGGATGTTTTACTCTTTGAATAGCAATAAATAAGCAGGTAAAATGTTTTTGGACACAAGGAATTCATAGTTTAATCAATTGATTATCTGTTATTATTTGTTTCACCCCCTTAAAAATCCAAATTCATCCGGTTTTGTTTGTAATCGCCCAAGCTTCTTTATATCCCTCACCACCTATAGCAATTCAAAACACCGTAGTGGTGTTGTTGCATGTTTATTTAATTTTTTACGATGGTTCTATGTTTTGATAACATGTCATCTTTAATTAGCTAATATCGAATGTATTTGGGACTATTGGCATGAGACAAGAGACTATTATACATAGTACATGGTGGACCGAGCCTTGCTCGGTGTTATTTCATGTTCACCAGTTCATCCAGTTATTATAAAACATTTCAGCGTCATAAAATTTATAAATAAAATATTGTTATTACTCTATGCAATATTTATGCCACACGCTGTAATCTCCCTAGATGGCTGTAGTTTGCAAAAAGCTGTTGTGATTACTTCATTTGGTTAAACCTTCCTTGTTTATTTCGTTGCTATTGCGGCAACTCATAAGGCCAATGTTAAAATTTTACAACTTTCAAATTCGTTTTGTTACGTTATTAGATTTTCTCTGGCCGAGTTATCTGCATAGAACACGTTTTTTAGTCATAAATTACTTATTTCCAGACTTTGAAGGAAATCCTCGGAGCCGTTTTAGAGATAATTGTGCAACCAAGCAAGCAAGCACGCACGCAAGATAACATTGCTCGTATAAGAGTAGAGTATTTTTTTTTAAATTTTTAGAGATGGACTGCTGATTATCGAGAAGAAACGTTAATTGATAGAATGACAAACATGGTTTTAACACATCTACTGATATTTACTGTATTGCATTTTTTAATTTGTAGGCTTGAACAGGTTTTATTTTTTGTTAAGATTTGGTACAAACAATGAATAATATGGTTAAGGGATTTACATTACAAATATTAATTAAATTATTTAGTGGCATATTGTGATCTTCGTTGTTCATTCTAACACACGATAAAGTAATCATTGAATAATTCACGATTCAAAAGTCATTAGCCACTGCCAATACGCCGTGTGATAAAGTTCCAAACCTGCGATGGTCCCAAAGCAGACCCTTCTTTAACATTTAAAACGCTGCACTGACCCACAAAAACACACGAAACTCCTCCAGAATAATTTAATATTTGCAAGACGCTCCCTCGAGGCGGTTAGGGTTAGGTAAAGTCCGACATGACTCAGTAATGCGGCGGCATGATTAAGTAATGCGGCGGCATGACTGAGTCATGTCCGGCCGTCTTTTTACGATGTCCGGCTCCCTAATAGCGCACTAAACCGCGCATGAATCTTTGATCGGTCATAATCCGTGGGTCGATGTTTACGCTTCATCTCTAATGTATCGCCTGCCCTGCATCCCTACCCCTGGTCACGTGTGCAGTGTGCGTTGCTCTGTGGTGGGTACATTTATTTATTTACGTGTAACGTATTTTTTTAATATTTATCAATTACATATGAATGTAATTAAAAACACATGATCTTTTCCGTTATGTGTCAGCAACCCTAAAATATTTTCTATAACGTTTTAATGAAACAAATAGCTTTATTCTGGAGGCCAGTAGCCGACAATATTGATAATTTGTTGAAATAAGTCTTTATTCTTCTTCAGCTGACGCCACAAACATTCACACAAATATGAGTCAATATAGAGCGCCGCCTACCGCACTGAACTTTATTCCAAAGTTTTGCAAGCCGTCAGTTACTTTCTACCGTTTGTGAGTGGGCACCGGAGCTTTAGGTTAGGTTAGGTTAGGTTAGATTAGGTTAGGGAAGGTTAGGTTAGGTTAGGTTAGGTTAGGCTAAGTAAGGTTAGGATGGGTTATGTTAGGTTTAGTTAACCTAACATTACCTGACTACTAAAAAATACTACTACTAAAAACTAACCTAACCTAACTACTAAAAAATACTAATTCGACCATTTCAAAGTGAATACCGCTCTGTTTAGCGTCAATGTAAACTAATAGAAATTAGTATTTTAATAGAAATCTAATCTAATAGAAATTAAATTGCTGACACATAACGGAAAAGATCCAAAACACACTGGTGTTTTTTCACATGGACGATGATCACAAATGGATTTAGGATAGCATCAAAATCATTAACTCATTATTAAATCGCCAAACTCAAGTTATTCTTTTCCAGGATCGATCTGGGTATTATCAGATTTAATACAAGCGAGCAAGTATAACTAATTCCATTCCTTATTTTCGATTAACCATTCATTAACCATCTAAAATCTGTTAGCGAGACGGTTCTAGGTCAAAACTTGAAGGGTTATGAGTAGACCTTCGACAGTCGCTCACTTTGATGGTGCTTAAATAATACTAGCATGTGAGATGTTAAATGTAACCAATATAATATGTTAAATAATATTCTAAGGCTAGTTTTACACTTATTCACATTTAGCTAGCCTAAAAAAGTGCTCCATACAAAATTTCTTTTAGCAAAACGGTCATTCACTGGGGAATGATTATTTACTGGTACAATTGGTTAGCTGATTACAATTAAATGCTGCTTAACAGTGAGTTCTTCAAATGTTTAAATGAACGCCATCAACGGAAATAACTTCTTCCCTTTTAATTTTTGTTCGCAAATGGGTCTTGTCTATAAACTCAGACTATAAAAGCTGTTATGAAGGTCTCAGAGCACTTAAAGCTTCAATTAACTCTTGGATATGGCATGTTTGAAACAATATAAACTGAAGTATGTAGTTTTATAATGAATTTAATTTAATAATGCTTAAGCGGCTCCGATAACTTCAACCAATTAAAATCTGTATTTTTGTCGGACTAATTGGTTGAAATAAATACAAACTGGATAATTAAGTAGCTTCAAACCTGAACCAAACGAACATAAAATCTACAATTAATGCTATCGGTGGTATTTTAATTGTCTCTTTACAGTTTGAAGTAACGCGCCAGGCCTGACTAGGCAGTAAAAAGCAGTTCACTAGGATGCAGTGTTACTTGTTAATGAAGGTACTTACACAGTGATTAGAGCTGTAAAAGCTGACGTCACCAAACAATTCCTGTTGAGTATGCAATTAATTAATTCAATGAACTGGTTAGCTGGACTAAACAGTTCACTAGATTTAAAAAAACTCAAATGAAAATTCAGGTATAGTTTTAAATGTAATTCTAAACTTCAAAATAGAAAATTCAACGCAGCAGGTTATTATAAATATAATTCATAGGCAACAGCATGTTGATTTCACTGTATCGTTTCTCTCTTCAGTATTAGTTTCACAGTAGAAAAACGAACACTTTCGAACACTTTTAGATTTCGAAAAAAGGCAAAGAGCTGATTCAGTTTTGCCTATGATTAGAGGTATGGGATATGGGATAAGGCAATGGTTGAAATGGGATAAAATCAATGTAATATTTATTTTAAATCAAATTCAAATCTGCGCATATTAGATAAAAATAAGATGGGGTCATAGACCTACATAAATTTCTTATTTATCCACTAATTTAAATAAACCAAATATCAGGAAGCTATGTGGTTTTAAATTCATCGTTCCTTCGAAACAATATAACATAGCTTACACTTTCGAAACACAATCATCCTACACTCATCACTCATTCATACTTGGCTAAAAAAAACTTCCCGGGTACGAGTAGGAAGCAATTTAAAGAAAAAGTATAAAATTGCATTTTATCAGGTCAGCAAGTTTAGATTCAAATCAAAGATTAGTTTTGTCGATTCAATGTGATCCGCCTAAACACTATTACAACATAATCGTCCACAATTTCCAGGGACCCTACAACATCAGGAGGGCAATTGCATATCGTCGGGAGGAAATAAGACGGAAACACCCGAAGCACCGGTCCCACATGTAGGAAAGAGGTAAATAAAAAGACAATTCCGAGGCGGGAGGGCAGATATTGCGGCTGACCGCAATTTAATAAAGCATGTAAACTGCAACTGCCCAGATCCCGCGCTCTCCGATCAGACACGGGCATCACCTCCTATAAATAATTCAACTTCTAAACAGGTTTACCAACTTTAATAATTCTGGAAAAACGGCATCGTTTCCCCGAATGGTATTGGTTTGCGCCCCTGTCCGGTGGTGCCCGGTGCCGTGGTGTGGTGGTGTGAGCTTTAAGTGTAGTTTGTTTCAAAGTGTCGTTTATTGAACGTGTACATTATTTTATTCAGGGTTTAATACAACAAGTTGACTAATCAAAATTTATTTAGTGATTTTTACTTCCCCCCACTATGCATAGTATATGGGGAAAGTATTGTTTTTGCCAAATTTTTTCGAATTCGATTTGTCAGTGGATACATTTGATTATATATATGTGTGAATATATAAATTCGAACGAATGGTGTTTTTTGCTTCTGGTGCCCAAAAAACGAAAATTTATCATGGTCTCGGGCTTAGGTCTTACCATGAGACCTACGGTAATATCTTCTTCCCTATAGGGAAATTCGCTAATATCTTCGTTACCAGGTGATTGCGATAAAATTTGATATGTATTTGTGAGATGATTGTATTTCTCTCACGTCATTATATAGGTTTTCTTGCTTTAAATGGCTTTAAGTGAGAAAGTATGTGTCAGTTAGCTTATACCGTTTATTTACTGGGAAATTAGAATGCACATTATGTTGCATTATTTGGACTTTTCATTCGCTTCTATTGTTTGAAACTAAACGACGTTTTGGGAGGTAAGGAAGCTCTCCTTCCGGTTTCCTTAGCGAAGTTTTTCTCTAAAGTGAATAGAAAAAGCCAAATAATTCATCACAATAACAAATTCTTCGCTATCATGACTTTTATGAATACAGTAGAATGAACAGTTTCTTGTTTAATAGCCAGGACACCAAATAAAATTCTTATTATTTCACATATTATTTACGTGCAAGTCACCTTCTGGCTGCCAATAAGGTAAAATAATAAGAATGAACAGTTTTTTGTTACATTCTCGAGTATTGTGCGATTCTAAATTTTGACGAAACCTATTCCCTTTAAAAGAGGGTCAACGATGAAGAAGGAGATAATTAATTTAAAAATAAAATAACTATGCCGACTTGAGGAAAATAATATATTTTTTTAATAGACAATAGTACAACTTGATAAGAGAAAATTCACTGTAAAAATCGTGAAGGTTGTACCATAGGAACAACCTTAAGCTGGGATGTGCTAACCTTTACTCTCGTTTGCTCATTCTATAAGTAAATTTAATGTGATTCTAACTAAAACAACTACAGGAAAGATTTCAATTCAAGGTGTACAACAAAAACAGTCCAACCGAAATGAATCACCCATCATTGTTCAAAACGACAAGATCTTGGAACGGAAGTTTCATCTTGCAAAGGAAGGCTTAAGGGGCGAGAGAGACATAACATCACATTAAGTCAATGACACAAGTACGGGTCATTAATGTTCAACATATGCCTCTCCCTCGCCCCGTCGTGTGCCCGGGGGGGGGGGGGGGTGGGCCACCACGGGGGGGGAGAAAAAGGGGAGGGGGGGTCATCATGCAAAACAAGGGTCACTCGCCTCTATCGCCCCCAATAGCCATTGTTTGTATTGCTTCCATTCACAATATCGTTCAATATCCAGATGTTTCTTGATATTATAACGTTATTAGGGTCCCCGATATTGCTGTAGCTGGAGGCTCGTTTAATTTTATGGATTTTCTATATGTTTAAAAAAGACAAATGCACGATTGGTAGAAAGAACGGATTTAGTTGAATGTTTGTGGAAGAGTGAATCGGTAGAAGGATGACGGTAATGTTATTGAATAGGGTAAATCAGCCAAAAGGCGATGATACAGCATGAGTTTGCTAGTATATAAAATAAATTAAATTTAAATTGATCTTATCTAATACGAATTCGTTTAATCAGATTATATGATTGAGGCCCCATTCCTTCTACATACCCATTTTTATTATAATTTGTGAAATCTTCATAAGAACTTTAATAAATTAATTAATAAATCCCTCTAGCCTACCAAATAAAATGCACCATATTTCTCGTCTCGGAATATATATTTATAATTTTTTCTAGTAACCTACAACAGTTTGAAGATAAAGTACTACTATTAATGTACTTCGTAAATATATACGCTTAGAGGGAAATTAATTTCATAACATATTTCAGTCTTTATTACTCTTACTTTGTATTTAAAAAAATTAAAATGTTATATACTATGAATAAACTGTATTCAGTAAAGCTGCACAGCCAAACAAAAACATAAGAAAAACATACCAAACACATAGAGAAGAAAAGAACAAATTATTGTTTTACAATCCTCTTTTTATTATTTTTATTGAATCATTATTATTAAAAAATATGACATATATTAAAATGTTTGGATTATTTTTAATATACTGATTTTTAGTTAATTAATATCAAGCTTCGTTTTTATGAGAAATATTATATGACATCATCATTTATAACATCATTGGATCAAAAAATATAATTGATAAGTTTTCATAAGTATTTCGAGAAAAGAACGTGTACTGTTTCTTTAATTTCATAAGTCAGTAATTTTATAAAGTTCTTTAAGCTTGACAGATATTTTTCTGCGCTGAAAATTTGTTCTCTTACAACAAGCTCAAATGCATAAAGCTTTTTAGTTTTAGTAACATTGTAACCACCCATTAAAGGTTGTGTGTTAGATATTCCCAAACCTGAACACATAAAATGAAAGTCACATCAACTTGAGAGACTATAAAACGGAAAAAAACACAAAAAGCTTAGACACAAAAGCTGTAAAATTTAAACCATCGGGAAAGAACAATGGGGGACTGTTAAACGCATTTTTCAAAGTCAAGACGCGTCGAATTCGATTCCCCGACGACAAATGACTGAGTCGGAGACCAAGTCGCAGATATGGAAACAAATGAGAGGAGCGTTTAAGAGGTTGTCGAACGAGAGGGCGTCTTATTGGATTGGGGGAGCGAGGGAGTATTAAAATTTGTAGGAAATGAACCCCAAAAAAACCAAAAGGTGATTTCCCTCTTACTTTCGAGAGTCAGTGTTAATGGTGATTCGGAAGTGCGTTTACTGCTACAAGGATTTGTAATTAACTCGACTCGATTATTTTTAACGCGTCCGTATATTTTTAACTACGGCTGCACAAAGGTGAGATTCTTTACAGAGGCGGCGAGGATATTTTGGGATTAATTGCCTTTTTTGGAATCGGGAACATTAATTGAGAAGATAAAATACCAAGGAGTTTCAGTTATGTCTGATTGAGCATTGCTTTGAGTGAATTTGAGTATTCAGTTTGGTCAAGTTTATTTAGCAGATTAATGTACTCTGTAATCTTGATCAAGGGGTGTATAATTTGCCAAATTGTTTAAATGTAAAAAAGTGTCATATGTGTGGCATCTCTTTCTACATTGTCTTGTAATCGGAGCTCTTTGTCACACAATATGTATCCCACCTGTTCTAGTCATCACTTTGCTTAGTATACCTTCATTCTCTTGTGCAATGATTCTGTGTTACATCATAGTTTAAGTCACATATTTTTCATTTATTGTTGTCAGCATCTTATATTTATCATTGGTATTAGTGGTAGCAGCATCATTTTTGTGCAGCAGCTTTGCACTGGCAAAACGGACTTTCGTTTTTATGTATGTGTCTGTGTAATGGCGTTCGCCGTATGTAATAAATAAATAAATAAAAACTCAAAATATTAATTTAATCAGTCCCAGAATTTTTATATTAAAGAAACGATATTCAATCAAATAAGAATGAACACACTAGACCTCCTTGTATGAACACACAAAACGTTTTGAGTAACAACGTTTTATTCTCAATTTGTAATTTGGTTTAAGTTATTGTTTACGACGAAGTGATGTTTTAAAGTTAATTTAGTTGTTGATTATAAGTAATAATAATAAAACCAGGAGTTACGGGAAACGCTTCACAATAATGTAAAATATAAAAAAACTTATTTGAATTCTTCATTATTTTTTCAATAATTTTCAACCCTTCTAAGAAATTTAGGTACAAAACTTAAAAAATTATTATTTTGTTTTCATAATTAATTATGAAAAAAAAAATTCTCGATTTACTTTGTTTTAAGACATCAAAGTCTTCATTCATCAGACTCGAAAAGAAGCAGAAACAAAATGTAGCAGCGATACTTATCCTCCGAAGTCGAAATCGGAAAAGACACCGTTAAGCAAACGCTAATAAAAGGGCGCGGCCTTTATGCCCAAGAAGATCCGAACGCCTAATTCCGACGATGTCGAGTCGCGACATAAAATTTAAGTCTGTCCTATTATCAAGAAGTTGTCCCCTCTGCAAATATGCAGATGTTTCTACAACATTTAACACGATATTAGCCGGGACGCTTGTTACAGACGACAAAACTGTTCCCGGCAAATAAAGAAAGGGGAGGAAAAATTAAAGTGTAAAAACTCGAGACGCGCCCTTCTACTCGCGCCTTTTTAATTAACGACAGCTGTTTGTACGGTTTTATTGTGATTGTTAATCGCGATGGTTTTCGCGCAATTTTACCTTCGGGTATTTTTAATTCCGCACTAATTTATCGCGGCCGGGTTTAATGGCGGAGCGGGAAATTTGTAGTAAAAAGTGCTTTGGGATTAACGAAGGTGGGAGGATTTGTTAGGTTTGATGTGGAGGGATGATTCATCTTGGTGTTCAGATTTGAGATTTAGAGAGTGCATATTACATTATTCCACAAACAATAAACAATAATCACTACATATTTCATTGACTATGAAAGATAAATTCCTCAGCTTTTTTAGGTTTACTTTGATATTCGATTCTTAATTTTTGTACACTTGTATGATCTCGAATTATGGCTTTAATTACGAACTATATGAGTATCTATATTCTCTTTTTGAGGTTAAGTGGCAGAGAGGACTTAACTTCGCCTCTTTAATAAAGACATTTTTCATTTCATTTATCTATATTCTCTTTCATCTTTTTCTGAAAATTCAAACATTTCATAACAGGCTGTAGAAATAAGCGTTTAAATTTATTTCATTAGCCTCATAAATAATTTCGGAAGACAGAACTTTTTTATGACTTAAACTAAACACCAACACAGCCCATAACATGTAATGAAGGAGATATAATTTACTAATTTAGAGACCTTTTCATCAATTGACTTGTTCACTACAACAGCTTATTTTAAAATAGCTAAAATATTAATAGGCAATGCCATAGCGCGCCCACTATTTTCACCCAAGAACAAAGGTGTATAGGCATTCATTAACATAATTGTGGTTTCTAACAATACACCATGTTAACCAGCTATTATAAAACCAATCAAGGGACCACACAAAGTGTCAACCGATCGCGGCCGTGATCACCGATCACCGATCAAACGAGTTTTATTTATTAAACAATCCCTCGGAACCAACAACAATAAGGTTCATGGGTCACAGACCTCCATCTCATTGTTAATTATTAAAGTATTAATTTCCACAGTTTCGTCCTTTCAGACTGTACTGTGTACTGTAATTACTGCAAAAACTATCGATTCATTTATCGATAAATAGACCCTAATCGAGTGATTAATTCGATTGCTCTGATTTCACATTGATGAAGCTATTAGCTGCAGATCGATCGCTGTTTTTAGTTGGTAGGTTTAATTATATAGAGTGAATGAATAGAGTATCGAGTTTAACTCTTGATTGTATCGAATATTAGATTTCATTGAAAAAATGTGTTCTAAAAGCGAACTCAATGGGTGCGTTCAGCCGCAGTCACCGGTGGTTAACCGGTTACCATAGTCACTAATAGGCAAATCCACCGCATCTTTGCAATCAACAATGTCCGGTTACTTACCGAATCCACCGTAAACACAACATCGGTGGATGCATAACAATGGTCGGTAGGTGGTACGTCCACCGCTACCGTTCACTTAATATAGGTTAGTATATTACCCATCGGTGACTGCGGCTGAACGCGCCCATTGTTAGAAATTAAATGGCTATTTACGATCAACAATACAGCTTGCGTCAAAACACAAAATACTTAATATGCTTCAGTGGTCTTTAAGAAGTGGGATTACTATTTCAATACGACAATTATTTCTAATGTGAAGCTTGTATTGTAGTACTTAATGATTATAGTAATGACATAAGATTGCGTTGTATTTCTTGAAAAGGTGATGGGGTTTTGAAAAGTGTGAAAGAAAAGCTTTTAGATTCTTATTTTTATTTCTTTTCTTATTGTTAAAAATGGAAAATTTCCTTTCGAGTAGTAAGCATGTTGAATGTGTTTTGAGTTAGGTTGGAGTAGTATTTCCACGGTTTTTGGTAAATGCGAATGAATGTGAGAGCTTACAACAATAATATAGGGTGTTTTTATTGTAACGCAACCCAAAACTTTATTTTATCAGTGAAGGATTATTCCCCTCAAAGATCCCCGGATTTGACCCCACTATTTAATTTTCTTTGGGATACATTAAAAGTAAGGCCTATAATAAAACAATTCACAGGATATTCAGCATCTGAAAAAACATAACAAACTTAATGCGAAATTCAAAGACGTACCTTGCAACACGTGTTCAGGAATTGATGGAGGGAGCACAACTTTGTACAAATGTTAATGCGGATTGTTTGAACACATAATGTAAACTAAATGTGATCAAACTTAAATTATAGGTTGAATAAAATGTAAAGATAAACAAAACACTCTTTTTTCATATTTATATTTGCATTATTCAATCTTAAAAATGGGTTGCGTTGAAAAAACACCCTGTATAATCCTTTTAATGACTTTAAAAGCCGCATGTCGAGCATACCAAACACACTGTGTAGTGCATATTTAATGTTAAAATGTACCCTTGTTTCAATAGAGCTACGTATAGTGTTACAATTATTTAAGTCGAACAAAGACTTAACACACCCTTAATGATTTTCACCTCCTGACGTCTGACCTTTTCTCAGCCTTTTTACGAGGGTTTTCTTTCCCTCCAAAACCTCGCCTCCCCCGCCACGCCGCGATATTGGGCGCTAACGGCAGTACAAAGCGCGCCCCTCGCCCCGACAATTCTTTTCTTTGCCCTCTTGAATAATGCAAAAAACGCTAAGTCGTTTTAATTAACAGGATAAACTGCAGTTCCGCAATTAAAAGTACAATGTTAGAGTGGGCGAGGCCCCGCCGATGTTCACCTCATAATTCACTTGAACCAATTAAACTTGGGGCATTCCAACACGGTCGGTTTTTTTCAAATTTGAACGAAAATTGTGTTTGGCATTTTCTTGAGTTTGCAGGCACTTCCCGGAATTTAACGAGGGGAGAAATTGTATTTAAAAAAATTACTGATCCCACTAATCACAAAAAGGTATGACATATTTGAGCATAAAATTAAATGCAAACTGATCAAAATTATTTGTTGCTTTCGAAGACCCCTAAGTGTTGGCCAAAACTTAAACAGTCATCATAGACTTATTGAAAAAAATCTCAATCAATGTTTTACCTAATAAATAGTGTGCTACACCTTTCTCTTTGAACCTTTTGCACGACAGTGACTTAATTAGGTCGTTCAAGCTTCGTTCCAAAAATTTTAAGTTTTTAATAATGTCTAAATAAAAAGGTATGCAAAAAAGAATGTAAAAAGAACAACATATTATGTTGTAGGTTTACAAAATATTTCCAATACACTAATAAGATGAAAAACTCATATTGTTCAAAATTTACAAATACTCTGTGGTAGTATAAGTATGTTGAACTCTAATCATTAGGATATAAACGTCCTAAAAACAGCTCAATTTATTAAATTATATGATTGATAACTGTCCGTTGTTTCTTTATATTCACCGTTATTTTGTTGCCTGCATTTTCAACGAATAAGTCGGGTTGAAAAAATGTCAAATAAATTCCAAATAAATGTCTCTGTTTCCGGTATAGAGTGCGTTTTTGTATAAGAATTTGTTAATTATTCCCAGCTTTTGAATCCTATGAGGCATTAAAAATAATTTGTGCAAACAAATAATCACACTTACAACGAACAACTATTCTCAAGAGATCTTACTAAGCTACTGCTATTTTGGTCATATTTCTTACTTCCCAGAAAAATATCAAATAAGCTGTAGTTCTGACAGGCAGCCACAAGACAATATCAAACACCAGGATGTTTACTTCGTTTTACCTCTCACATTTTCCACCTAATCGCATAAAGGAAAAACATTTTAATACATCTTATCGTGGGTGAAGCCACCTGCAACATCTTGTTCTCTAAAAACCAACCGCATATTGTATTCTTTACAGCGATAAAGAAGACAATCGTTCCGCCAACGACTCGGTATATTCCTCGGTTGTATATTTATAATGAGCTGCGGAGAGGGGAAGGCCATAATCCCGCGGCAAATCAGCTGCATGGCAGTTGTAACTCTTGGCCTGCTGAATCTTGTATTTTTATTGCACCTTTGCATTCATCTGATGGCTGGATGCTCGATTCGTCTTAATTTGGCGCTGTGAGTGCTCCACAGGGGCTGTATCCCCCCTCGCCCCCTCCCTCCGCCCTCACAGAGTAGCTGTGGATCTCTGCTACTCTGTACAATACGCTGGACGTCCGTAATGTGTTTTATGTGTATAGAAAGGTTGAAATTTGTCAGGTTTTTGTGAAAAACTTAAGAAGTGCAGTTGAAGATTGAATGTAAAAAAGGTTAAATTAAAGACAAATTAGTGGGTCTAACATAATAAGACAATACATGTGATCTAGAAGGGAATATCAGAATTTTTGATACATTCATTCATGCAAATCAAAATTGTTTACATATAATTTACATCCTCCTAAACCTTCTATAACATTACTGTTTGTATGATTCATTTTCTTTATGTGCATTACAGTTTTGCATCATATGATATATATTTTATACTTAGGAGTATTTGAATATTATTTCTTATATGAAACTCACCAAACTGCTAGCAATGAAACTTTGGCACTCACCTGTAAGAAAAAAACAAATGTTAAAAATATTGTTCATATTTTTTTATTTCGAAGTCACAGATAAAAATTTAATGTAGATGTTGTTCATGTAAATCCCTTCTAAGTCAGATGGATAAACGTTTCACAAACAACATAAATCATATGTATGGTCAGTTGAAACAATGTTTTTAGTGCAATGGGATAATATTCACTTTTCAGTACAATAAGCCCACCAATACACCCAACATTTGTCCATCAATCACATTAATTTCCATTCGATAACCGATTTTTCAATCCAAAACTATTGAAAATATAATTCAGTCTAGACATTACCATATGGCCGATCCTCTAACTCATTGGGAAAATTCACCTCCACACCAAGCAACATAACACTATCATCAACTCGAAAAACACTCGGCCAGAACCTAAAACATCTCCTAAAATCGAAATCAAACAGAATAATCCCGAGAAAGGAGCCTCTTGGCCGGAGACTTCAAAGAGAAGACGAGATCGAAGAATAGACAATTAGAGGAGAAAAGACTGGATGGAAGGAGAGGGTTGAGTTGGCAGCAATTATGCAGATGGCGGTAGCCGTTGTGGAAGATTCGGCTCGGGCATTGACGGGGGACAGGGCATAAGTCAGGACATTCATATACTAATATCGGGGGACAAAGAAGGATGAGGACCGGGCTGCTGCGGTCACTGGGGCTGCGACGGCGTCTGGGTGCCGGCCGTTGTCCTGGCGGCGGCGGCAGGACTCTTGTAGGGCCGATCTGTGAAAGTCATGTAGTAAAATCTAAAGCGAATTTTGTTAAGGAAATGATGGAATATTTTCCGTCATACGTATACCACCATTCCAAATTTACCCTTCTAGCTAGATTTTTGACCGAGCACCATAAACTATGTTAATTAATAGTTATAAATCGTTTTTAAGTGGAAATTCCTTGTAAGAATATTTTACCTTCGGTTTCATTTTCTTATCTACCGTTATCTTTGTTTAGACGCGATAAGCCAGCGTCTGGCCGTCTAATGGTCCCAGTTGCAGTTGGTTAGGTTAGGTTAGGTTAGGTTAGTTTAGGTTAGGTTAGGTTAGGTTAGGTTAGGTTAGGTTATCTAACCTAACCTATCCTAGCCTAACTTACCAAAATCAAGCTTGAAAAACAAACCCGAAACAGTGGTATACGTATAACGGAAAAGATCCAAATGATGCCCAAGGTACTGGGTTGATATTGGTGGTGTAGGCCTACGTGTTTTTTGTCCAAAACGTTCCTTTAAATGTTTAAACGTTCCTTAAGAAGTTCCTTTTGAGGGTCCTAGGTCAGTGCATGGATCCATAAGTCCTGAGGAAGCCCAGTCGAGGCCCAGTTAATAAACATTGGACATCAAATCAAAACAAAAGATAGCATCACAAAAAAAACAAGCAGACAACCGTCATACTTTGAAAGAAATAAGTGGCTTGCCCGTAAACTGTAAAGTGTCAGCGGTGAGGAAGAGATATTACTGGCCAATACTCAGAAAACTATTATTGTACAAACAACGGATAATTATTACTGCATCAGTAAGTGTAAGTGGTATTTTTAAGTACTTAACCATGTTTAAACGTAAACAGAACAAAATGTATTTTTAAACTAACCAATTATTTACCCTGATAACTCGTCAAGATGAAAGTTTGAAGAAAGAAAAAACCGGAAGTTCTTCAACTCTACACGAATGTCAAGGAAAGAAAATCACAAAGCGTCCCCTTAAATGTAACCTTCTAAAACGTTAGTATTAGGGATATAATACTTAAACTTAGGGATTTAGTTTTCATCCTACAAGACACTTATGGTTCCTAGTAGAAAAATATTTTAAGGACGTAAATAATTTACTTTGTTCCATTTAAGAATGTATGTGGTGAGTTAAAAAACATTTTAAGATGAAACGTATTCGACGTTTGAAAACTATAAAAAGAGAAAGAGCGGGTGAAGGCCGAGTGATTAAAACTTTTATCGTTATTGCAAAATGAACAATAATCAGTGTTACGAGTATATACACTGTACACTGTTACTTTATACATTGCTTTAAATGGCGACCTATCCCAGGAACGTATATTTAGTCAAATATATGAATGACATTCTTTTAATCATTCTTTGGTGAGACAGGTACCTCATGGAGGACGTTATCCTGAATATGAGTAAAGGATGAGTGTGATGATCGTGATGATAGTGACAGATGAGTGTAGGATGATTATGGCGCGATTTTTCAGTCTTGTTACTGACTAAGGCCGTCATATTCCTTAGACAGGACTGTTAATTAATTTCCCAACAGCCAATGGCGACTGAGAGACCTGTAGTTTAACGTGGGGTCTGAACCAACATTTCGCCAGCTTCACTTACGGACTGGTCTAATTGAGGATGATATAATGAGTCAATGTAATATTCGATAGTGCGGATGTTAATCCCCAAGCCATCACACATAACTATCCACAATATATCCCTGCGCTTTCGTTTTCGCCTCTATCCCACAACTTCAACCGTCACCAACGCAACTCCAACGTTACGTCATCACCTGCATCCCACACATCCGCTGTCCCTGTCCCTTTCTTCGGACACTTCCTCCGATAGCCTTATAGCCTTAAACCTCGGCGATCCGTCACCAAGTCCGTGTGGGCCACGGGGTTATCAATATCTACACGGGTGTTAAGTGTTGTCCGCAATAAACGGCCGGCGGGCAATTCATTAATGCGCGGTGCATGCATTAGCCGCAATGAACAGATAAGGCGACATGTCGGTCGTGAGCCCTGGGCCGGCGTAATGAGCTGTGAGCACGCAAGCGGGGACAGCGGGGAAATGTGGGGAAATAGGGAATTAGGGAGGGTAATTCAAATTTAGAAGGATAAGCAAGGAAGATGGGTGTAAAAGTGTGATCCGCACTAAAGATGGGGAAGCTCGATGGATTTTGGTGAAAACAGGGGAGTTGGAAAGGTAATTTGAACGAAAGAAGAAAAACGCGCAAGTACAGGCATGTAAACCGGGGTCAAGGGCAATGAGAAACAGGAGGCGGGGGAACGTGGGGTATTTGAGGGATTTGGTGAAACAGGGGGTTTTTATGGAAAAGTGGAAAGTCTATATCACGCTTGCAAGGTGGCTGCAAACGTGATTCGTAAAGAAGGCGGGGGAAGTGTGGGGGGAATTCTAGAGGAATTGGAGAATAAGGAATTTGTAAGGGTAATTTGAAGTTTAACAGGCAGGGACGAACGCAAGCTGGGTGCAAAAGTGTAATACGCGAAAAAGGCAAGGAAAGGGTGAGAAGACTGAGGGATTTTGTTAGAATATCAGGGGAGTTAAGAGGGTAATTTGAACTTGAACAGGCAAGGGTTGAACGCGAAAGCTGGGTTGAAATGTGAGCCGCAAAGAATTTTAGGAGTAGGGTCTACTGGTGAAAACAGAGGATTTGGGAGAGTAAAATTGAAGTTGAACAGGCAAGGGGAAAGTAGTGTATGTATAAGGCTTTGGGAAGGAAATCACCGTGGCGTCAAAATGACGTAGCAGTCGCGTGTCTGCGGTGATTTCCTTCCCAAAGCCAAAGTAGTGTATACATACACTACTGGGAAAACATGCTATAGGACGCGCCCGCAAGTTGGGTAGAACCGTGATTCCGTGCAGAAGAATGGAGAAATGTAAAAAATGTAAGGGATCTCAAGGTGAAAAACAGGGGATTTGGAAAAGCATCTCAAACTTCAAAAAGGCGAAGACAAACACGGAATGACAGACACGCACTCTGGGAGTAAGTGCGATTCGCACAGAAGGCGGCGGAAATGGGGGGGGAAATCGTGGGATTTTGGAGAAAAACTGGGGATTTTGAAGGGTAATCTGAAAATGACCAGGCAAGGACGAAGCCTTCTGGGCTGACAAAAAATCAAGAGAACAAAAGTTAACGAACTGAGATGATCGAACATCAATTATTAATGCACAACAACTCCTTACCAAAAACCTCAATAAATGGGGCGATTCTCCAAATACACTATTACGATCATCTCAATGTAGTACGTATTGCTAGAAATCGCCATAAAGTTATAGCTTAACATCCTGTTAAATTTGCCTATAATCTCCTGTTAACTTATACTTTAAACAACAATCTTGTTGAAAGTTCTCCCCTTATGAAACCAATGATGATTCATTGGGGAACACATTTCAACATTCATATATTCCTTCACATTATCAATCAACGCACTTTGATCCACAAATTGCTCCCTCTAATAACACTTAAACCACGTTACATCCATATAGTCGCACTTACACCAGTAAGTTTCCTTCGACCAGTCATAACTCACTCGTACTGAGCAACGTTCGGTTTTACTGCGCCTAACCACTCCGCGCCCGCTCTCTACAAGGTATCCACATTAAAGTGGCGAGAGCATCCTCTTCGTTAACGATGTACTGCTGATAAAACTGCAGTCCGTAGTTTATATTTTTACAACTTGATTAATGCAACTGCACAACTTCTCTTTGCGGCTTGGTAATAGCGGCGGCGTAGTGATGGGTATACGACGTATAGTCGAACTGTTGTTACATCGAATAGTTGATCTAGTCGGCTGGTCGGTTGATTGTTTTGACTATTCGATATTTTATCACTTTTATTCGGCAATTTGGCAACTTAACCGATTAAAAATGGGTTTTTACAGGTTTTAGCGAATTTCCTCTGTAGGGAAGTAGCTGTTACCGTACACAGAAAATAGAAATAATCAAATTTTCGTTTGCACCATTGAATTCAGCTAAAAAAATTGGTATTTTGAATCAATGCTCTGTGTCCATTGGTTACCGAGATATTGAAATCGGTAAACACAGTACATTGTCCCTATGTTATCCTTTTGGGAAGTAAAAAAATCTGTATCTCACTTATTCCTCAACATATTATGATAAAATAGAAGAGAAGAGAATAGAATATATTTATTTTCCATAGTCACAACTACATTACCATTACAGTTTACATTACAGTTTACATTACAGTTTTTTTTTATGGAAAACTTGGTATATGGCTTCTTACAACTCAAATCCATTGGATATTGATTTTAAACCGATGGATTTTTCCATACCTGTTTCAGCAGACCTGCATACTCATTCCCCATGTTATTCTTATGGAGATATAAAAAATTGTCATGTATCGCTTATGTTGTCTTTAAATGTGATTCTATACATCAGAAATTCGGTGAGTATGCAGGTCTGCTGTAACGGGGGTATTTACTAACGCGGTGTCTAATCGACTAGTGTGAACGACTAGACTAGCCAATGTTAGAAACTAATCGAGTGGTCACTAGTAGATGAAAAGTAGTTTAATTAGTCGAGGTTCCCATTATTAGGTGGCTAATCGCTCTCCGGATATTATATCAGTGCAGTGGAGTGCGGGCGAAAGTAAAAAGGGATTAAAGGCTACGCAGTTAAGTTTTTCCCTATTCATTCTGTTAATATTTTTAGGGGTAAAAAATGTTCAAAGCATTTCTTCTTTATAGCAGGTTTAAATTATGATTATGTGAGACGTAATTTTAATTTTAAAATTCATATTTTATTTGCGGCTAAAATTTAAAGCTATGGTGAAAAAGTGTTAACAGATTAAGTTTTAATACTGTAATATAAGCACATAAATTGCTGTGTTAAAATATTAAATAATTGTTTATCAGCGTTTTTATTTATTTCCCAGTATAAAATATGATGAAATGAAATGAAATTAAATAAAATTAAATAAATCTTTATTATTACAAAAGCATCTGATAAATCCAGCACAGCTGGCGAAACAGATGACATCGTCAATTTAGTAACATTGATCGCAATTTTTTAACTGAAAATTTATTATTACCTAACTTTCAAAGAAAATTGAAAGCAAAATTAAGACGTTTTTCGTCTGAAAGGTTTTAGAATTAAAACATTTCGTAGCGGCGAGTCGAGAGACAAGCGATAAGTGTAGCTGCGCTGTTTTTGATATTGCATGTAGTCTAATTATTTTATATTTAATTGTGAATTCCTATCGTGAATTAATTAAATTGACGCATGCTACGTAATACCTGTACCATCCTACAGCAATCAAGACAACTTATCAATATTATAGTTATTATAGTTATGAACTGTTGGCATCGCATTACATTTTATTTCGTCCAAAAACAAAAAAAGTCCACATAATATATTATTAACAACATTCAAATCAACCCCCCGTCCCCGCGTCATTCAATCTCATCTCACAGCCTCTCAGATTTCTTTTCCAATAACCCAGTGTGAATACACATTCCGCACATCGCAGTCGCAGCCAGCCTGGGGCTTTATCCTGGGGGAGGGCAGGCTTTAACCCGCAACTGATAGCGTTATCACCCATCTCCGAGACGATTGTTTCCGGTTTATTTTCACCAAACGCCACTTCCGGCAGTTCGGTTTTATCTAACACCTGATCTCGTCGCAATGACGCTGTCAACGCGAGAGGGTATGAGGATGTAAGGTGGTTCTGGGGACTGGAGTGTCATGGTTGACTTCGTCACTTGTGGAAATGTCAGCGTTAAATGTACTTCAATCATTACAGTTTATTTAATTGAGCTTGGTTTAAAGTTCAATTAATGAATAAGATGCATTAATGAATAAGTAAATGTGAACCTTTGATAGTTCAACTGACTGGAATTAGATGTGTAATGTCGGCGTTACTTGTTTTTAACTGATTTATGGTTTATTTTACAATCATGCAAGTTAAATTATATCTAAGTTAAATAAATATCAATACCTTGCTGTGCTTGAATGTGACGAGTCAGAGAAAAAAATCTTTCTGAAAAAAGTAATTCACGTATGAAATAGTGTCATACAAATTAACAAAACAAAAAAAAACAATCTTTTATCAAAATTATAAAAATTATAATGATTATATTAAATAAATAAATTTTATAATAAATTATAATAATTAGTTCAGTAATATTAATGGGAAACACATAATCTACTAACAACTTTAGACAACGTGAGCGTTCATAAAACTGTGTCAGAAAAAAAATATATTTTGTCTCAAAATCTTTTTAATGTCTGTAAAATGTGACAGTTTAATATTTTTATTAATGCAGAAATATGAGTGACAATTTTCATCCCCGTGCAAAACTGTTACGAGCAAATTAAATCACTCTAAAACCGTTGTCTTAATGTACAAAGACAATGTCTTAACAAAGTCCTTCACAATCCCTCTACAATACTTTACACTTGTACACATGCTATACATACAGCTACAATAAAAACTCAAGAAAAAGCGACAAAGCACCAAGAAATACCTCAATTATACTAACTACACCCCCTAACCTAAACTTACCAATAATACCCAAATACAATTACCAGCCCTGTGTTCATCTTACCACCCCTAGGAAGATCAAATTCGCCCCGGAGGAATATTTGGCAAACGGATCAACTTGATTATCCTAATTAGCTTACACTGTAGGCAGTGTTGGCAATGTTGGCAATGTTGCCAGAGTCGGCAAAGTTGGCAGTCGCGGCGCGTCCGTTTGCCATTCCGTTCGCTCGCGCCGCCAACAAACAATTTCCAATACGCGGGGTTTGCATAACATTAGCATCCCTTAATCCGGCACGTACCTGCCTCGAATCGATACCACCCTGACTTCTCCTCCCCAGCCGGCCTCGAGTGGATAGAAAAATCTGATGAGAATTTTATAAATTGAAATTACATAAAATAAACGGTATCAGGAAACTGACACATACTTTCTCCCTTCAAGCCATTTTAAACCAGAAAACATTTAAAGTAAAATAAAACAAATTAACAATTAATCATCACACAAATATACACCAAATGTTATCAAAATTAGTAAATAACGGAGATATGGCTTTTTAAATATTTGCCATAAGAATAACATTGGACAACGTACTACATTTACCGCCAAACTAAAATATCTATTATCTTTGTAACCAGTTGACGTAAACTGATGATTTAAAATACTAGATTATTTAGTTTTTCAAGTCAAATTTAATGGTTGCAAGTATATTTTCTTTAGAGGTCACAAATTTTGTGAAATTTGAAAAATATGAATTTTTCAACACTTAAATCCTCATAACTTCTGAACCTGAATTTTTACAGACATGCGGGTGGTGTCATTTTTTTGTCATCTTAAGCACTAAAAACCATGGAATTTTTATCAAAATCGTTAAAGCCGTTTTTGAGAAATTTGGATTTTTGTCATTTTTTATGGGTTTTCATGGGGTAAATACCCTTAAAAATAAAAAATTAAAAATACGGCTGGAGATACCACGGCTTTATAGCTATATGCCAAATTTCATAAAAATCGGTCCACTGGTGTCGTCTCTAGCTTTGTATACATCCACACACACACACACATACATCCACACGCACACGCACACAGACAGACAGACACCACGCCAAAAACCACTTGTTTGGACTCAGGGAGCACTAAAACGAATATATCCACTAACAACTCAAATTCGAAAATTTTGACGAAAACAATACTTTCTCCATATACATTGTATAGGGGGGAGAAAGTAAAAATCAGTGAGGGTTGTTCTTTAAATTACCTAAACTGACGAACACTTTGATCTACTTATGTTTTCACCCGAATAAATTTAGAAAAATATTCGCCAGAAAATCTCTCTGTTTCCAGTCATAATCAAAGAGCAAAATAACAAACTGATTCTTGATTTTTCGCTGTTAAGGGGGAAAGTAGGCAATATGAGTGCTACTCTCGTTTTGCATGAACGTCCCTCGCAGGCGTTGGCGTAAATTTAGTCCTACGATTTTTAAATACAGTAGGGTTTTTGGGGGATCAACTATTCTTTTAAAGTTCTGAACATATTTTATAAATTTTTCTCGTCGTCGTTGTTTCTTAGGCTTGCCCTGAGGTTTTGCGAGAGTCTATGTATGAAGGTATGAAGGTCATTCTTGAAGGAAGAGTCGGAGACACTTACATTTACATTACAAGGTAAATTTATCATTAGAATAATAATTTTAAGATTTTTTTTCAGAAATAGGCCTAAACAAAAACTTGAGAGCCGCTAGCAGCGCATGACCACTTTAGATGAGATGGAAAAAGAAAAACAACCGACCAACCCGCAACCCACGGGTGTTCTGTTCTTTGTGTTTAACAAAGAACAGAACGGGCGAATCAAGAATAGCGTACAATATAATTAAAGTAAAATCGCAAACTATACTAAAAGGATAGTGTTGTAGCTTGGTAGTTTACTCTCCTGCGAAACCGTAATTAATTTACAAGACTAAGTATACCTAATTTCACATTAAAATTCACAGTTATTATAAATGTTTTTATACTGTAGATGGAAATAACACGGGGAACAATCCGCCATCATCGCCGCACCGCATACGGCCACGGCCACCGCGGCTATCGACATTGATTACACCTTATCTCTGATCGGATCTGGGCTTTCCCGCTAATCTAATTACTGGCCGGGGATCTGCACGAGGCTGGAGCTGGAGTGGCGTCCTGGAGAGGTGAGGACAGGTGACGTACCTACTGCCGGAGAACCTGGAGACACTCTTCTTTGAAAATATATCAATCAATCAATCACTCTTTAATATCTTTATGAATAATATATTTCATCATATCAATAATATCTTTCATAAGTACACAAAGTGCAAGGAATGGAGTCACGGGTTAATAAACACTACTAATTTCAAAATCATATATTTAATTTCGTAAGGCGATTCTTTGCATTAAAATATGTGGGTCTGGCAAGTCGTATGAAGATCGGTGAGGGCTCAAATTAAAGGTCTCTATTTGGTAATGGCTAGGAAAATACTAAAGCTGCTTGAAAACCACCAGAAAACGAGAGATAACATAAATTATCTGCCATTTAAAAAACCTTGGGATCTGAAAACGTCTGCTTTGTTTACATAAAACATGTAATGCTGATACTTTATTGAAAACAATATATGCTCATTAGCATATGGTAGGCATAAAAGCCAGTTTGCTATGGAACCATTTTTTACTGCTGATAAGGATTTCCTTTATTAGGTACTAAAAGCCCCTTCAAGCCAGTAGTAGTAATAATTACTACATTTCATCAAGTGTTACTTCTAAGTATTAATAATTCCAACCTTTGAATTTATCAACTATAAATAAGTAAAATAAAGTAACTGAAGGTAATTCCTTTCTATTTGTTTTCAAACATAAATATACATAAACTAGCAGATATACCCGCAGCTTCGCCCGCTGAAAGGAAAGCTCATTTTCATTTAATTATATTATGCCTTGTGCACTTTTTAGGAATAATTAACAAATGGACTGATTTATTTGGGTCATGTGCGTGCAATTACACCCTTAAGATGCAGCTGATAATTCCACTCTAGATGAAAATGAGAAAGTGGAACGCTTCCTCTAAACATGTTCCCCTCATGATTAGCAAATGGTATAAATTAACTTCCTCCAATTTCCCAATACAGAGAATGAGGATAACCCGGAATATAAAACAAAGAAGACACTAAGGATGGATTTTTTACTTGACATCAATCTGAATTTAGCACGTTTTTGAAAATAAACCGAAAACTTTAAGAAAAAGTAGGAGATAGGCCTAAATATCTTGGCCAAATAAAAACCTATTTCCCCAAAAAGTTTCTCGTTAAATTTTTAAATTTTATTCTTTCAGTAGATTAGTTCTCATAACTTTTCTGTTTCCTGAAAATATTCTACAGGACTCCCATCCATAGCTAGGAAAAACTAAAATGCCCGCCATTTTGAATTTTTTCAAATAATCTATTTTAGCCGTCTGAGAAAGAATATTTTTAAAACCTTTATTTTTTCGCATCTAAAGCCTATAAAGAATAATTAATTATGCCAAGTTTCTTGGCCCAAAGTCTTGTGGTTTTCGAGAAATTACGCTTTGGAAGCTAAAAGTGGCCGCCATATTGTATTTTATAATATACCATATTTAGGCCTTTAGAGCAAAATCCTTTCTTTCTACGCATCTAGAGCCTGTAACAAATATTTGTGCCGAGTTTCATGGCTCTTAGCCTTATAGTTTTTGAGAAACTGTGATCAGTCAGTCAGTCAGTCAGTCAGTCAATGGGTTTTGACTTTTATATATATAGATATAAAAAAAAACGCCCAAAACCTTACAGTCACTTTTCATGTTTATTCAACGATTTGTATATTCAACAAATTCCTCAAATTTATCACCTTTGATGTTAATAATTTCTTCATTTAATTTCTGAAAATTTCAAATTTGTGAATATTTTTAATTTTCTGTGGCAGTTCATAGAGGAAAACGTAATTCCTCTATTAGTCTATTAGTACAGGTGTATTTTTTACAAAGTTCAGTTTTGTTTTCACTAATTACCAAATCTTTCCAATTCCTTATGTTATAACTGTGAAATTTGTCCAAGTTTTTCTTTACTTAGCAAAAGGTTTCTCTCTAGTATATATAAAAATCATTAAAAATTCGATTGATCCGTTTAAATTGGAAAGTAATTATAATTTTCCATAAGCTCATAAATTTTTCAAAAAATAACGCAAAATAAAGAATAAAATAAATTTGTTTTAATTATGGACAATATTTTATTTCTCACACTAATATGTAAACTTTATTTTCATCTATAATTAAGATTATATAGTCTAACTATCTAATAGCCTAATTAAGATTTATTAGATTAAATAGCCCAATTTCTTGTCACCATTCACTTTAATCTAAATGATATTTTCGAAAATCAAACCAAAACCCTATTGATCGGTAATAGTTGATAAAGAAGGCATCACAGCCACACTAACAGAGCGATGTAATTGCCCATAACGTGGTGGATCAATGCCGCCAGTAGGGAGGGCAGTGGGCAGTGGCAGTGGCAGTAACAGTTGACGGTCAAGTGATGGCCCATCCACTGCCCCTCCTGTATACAGATGGGTTAATTAGGACCTTACGGTCCAAAGTGGCCCATAACCTGCTCTCACCCCATGCCATCCAGTAATGATCGTGTTTGCATGTCATTTTGTTAACTAAGCTGTTGTTATTTTGTAGCACTATCAAGCTGGTGCATATGATTCCATATTTTATGTGAAGCCTCGTGAAGGTAATTTTACAAAAGTTTTTATTTCCTTAATGGTTTGTTTCGAAGCAATTTAGTTCGTTTATGTTGGTTCGGAATCGTTACCGTTTCGACAGTTTGACTGATTATTTCCCTTCCAAAGAAAAAAGTTTATTTTATGATAAATTACAATTTTACTCTAAATGGCTATTTTTAATTTAGTAAGGTTTTATTTAAATAGTCAGATTAATCTATTTTAAATAAACTGTAAGGCAATAAGTAGCAAAAATAACTACAAAATAATCTGACAGTGTGCGCGTTATCTTAAAAAATTTGTTAAACCTCCATGCGATTTCATTTTGGAGATTTCTTCAGTTACTAGTTGTTACCTATGATATTGAGCTTACTCCTAATGCAGTGTTTATTTTGTTTAAAAATATATATATCTTGTTTGTCTCTTGAAAATTTAAATGTCTTCTATAATAGTTTTAAAATATTAGGTTTTAAAAGCGCACGCTGACCGCAATTATAAATTGTATTATCTATTTAGAAATTGATTATTTACAGTTCCTTTCTCTGTACTCTTTTATAGTCAGTAGTCAATATATAAGCCAAACTTCGTGGTTCAAACAAAACTTTATAGTTTTCGAGAAACTGCAACCAGATAATCAGTTAGAGAACCTGTTTGGTATAAAGTGATAGAAGATCATTATTAATAGCTATCGCGGTTAATCAATTCGAGTGTTTAGTTACACCATAAGCTATTAATAACGACTATAAATGAAATTTCCAATTCTCATAATGTATTAAAGAAACCAACTTAATTTATGTAAATTAAACTAGACTTGGGCAGAATGGATTATAATTATAGTTTTGTGCCAGTATGGTATATGATTTTATGGTTAAAAAACTCGTCGGAGTTTAGACAAACAACCAAATCTTATTAATCATTCACACAAAATATTTCAATAATGGGCTATAAAATGCAAATTAAAGTCTTTTATTTGTCTACACAATGTTCTGTTTAATTCTCAATTATAAAAAATAGGTTGTAGCGTCAAACTAAAGAGCTGAACTTTCGTGGCAAAATGAACCAAAAATAAACTGAACCAGAATGAACCAAAAATGTCTCACTCGAGACATTTTTTGATACACACGAAATATATTAATTGTTACTCATCCTAACCTAATATTTTCCCCCCATAACAGCTTAGTAAAATTCCATCATTTCAGAATGCCCCAAACCCTTTCCTCCAACACGCTCCAAATCTCCATCCCACGATTGAGTCATAACCACAAAACCTCTGCTGCTGCTCCCTCCCCCCGGATCAAATTATGATGATCCCCAAAACACGCAAAGTCAATCAGCCGACGCGCCGTGCGCCGCCGCTGCGAAAACACGAAATACAATCGGGGGTTTTGGGGTTTTGGGGTTTTGGGGGTTTGGGGGGTTTGAGCTCTTGAGCTCGGGGCGTGGACAAAGCCCGTCCACCGGACATGAATAGCTTAATTGGAGTTAAGCCGGGCTTTAGGGCGGATTGACCGCGTAATTGAAACTGCCTACAGGTGGTTGGCTGCCCCAGGGGGGCGGGGGGGCGAGGGTTGAGTGTGTGTAACGGCAATGTCCGAGCGTGCGGAGGGTATAATGTGCCTGCGGCGTGTGACAGAATATTTAGAGCCGCGTGGGTGGAGATTCATATTTGTTTGGTCATTCATTTTGGGGGAGGGGGAACTCGGTTCGATAGGAACGCTGTATAGCATGTTATGTTATTCCGGTTCGAATTGTGGGTATTCAAAAATAAGGTGTTTTGGTAACATTCCAGTCACTTTTATTTTAATTAATGTTAGAATGAAAATTCAAGGTAAAGTTTTTTTAGTGATTTTGTCCTTGTTCCTTAAAAACTGAAGAAAGCTATAAACAATATATTGCTATTGTAATTTTATTTGTGATGTATTGTTTCGTTTCTAAGGCATCAATTAATTTGTATGTTTATGATTATTATTTTCTACGTGAAGAGTATAGGTACCATGATTTATCAGAGTCTGAGGAGAATAAATCGAGCAACAATAAGTTTTGTATGACGGTGTTTACAAATAATCATAAGAGTTTACAAATAACCTGTATTATTTAGGCGCATTTTGGAGATATAGTTACAATATTGCTCACTCTGACATAGAACTCATTTATTTATGCCAGTATATGCAATAAGTGCTTTCTAATAAACCTCAAAGGATATTTTTGAATGTGTTTACATTCAGCACACTGAAAAAAAACTTGTTAAAAACTAATCGCGTAGAAAAGTAATGATTATTACTTACTATGGTTTCATTAGCTAAAATATTTAAAATCTAGAAAAATGCATACTATTGATAATTTGTTAATGCGTGCGATGGCATTTCTTTCGACGCTTAGAAATATAACACTGTTTTCAAATTTCAAATTTCCTGGCCTACAGAGTAACATTGTCTACATTGATGTACGTACTGTCAGAAACTTAGATTTGTTTGAAATTGTAATAGCCAATTTTATTCGACTGTGTGAGTACAAAACCTACTATTCAATCTAGGTGAAGTAACAATTGTTGTAATTAATTGAAAATCAATTTATACGAATAAACATTATATTTTTATGAATAACAAATTTTGATTTCATGGAATAGGATGATATGAATCCTATTCCACAAATCCTTCCCGCAAATCTGGCAAGAATCAATTTTGGCTTTGTAATCGGCAAACTGCCAATGCCTCCAGGAAGGTGCTACTTTGGAAATTATTTCAACCGATTTAGAACTTGTTCGGTTTAATGAGACACTTCAAATTGGTTTCGAAGGAATCCAAACAACTTCCGATTGTAATACAAAACGATTTTGTAAATCTGGCGATACTTATGCTAAGAGAGTACCAAGTAAAAGTGTGTAAAATTGAATCGTCATGTTTATTTTGTTTAGTAGATTTTTAAAATATACTCTAAAACTTAAATTGTTTTTTAGTAAGTGAGTACTTCTTGCTTAGTTCTTTGCAATAGTCTATAATTTATCATTACAATTATCTTTATAATTAATACGCCCTAATTTCAAACCATACTTTTCAGTTTTTAATTATTATACTATAAAATAGTAAAGTGGAAACATGTCGTTGCTATTCAAGATCTGCTATATAATGTAATGCAGTAGCCTGACAATATGACACTGCTTTTCAAGATCTGCTCGTATATTACACTGCAATAATTAATTTGTCGTTCATAGCACGAAGAACAGACTGAGTATTCAATATAAAAGTCTGAATATAATGTAAGTTATATATAATTTATAAGTCATTATGGAAAACAACCATTTTATAAGATTAGAAATATTCAATTACTTTAAGTAATTAATTTCTAATATGTATTATTTCAGTAATCATATGTATACTTTTTCTTAAAAATTGGCTCCAGCGACATAAATATTATTGGGCACCAAGGTGAAGTTTTGCTTTTTAAGCTCACTACTATGTTACTACTTTATTTACGGGATCACAAAGAAAATGTAACCAAATAATCATAAAAGCTGATTAAGACTTTCTGAAAATACATTTGAAAAAAAAACACTCAGAAAGGCTAATGCTAACAACAAACAAGAAGAGTAGAAAAAAATAGGTGGTCCCGTAACTTATGTTCGTTCTTATGACGTATTCGCGTCTACTTCCAGCTGTGAATTCTGAACTACAATACAAATTCTGAAATTGAAGCAAAATAAATTTGATGGCGTGTTTACTTCTACATCAGCTGGTCAGTGATGACAGGTTAAAATGGAACCACCTGGTTTATTCTATTCATCTTGAACAACAAAGTCAATGCTAATACTATAACTAGAACACCGTCGAGTACAGAATTGTAATATGAGAACACCGCTCGGTCCTCCAATTCATCTCATTTAAAAGTCCTTATTTTTGACAAGTGTTGTAGCATTCCATTATGCATTTTTACCCAAATAAACTAGTACGCAAGGCGATTTATTTTCGGAGTCATAACTCCATAACGGCTGGACAGATATTAACGTTTGAGTTGTCAAATTAAGGGTACTTTTCCGTCGATTAGCCAAAACATCTCAGAGTTTTCAGAATGTGCATAGCATAACCTGAGTACAGTAGAGGGCTGAATTTACGGAACAGTTACGCTCTCCGTCGAATTGATCGAACTAAGTTCGCTTTGTTTATTAATAAACATACTAAGATGGTTTAGAAATAGTTGTTAGGGTCAACCTCAGTTTACAGCGCATGGTTGCAAAAGAAGCTACAAGGTCCCAGACTACCAGTGTAGTTGTTGAAAGCTTTATTTGGTAATTGCTTCCCAAAATCACTGTAAGCTAAAGTCACGCAGACTGTGACTGTGGCTGTGTCTTAAGTCGAATACAGTTGTGCTAGGTAAGATCAATTTTTTACTTAACACAACTGTATCCTACACTCTTATATGAGCAATGTTATCGTCCGTTCTTGTATGCTTGCTTGCTTGCACAACGATCTCAAAAACGGCTCCGAGAATTTCCTTCAAAGTCTGTAATTGAGTAACTTATGACTCAAAAACGTCTTTTATGCAGATTGCTTGGCCAGAGAAAATCTAATAGCGTAATAAATCGAATTTTAAAGTTGTAAAATTTATACATTGGCATTATGGGTTGCCGTGATGGCAACGAAAATAAACAAGGAAAGTGTAAACAAATGAAGTAATCATAACAGCTGTTTGGCATCTACAGCCAAACAATACAGCAAGTGGGATGAAGAGTCCATGGAGCAATAAAAAAGGTTTCTACTTATCAATTTGATGACACTGAAATATTTTATAGTAACTGGATGAACTGGTAAACATGAAATAACACCGAGCGAGGCTCGTCCCCCAGGTACTTTAACTTAAGCCACACAATATGTGTGACCCAAGACACAGCCACAGTCACACTCTGTGTGACTTTAGCTCACAGTGATTTTGGGAAACAATTCCTAAACAAAGCATTCAACTTCCGGCTCCAAAGGGTATTCAAACCCTCCAGTTAATAATTCCCAACCGCCGCGCCGCAACGGCGTGCAGTAAAGATACGCCGATCGCCGGCTACGGGGCTGCCCACAACACGAAAAGTAATTAAAATTCGAGGCTGACGTCAGGGGGCGGGCCTTGGTTACTTAGGCCTATTTCGCCCCGAGTATTTATAGCCGAGTATCCGTGAAGTAATTATAATTATTATATCACAATATTGAGTCTTTAATAAACTCGGACGAAACTTCTTCGCGCATTAGTAATTTATAGTAATAAATTTCGAAGAGGCGGGACTCGGTTTGCATCTCACTGCCGAGGCAATTACTGACCGGGGCCGAAGCTAAGGTTTGTGGACGTTGTTTGTGCGGTGCGGGTGTACGGGATAACATGGCGGGATTGGCGGGTACACGTCGAATCGGATGGCTAGGAACGGGCAGTCCGGAAGCCCAATGACAAATTAAAAATCAAGATAACAGTGATTTTTAGTGTGTTTCAATAACTTTTAGCTTATTGGAGTGGGTTAGTTCGAAGCACTTTAGTTAGATGTCGTTGTAAAAACATGGTTTTCTTCTTCTTCGCTGAATCAGCCAATCAAAACCACGATAACGATCTGCTAGCTTCCTATTCCGTTTCCCCTGATTTTCTGTCACGACGTGTACATAACCAAAACGAGTTGGAATTAATTTGATTGTGGAAAAATACTTAAAGTACTTTTGCCACTAGTGCAAGTTGTTTCGCGAAATACTGTACTGAGTGATTCATATTGTGCTTAAAGCGATTGATAGAAAATAAATACGTAGATGTTTACATAAAAGCACTTAATAAAAATTAAGTAAATTAATTTTTATTAAGTGATTTTATGTAAACATCTACGTATTTATTTTCTATCAATCGCTTTAAGCACAATATGAATCAATCAGTGCAGTATTTCGCGAAACAACTTGCACTAGCGGCAAACGTACTTAATCAATTTAATCTAAACTAATCGGTAAAGCCATTAAAATTGAAAGTCTAGCAAACAAAAGAAGAAAACGAAAATATAAACAAAGCAGACGACGACGACGACGATCGATATATCGCGTCGATATTTTTAGTTCGTAGTACTTTTATCAGACAGCGCTACTGTTCCCTTACCACCGAGTTAACATGGAGGTGACAACTCTTTACGAAGTTCATTATTATTCTATGTCTCATGGGAGGATTGGGCCACTTAATTTGACTCAACTAGTAACTTGAGATATTTTCCTGAATTGGAATCACCTTTAACCTCTAGGAAAGAAAGTCCAGAAAAAGAAGAAAAAAGAAAAAAGGTCCTCTGGAGAAAAAGGTCCTGTTCTTTACTCTAATAGGTGAGAGTCTGGCTAAAGTTTCTGTATTTTAAATAAACAAACATACTTCATTGCGTTTTCAGGCATAAAAACCGTAGCTCGAAAAATTTTACGACTGCAAACCTTTTACTGAGTGGGATTATTTTGCTCAAACTCCCTGCTAAATCGGTATCATAGTGTGGTTAGAGTAGTAAGTGAACTTTTGATAGAAAAATGTTGAGTTTTGACACGATGTTTATTCATAAATGATGTCATAAATTTGGAGATTGTTCATAGATTGGGATTTTAATTATATATATGGGCAAAAACAAAAATAATAGTGAGGAATATTTTGTTACGACAAAAGTTTCTAGACTGTAATAATTATTTTAAAAAGAAAACGATTCTTGTAATTCATATTCACTGATTTCATGGTTTCGTTAAAAAGATGTAAGCCAAGTCCAAATGAAATTATTTAGGATCAACTATTTCTACACGAATTCTGGGCGTGTTTCTCTCAAGTAATCGTGTGGTGAATACGGAGGCCACAATGAAAATCTCTCCCAAATCATCTAGGGAGGAACTGGCTTCTGTTGAAGACTTACTTTACATAGTGTGGAAAAAATCAAACAAAAAAATGAGGGTGGAGATGCCAAAAATGCAAGACAAACATGCTAAAATGCCAATCGGTGGTAACGGTCGGGTTGCGTGTGTCACGGTGCCTTATCATTTACTATTTTTCCCTCACCTAGTATTGCACAAAAGTGGTATTTCAGGAACACATTTCGAAGCCACATTGGTGGCTAAATTAGGAAAAAAGAAGCCTACTCTCCTGAGAAGAAAGTAAGAATCGTTGATTAAAGCAATATACACCACATTATAATACCATAGAGGCAACCAAAACTCGCTCAAGCCCAAACCCTTTCCGATACCCGTTAACAATATACCGGCAACAATTACAACAATCCCTGATCCAATTAGCTCTCCCCGTTCCCCAACCCTCCACATAAATCCTCAAAAGAGTCCACCTGCCTTCCGTTGTCCGTTGTCCGAATGAAGACAGAAGCCCGAAGCCGAAGCCCGCTACGGCGCTGAGCCGCGACCGGAATGAATTAGCACAAATTAGCTCAGCGCGGGCTGCATGCCGATGGCGCGGAAGTGAGAGTGCAGGAAGGCTGTCCAAACTAGTTTAAATCGAATTAGGAGCCGGGTCGGGTTGAGATGGTCAGGGCGGCGGACGGCAGAATGCTGATGAGCGTGTGACGTCACGCGGCGGAGTCACGTAGCGCCAAGGTCACGTCCACGCAGGGCTGCTGAGCGAGGGGACCCGGGGAGTCTAGAGGGGAACGAGGTGGGTAGTTTTAGATAGGGTTTTTAGTAAAGATGTTGAGAACCCCCAAGGGATCTTTTCCGTTATACGTATACCACCATTCCAAATTTACCCTTCTAGCTTGATTTTTGACCGAGCACCATAAAATAGGTCAAATAATAGTTAATAATCGTTACCTAACCTAACCTATCCTAACATAACTTACCAAAATCAAGCTTGAAAAACAAACCCGAAACAGTGGTATACGTATAACGGAAAAGATCCCGGCATGCGACCCATTTGAGTCGAAACGCCAACCACCGAGTGGTAAGCGGCCTAGTGTGAAGAGGAATACCTTGTTTATTTTAATTTTATTTGTTTGTTTGGAAATGTTACATTCGTTTGAAAGCTGTCCAGGCCAAGGGTTCGTACGTAGAACATAGAACATAGCCACCTCCTTCTCACCGTGAAGCGTTATGTCAAGGTACTGTTTATCGGCCGATTCTTTCAACGGTGTAAATAACCACAGAGAAAGATATAAAATAACACAATTTTCTTGCAAGTTTTCACAAACTCAAGTAAAGTTGTGTAGGTAAAAGCTAGTGTTGACTTGGAAGTAAATACTCTCTTTTAAGTTGGTACTCTAGAGCGTACTCGTATATAATACTTTGAGAATATCAATTAAAAAAAATTTAATTTTAATTTTCATACTGTTAGCGAATTTCCCCTATAGGGAAGAAGCTATTACCGTAGGTCTCATGGTAAGACCTAAGCCCCAGACCATGATAACTTTTCGTTTTGGGGCCCCCAGAAGCAAAAAACACCATTCGTTCGAAATTATATATATATATATATATATATGTGTCTGTGAGCACGATAGCGGCCGTAAAAATGGTCCGATCTTAATGAAATTTGGTACAGACATGTAAAGTGGTAATCCCTCGGACGAGTTCGTAAACCAGTCCGATCGGTCTACTTTAAGGGGGGGGGGGGGGTTAAGGGGGATAAACCCCCCAAAAATGGGTTTTTTGAGTTTTTTACATAGAAAAATAAAATTTTTCGAATTTTTGTTGGCACCATTGAATTCAGCTACGAAAAACAAACAATTATTATTTTTAATCACTGCTCTATGTCCATTGGTTACCGAGATATTGAAAGTGGTAAACACAGTACGTTGTCCCAATGTTAACCTTATGGGAAATAAATAAAATTCTTTATCTCGGTTATTTCACAACATATCTGGATAAAACTTGGTAAATAGCTTCTTCTAGTTCAGATCTACTAAATAATGAATTAAAACCACCCAGTTTTAATATACCTGTAGCAGCAAACCTGCATACTCATTTCCTATGTTATTCTTATAGAGCTTACAAAACATGTTAAATATCACTAAATTGGATTGAAATATGTTGTTTTGCATTTGAAATTCGCTGAGTATGCAGGTCTGCTGCAACGGGGGTATTTTATAAGTTTTGTGTGGATTTTGTCCCTGGTAAGTTTCAACTTGTGAATCAAAGTAAATAATCAAGCTAACACATAGCTGCTAAAGTAAACACTCGATTACAAACGTTTTCAAGTTATAAACTTTTATTTAATTCTCTCCCAAGTTTATCATGATCATTACTTAAATTCACGATTATGAATCGCATCTGGGTAGAAAATCAAAGCATCAAGTTAAAGCATTTTATTGGGATTAACAAGTCGACCCTCTTGTTTCAAGATGACATTCCTAATCACTCAGGTACATTGCTGATTTGCTTTGGGACCTATATGTTCTATATTTAGATTTTAAAAATTATTTTTATCTTAAAATATTATTTGAATAAACGATTAAGATAAAATAATTTTTACCTGGGAGTGGGTTTTTGAACTCTTATATTAGAGTTACTTCGTATTTCTGTAATGAAGCATGGGAGACCATAAAATGACTTTTTTTATTTATATCTCCCTGTTCTAAAATTGAAATATTTTAAGAGTGATGTAATAAAAATTGATTAACGAGGGCAATTTGTATTACTTTTAAACCGTTACTGGCCTGAATAGTTTACAAATTTAAACTATTAAGTAATAACAGTTGTGTTCTCCATGCTTTGACAGTGTTTAAAGAGTCCATATTGTGATATTAAGAACAGTACATCAAAAGAGAATTTATTTATTTGGTGGTTATGCTTTATCAAAAGACTATAAAAAATAATAAAAAATAGAAGTCTATAAAAAATATACAAGTTGCATATCTCAACACTGCAACAAAATTCCAAACTTAATTATCTTACTATTACTGTTAAAGTCCAATAATCATGTACCAAAACCAAAACCCCAACAACACGTCAACCGATGTAAAATTCATACACTGTACTGTCACATTACGTAACACGAGACAGATATAACGATCACTCTGTCTCAGAAAACGCCTATTCGCCTCACAAGGCGAAATTACCTCATTAAAAACAGATCACATCGATTTGAGGCGGGAGCGATTTAATTTCCTTAGTGCAGAAAAAATGAGATCCGCATTACAGCGGGATTGGAGAGAAAGTTTAATTATGCCCGGCTGTTTGTTAGCATTAATGTCGCATTATGGAGAAACAAACTGTGATAGGAGGGTGACATTAGCCTCGCCTCATCTCAGAGATGGCCCTAGCCTCGCAACAGGACTCGGCCGGTGGTCGCGGTGACGTCATGGCTACCACTACCACACTGCTGCCTACGTGGGGTGGCGTCACGTTGGATGTGTTTTACGGTATGAATTGTTTGTGATGGTGGGTGAATTGTTACCATTTTTGGCTTCTCATCACTATGAATAATAAAATTAAAACCAAAAGTTTTAATTTAACTATATATTTCAGCCTCTTATCAGCAGTCATCTTCAGTAGAGGCCATATGTACTGAAGATGGCCTCTGATAAGAGGCTAAAATATATAGCTAAATTAAAACGTTTTGTTTTAATTTTTTTTATAGTGATGAGAAGCCAAAATGGTAAATACGCTGGATGTGATTGGATAAGTGGTGATAGGGAATATAATCACTAGTGCTTTATTAGCAAAAGAAGTGCTAACATATACAATTCAAAAATAAATTCACTAATAGAAAACTTGACCTAAGAAACTAGAGTTTACACTATGTTAATTGAATTATGAAAAAGGAAATGAAGGTAGAAATAAATCATCATTGCCTATCATTTAAACTTTCAAGAAGCTTGATATTGGTTTAAGGAAAGTTTAGCATTCCTGGAAGGATGCAGCTTTTAAATTTTCAACTCACATCCCAAGATGGATTATACGAAGTGTCACATGTAAACATAATATTTATCTTTATTTACCACATTGGCACCTTTACATATTACTTAATGTGAAATGTGCTTAATTTACACTAATATACTTTAAGATTTAACGTAATCTGGATTTTGCTCAATCTTTATTAAATTTACACCAGTTCCTAGTTATAAACCAAACACGTTTTATTTGCAGGTATTGTTGTGGTTAAACTTGTTTGCAGGTATTTTTGTGGTTATGGCCGTGCAACGTGTGCTTTATACTACGAGTTTTAAATTATTAACTTATCTTGCACGACTAAAACATGAGAAAGAATAAAAATGTCTGTTAAAATACATGATAAAGAACATTTAAATGTTATTAGGAGACATTATTTTGACTTTTGAATAACTTTAAACTGTTTTATAGTCAAAAATCAACTGTGATAAAAATAATACGAGATTAATTTTGAACGATAAATAAACTGTGCAAACACGTATATACTACTAGACTACATTCGCATTGAAAACATACTAAAACTTCTTAACATTTGAACATTTATTGTTTTTAACACCTTCAACAGCAGCTGGGATCTAAAACTGAAACAATATTCTGGAAACCGTGTGATTTGAACTGACCCAGTGCGCTCCAGCAGTGCTGTGCGACGCGACATGCAGAGGCCGCTCGCCACAATGACGGTTGCATCATTGTAGTACTGTTACTGCTAAGTAGTCTACAATGACTACAATGACACAATGATCGCCGTGAGACAGTGGCGCCTCCGCGGCGACTCCGGCAACTACCGCTACTGCCATCAACACCCAGCGTCTATAGAATAATATGTGTTATACCGCAGAGGAGAATCAAACAGAGGTATCTTCTAATGTTGCGCTCAGCTGGTGTCGAGGACTTATAAAAAATAGTTCACCATTAATGCCACGAGAGAGCAGCACTGTCGCTGCCCTCTCCTGATTTAACTTAATTGTAGCTAGTAACTGGATGTAACTAGTAACTAGTAAACTGTAGCTGGATTTAATTGTAACTAGCAAGCACCTGGGCCAAAAGAAGACCCATTTAAAAGCGACCTCTGTTAGATTCTTCTCTGTGGTTGTACGGTTACCTAATTCTCATAGGCCTTTGGAACTAGAGCTTATGGCGTCAATGGAGGGAATGTTTTCCGGAATCATCCTCGCCTACTGGTCAATTGGGTTATCATATAGCCTCAATCGGAGGTGTCCATAAAAAGTACCCCTGATTGACCAAGGTACATTTTTGCGTCAGATGGAGACCACAGACGAGCTGCGCTCTCCCAGTGTCTTGATGATGTCATGTATTTACAGTTTTGTGTTGTTAGGTAACCTATGAATACACGTTATCATAAGGGTCTTGATAAATACTAACCCGTACAGCATGCTGAATACATAATGCGCTTGGAGAGAAAATCCAAGGTAAACGATCACTTCGGATGGGATTATTAACATAAAAGTGTTCTTTATTTTCAATTTACAATTTTTGTTGTTGTTGTTGTTGTTGTTAGTAATGCTATAAAATACCGACCTTTTACAGCCATCAACCGAAGTTTGCAATTGTTTAATGTAAACCGAATCAGAAATGCTTTATAAAAAAAAATCACAAAGAAGAGGGATAAGAATTGCTTTAAGAACCTACAGTTTTACGCATTTACATTGTATTGATCTAATCGCAAAAATGTGTTTGTTTTGTAGCTTAATGTTTTATCACTATCCAAACTTTGTTTTAGGGACGCTACCAAAGTCGGACAACGCCAAATCCAGACTGTTTAAAATTAAAAATCCCTATATGTCAAAGTCGGACAGCGACGATGTCGGACAGTGCCAAACCCGGACTGTTTTGAAACAGTCCCGATTCGTCGGGAGCGTCAGGTGCCAAACCCAGACGGTTTTGGCAAAAAACGTTTACGAATGAAGAATACAAAATAAGGGTTGATAAAATAATGTTTCGCTACAAGTAAATCACCGAATTAAAAGTTCAAATACATGTATCCAATAAAATATCACTGATCATGTAATTTGAATAATATGAGTGCCAAATCCGATTATTTATCCGCAGAAATAATGTTCCCGGGAGCATACAATCCGACTTCTTACCCCGGTAAAAACCATAAAAACCGATCACTTCCCCAGTACACACCGACAGTCAAATCTGAGAATGAAGTTCGACTATTAGTCCAGGAAATGAATGCTCAAAAAGAAATATAGAGGGAATTGCATGGATCACAATTTTTGACTTTGTAACTTTGTTTGGACTAGTTAGGAGTAAAACATATCAAAAGTCCCCGCCCTTAGCCCTTGAGCCGGCTGGGCTGGAAGGGCCTAAAGGTACAATTTTTTGGTTTTTCCTAAATATCTTGAAAACTATCAACTTTTAGTATTCCCTATTATGTTTGAAAATTGAAGAAAATTAAATTTCCTGCAAGAAAAATATATAATATGTCTACTTTGGTGCAACCATTTACAAGATAAGCCCTAATTATGTTAATATTAAAAAAAATACCTTCCATAAGAAATACATGTAAATTTGTGGGTAACATAGATGCCCAATCGGGCAAATTTTTTTCACTTAAAGGAAAATGAACAGAATTCAGGAAATATTGACAACATTTCCAGTAATTTGACACGTCAATCATAAAAATAGGTCTAAAATTAAGGTGTTGGCGAGCTCACAAAATACGTTATTTTTCAAGGAATTATAATAAATTGTAATTATTTACTTGATTATATTCCATCCCAAATAAACATGATCAAGGACCGAATCTGTCTGTTCTTTAACAGAAAACATACGATCCGACTTCCCCATAAAAATAATCAAAACTAATCAATCCCCCACTAAATATCGATAGTCTAATCCGAAAATGATTTTCGACCATTTTACTCCTTAAAAACATCAAGAGCCGAATCCGTTTGTTCTCCCCCAGAACAACATTCAATCCGACTTTAGTCCTCAATAACAATCAAAACCAATCACGCCCCCCATTAAACATCGATAGTCAAATCCGACCGAATCATCGAGACATCGACTCAGTTCCGACTCGGTTCCCACAAACAGTTTTAATTCGATTACAACGCGGGTCGCATCGGGGTGATTACGGCGTTCAATTCATTACCTGCAAACCGTCCCCCTATTATTAGCCGGGGCGATCCTCCCCCCGATCTTAATATGCATTATTCTCATCTACTTAAATTAGTTTTCGACCGAAACTTTGATTGGGGGGCTGACCTTGGAGGCTGTACCAATATCTCATCAGAGGCTCTGGCGAGCCGCTCTCTCGCTCTCAGTCTCTCCCCCTCACCTCCCCTCTCTCCCCCCTCGAGGGCCGCGGATTCCTCAATTTGTGGAAAATTAAGGGATCCTATCTCCTCTCTTCGCCCGCGATGCGCCTTTGAGCCGGCCGTTATCAGAATATTAGTTTCTTAAAACATCTGCTAATTGTGGCGATCGCGCGATACCGACGTGCCCCTCACACCGGCGAAGCGGCACGTTCCAGAGGCTCGGATGGCGGCGACAACTTTATTACGATATGGGAAACATTTTTGAAATTTTATGGGGTTTATTGGAAAATTAAGCGATTTTAATCTTCGAAAGGAGACCTACTTGTTGGAAGAATTGATGAATTCACGACACCAACAAATCTGTTTTAATTCATTAGTTTTGAAATAAAAATCTAAATTGATTTGGCTAGGTTTGGTTTTGTGAGTTTTTTCTAACGATTTAACTTTTTAGAGGTATCCTTTGCATGAATAGATAAACTTCATCACTAAATAGATTTCCTTTAAACATCATGTGTTTTAGGTTTTATGCGATCCCTGCAAAAAGAAGGTCTTATGACTGTGAGAGAGACTGCCTTTTAGGGCCTTTGCTATGAATACGAGTACTATATTCAATTCACATATCAACGTGAGAATATTACAATATGTAGCTTTTTTTAATCTGCCACATCAATACATCAGTTTCCGACAAACCACACAGTATGGAGGATTCAAGTATAGAATAACATCTATAACCAATAAGAATAATTTTATTTAACACCTATAATTTTATCAAACCTCTAAATTGATTCGATGATAAAAAACGCTCGTCTCTTAAGGTTGTGTGTGTATCGAGGGAGTTAAGTCCAACATTATCTCACGATGGAAATGGGATGGAATGGGGAATTTTCGTGAGATTATTTTTTCCTGTAATATACACAACATTTCCCCCCGTCTATACAAATGAATTAAGTACAAAATGCATGGATGGTTAAAGCACAAAAAACACATTTCTGACCAAGACAAGTGACCCATTAATTGTATTGATTGACGATTTACCTAATCTCTGAACCTTAAATTGTCACAAAGCATCAGCTGTTCTGGATCTGTTGGAGCAACACTGCCAATAATAACTGTTAGTGCCTGCAGCACTCCGTTGAGCTACAACTTATTTGCATATCTGCGTGGAAAATTGAAGGCACCGACTTATTGAATCATGCTCAATGTTATTCTTAAATATTTCCTTTACTCCCACAGGGAGAAAAAGGGAGAAAATTTCCCCATATGCTCTGTTTAGACGGAGTTTAGTTTAGTTTAGTTTCCTTGTTCTGAGGAAGTAAATTGCTACTTTACTCGATAGGGAGTCAAGTAAACCCATAAGAACAACATGGCAACAATGAGCTGATTATTTGAGTTGCGAATGCGATCGTTGCGGCAAAAAGCTGATTGCTAGTGACGTTATGTTTGCTTCTAAACGGATTGTAGGCGATAGAAGGAGAATAAAAACATAATATGTTTGTTGTTTTGTATTGATTTTTGTTTGACGTGTTTTTATTTATCAGGGCAGGAGGGGGAAAGAATTCGTGTGTATTATCGGAAATACACAAATAACCACTGCACAGTTTTAATTCGATACAAACAATGTTGTGGTCACTAGAACAATAGCGTCTTGCAAAACTAACATCAGGGATGGTCCGAAATCAACCAAGTGAGAAGGCGAGTTTGGATAACCATCACAGTTCGACAGTTCGATTTATAATAAGTAATTGTTGCCCTGTTCTGCACGTTTATGTTCATGCAGTATTTTTTATATTAGTGCGAAACTTATAACTGATCAATCAGTACTTTAAAATGTTCGTTATTGTGGTCGAAAAACTGTTCACGAAATCATATTGACTAATCGAAAGAATAAAAATTAATAAAAATTATTAAGTATATGTATAATTGAATAAATAGCAGCCAAACAACGGTCGATATGTTGTATGACTAAGAAATTAAATTATTCTGTCGTGGCTTTCAAACACTTAAAACATACCACAACCCCGTAGTGAGATATGACATTTTTCACTTTCTTCTTAAGAGTGACATAAACAATGAGTGTGCAAGTTTGTTGCTGCTGTAGGCATGTAAAAATTGGGTGGTTTAAAATCAATATCCAGTTAGCCTCAACTAGAGGAATACTTAAACCAAGTGTTATAAAGTTAAGTAAAGAAATAAAAAGTAAATAGATTTTTATTAATATCCCAGATAATTTTAATTTTAGTTAGTAATGTTCCGTTTTGTGAACGAAAAAGGAGAAAATCTTACAAAAAAAATAAAACCGATTAGAAATCATCCTGCGATGCAACTAACCGTGTGGCCGAGCGTGTCCGCGTTCAACGAACCGTCCCGTCGAACTTTACCGAGCAATTATTCCTCGTATCGCCGTATTTTCGAATAATTTTGTCAAAATCGACTGGAAATTGGTCGAGTGGGCACGGCGCGGCGGGCAAATCACTATTTACAGGGAGCCGAGGAGGTGTATTTTGGCCGGGTAAAATACGCGCGCCCGCTCCTCTCGGCCTAGCGATGGCTTAGGAATATCGATATATCGGAAGTAGCGATATTTTCGTTCGATATATCGCAACACGAATATAGAAATTTTTGATCCGATATTATTGGTGTTTTGATATTTCCTTTCAGATATATATTGACTCAAGAAAACAGGGTTTTGATGACTCATCTGAAAGAGGTTAGTATTTATTGATTCTGTTTCTGGGGCATTATTTAAAAACGATAATTATAAATTATTATTAGTCTGTAAAACTGGCAATAACTAATATTTCCATAGTGTTAGTATGTTATAAATTTGTTAGTGTCTTGCCAATAGTAATTTGCAACTAGGACTTGTAAAACCTTTATTGTGATAAGGTAAAGACTATGAAAATGTGTACAGCATAATATTTTCCGGTTTGAAATCTTCCCTAGATTAAAAAAATCTTGAGTTCCATGGTGGCAAACTCTGTTGAAAATAATTCAGCCCCTCTTTAAACCTGCAAAACGGTGATATTTTTCTCCAGTAATATAGTTTTTTCGATACATCGGAAATATCGATATTTTTCTACCGATACATCGTATGTATCGATATTAACAGTTTCGATATATCGAAAAAGCGATATATCGGTATTTCGAAAGTAATCGCCATCTACTACGGGCTACGGCCTGGCACTTTGTTATCGGAGGTGTTTAATAACGCCTTGTCGGTAATAACCTTCATTTGGACTTGTTTTGGGCAAACACTAAATAATAACCGATCTCACGCCCCGATAGAGCGCGCCGTCGTCGATTATCTCGATCGAGTAATCGCCCTTTGTTACGGGTACGGGTGATGGCGCGATTTAATCACTTCATGTATTAAAATATGTGCCGAATTCAAACTGGGATTTGTGTCGGGTGAACGTCCTGCGATCGCAGAGTGATGTCCATCAACGCGTCGTTAGATGGAGAGCGTGTGAAGGTGTCGTACCACACGTGTAACGTGTAACGTGTTCCTCGGGCCTGTTAGGGTCGTCTCGGTTGAAAACTGTTCGTTTTGAATCTTAGATGTACCGTTAGGTGATAATAATTATGATTCTGGGGCACAAAAAGCCGTATGATATGCGCAGTCATTATACGTTCATCGATGATTCTTCTTAGGGGTGTGCGAGTACTCCAGTATCGCGTTTTTAGAGCCGAGAATACACTACTCGACCCGACTAAAAGTTTCTAAAAAGACTCAAAGTTCGTGCCGGGTAGGCTACTCCCGACGGTTACCTGAAACTGGCACGTGCGATTGGGTTTTGTGGTAGTTTTTCACACCCATCTCTGGCTGTCATAGGTAGAAAAACATTAAAAAAAAATTTAATTAAAGAGTTTTTATAAGTTATTGTCATCAATACATTTATACCACTCCATACCTTATAGAATTTGAAGTCATATCTAGTTCCTTCTCTTTGTCAGTAAAGCAGGTGCCCTGCGTTTTAGTTATTTTATTTGCTAACACAGGTAAGTCAAATCAAGTTCCAGGTTTTAAGTAAAATATTGTCTTAATTTATTTGGTATCGTTTGACTTACTTACTCTTAACTCAGGATTGCCTCTATGTTGAATAGCATTGCAGATTTAAATTGTTTTTGAATTAATCCGAATTGTTTTCTCACGATGGTTATACCATAGTAGTAGGAAAACTATTATCTCCTTAATAAAAAAAACTCGACTAAAAAAACACGAAACTCGAGCGAGTATTACAAATCTCGACTCGACTCGACTGTGAAAATCACTACTCGCACACCCATAATTCTTAATCATGAGAAATTTTTCTCAAATGTCGTCAGAGATGTGATTCGTCAGTGTTTACGAATTTGTCTGAATCAAATGAAAAGTGTAAACGGCCCAATTCAAACCGCGAGTGGTCAGTTTGTGAAAGATTTGTCATGGGTAATGATCCTTGCGATTTGAGACACTATTCTGTTGTGAAATGGACAATTGGGTTTGTTCTACACACCGGACGGCAGCGTTCTAAGGAGTTAACAAATACTAGTGGACACCAAAGAACTATACTAAGTAGGTGGTATAGTTCTTTGGTTGACACACGCTACTCAGCAGCTTTTAAGTAATTGTTCAAAAACAGATGCATAATCTGTTCAGCCCTTTAATCTATATTTGAGTCCTTAGGGGATTTCATAAGAAAACCTTTTCAAGAATTTTCTCACGGCGAACTTTTATTTAAAAGTATGGGTTAAATTGCGTTGGACTTATGGTTTCCAGAAGTCTGGGTCTTAAAAGACTTTGTTAAGAGTTAATTCTACTCCTAGTAGAAGGAAAACCGCAGTTTTCTTCTTCTTCTCCTCCTCCTCCTTCTTCTCATTCTCCTTCTCCTTCGCCTTCTTCTTCTTCTTCTTCTTCTTCTTCTTCTTCTTCTACTACTACTACTACTACTACTTCTTATTCTACTTCTACTTCTATTTCTCCTTCTTCTTTTACCTCTCCTCCTCCTCCTCCTCCTCCTCCTCCTCCTCCTCCTCCTCCTCCTCCTCCTCCTTCTCCTCCTCCTCCTTCTCCTTCTCCTCCTTCTTCTCCTCCTTCGTCGTTTACAATAAAAGCAGTGTCCTGGTACAAACGAGCGAGGCATGGGTCGGCGGCGGCGGCGAGATCTGACGCTGCCGTATGCTAATAGTTTGCACCTGAGCCTTTGTCTCCGGTCCGACTGTCCATCTCGCATCAGTCGCCGCCGCCGCCGCATCTCCCGAGTGTCGTGCTCGTTATCTGAATCTCATTGTAGTAAATTTGTTCCTGAGTTCAAAGGTAATTTTTACATTTTCGGGGTGAATTTTGTCTTTCTACGCCAGTGGCATTTTTTAACGTTTTGATCGGGAACGGTCCAAACCCGGGTCTTGTTACTATCTAACGGCGACCTTTTCTTAGATAGCGTCATTAATTCATAGCCCAATGACAAATGGCAACTGGACCCAGTTTCGATCCCGTCAGGAATCGAACCGGCAACCCTCAGGTATGAGGTGAGCGCTTTATCCACTCGGCTATCCAGTCAATTATAGATCATTCTTTTGATTGTTGATTTTCATTTCTGAGATATTGAGTTGACGGAGAAGGTCAAGGAAACGTTGAAGTAAATTGTATGTTTAGAACCTCTAACCATCATTGTCTATGTTGTTAATAAGCGAATTAGATTTTTACCTTTTTCCTCGGTAGGCAGCAACATACAAAATTAGAGCTAGTCAATTTATACATACCGACTCATACAGACGTGCACAGTTATTGTTAAAACAGTGCTAATTATAAGGCCTCATCGGTCCGTGAAACTGTTAATATCACAATGCCATAAGGCAGAGCATTCGCTATGCAGTTTCGAGAGTTGAAAGAAGAAAAGAATTAGGTGTAACAGTGTTGAATAAATAAGAACTTTGCTGAGCAATGTCTTGAGTTTGACGCTAAATACGTCAAGAATGATGACTTCGAAATTTGTGACATCGGTTTTGAATCTAAAGTAACAGGGGACAAGGCCGTAGCCAAAGAGGGGAACCCCCGAACCTCCCCCCCCCCCGAAATAGTAGAATTAGCATTGAAAACGTAGAAAATGGGGGTGAAAACCCTCCCGAAATAGTCGAACCCCCCCCCCCCCCAAAACCCCCCGAGCAAACGTATAGGGCCCGAAAATAGTTGGAAAGGGTCCGAAACGGCGATAAAGGTGCCGAAAAACACACACGCGAGTAAAAAAAGTCACCACTTTTGCCGAGCCGGAAATTCACCCGCCGGACCTGTCCAAACCCCCCCCCCCCCCGAAAAATTTCCTGTCTACGGCTTTGACAGGGGATCACCAAAAGAGTGTATTTGTGTCATCCATTAATTAAGGTATCGAGAGGAGGTAAATAGACCACTTCGTGACACAGAAAACAAAAATAATCAACTAAATAGCTTCTGTGTTATGTACTGTAGAATGCATTATTTTAAAGAAATTAGCTGAAATAAGGGGTTGACAGAAACACCCTATCTTAATAATTAACTAAACTGCGTCAACATTAAATTCTGGGTCACCCAAAACAGCTACTGTATTTTTAAAATTCATAATAGCGAATGATTTGTAATTATTATTTAATTTGTTGGACTTTTCCTATCGCTTCTAGTGTTTAAACTACACTACGTTTCGAGAGGTATTGAAACTCCTCTCGTTTTCAAGTGACCCTACTTAAAGTTACATTAACCTACTTATGTTTATTTAACCTACTTTTTTTGGGTTTTTTTGACATACAATTACATTCATCCAACATTCAACAGAAATCTCACTCACACAAAATTTCATACAAAACACATTAAACATACTTAATACAGAAAGAAAATTAAAACTAAAACATAATATGTTTTAGTTTTAATTTTCTTTCTGTATTTTCTTTCTGTATGTTTCTGTTCTGAATTAATTAATATGTTTAATATGTCTAATTAATATGTTTTAGTTTTAATTTTCTTTCTGTATTTTCTTTCTGTATGTTTCTGTTCTGAATTAAAACTAAAACATAATATGTTTTAGTTTTAATTTTCTTTCTGTATTAAGTATGTTTAATGTGTTTTCTATGAAATTTTGTGTGAGTGAGATTTCTGTTGAATGTTGGATGAATGTAATTGTATGTCAAAAAAACAAAAAAAACCCAAAAAAAGTAGGTTAAATAAACATAAGTAGGTTAATGTAACTTTAAGTAGGGTCACTTGAAAACGAGAGGAGTTTCAATACCTCTCGAAACGTAGTGTAGTTTAAACACTAGAAGTGATAGGAAAAGTCCAACAAATCAAAACAGCTACTTAACATTTGGGCCATACTAATGGGAGGTCCATTAATTACATCTACTCATCGGTCGTAGTTAAAGAGTTTATTCGTATTTCTAAATAATGAAAGACAGAGAAGAATATTCAATCAACTGCCGAAGAATCCCTGTTCCCTCTGCCATATCTGGTAGGAGTTGGTTGCTTACTCACCGAGCGTTGGCGGAGTTGGCGTGGTCGTCCGCCGAGGGTTTCCTGCAAAAGAAGGACAGTTTAGAGGGTGGCGAAGTGTCGCTTCTGCGGCCACGAACCAACATGGACCGATACACTTGTTCATTTCAAATTTTAAAACATAAGAGAGGGGTAGACAGATAATTTCGTTAGTACCTGGTGGACCGAGCCTTGCTCGATGTTATATAATGTTTACCAGTTCATCCAGTTACTATAAACTATTTCAATGTCATAAAATTGATAAATAGAAACCTTTTTTATTGCTCCATGGACTCTTCATCCCGTTTGCTGGATTTTCCCTTGATGGCTGTAGATTCCAAACAGCTGTTATGATTACTTCATTTGCTTACACTTTCCTTGTTTATTTTCGTTGCTATCACGGCAACCCATAAGGCTAATGTTAAAATTTTACAACTTAAAAATTTGATTTATTACGTTATTAGATTTTCTCTGGCCAAGTAATCTGCATAAAAGACGTTTTTGAGTCATAAATTACTTATTTCTAGACTTTGAAGGAAATCCTCTGAGCCGTTTTTGAGATAAATGTGCAAGCAAGCAAGGATACAAGCATACAAGATAATATTGCTCATATAAGAGTATAGGATATCGCTGCGAAAACGGCAGTTTTCATTATGTATGTATTGAGGGGCTAAAGAAGCTCTTTTTCTCTCTAAGGAGGAAAATAATCTAAGGACGTCAGCTGTTCGTTTTTTCTGTAGTCAAACTGCAAACTAGTATACAACGGCGTTGATGGTGATATCGATTGCATGGATAGTGACAATAGATTGAAGTATCGATTCTATTGTTGCATTGCTGTCGGTCGTGAAACTCGCTAATTTTACCAATCGATGATTCAGAGTGTTCGATACGTCAATAGTTGGTTATTGTCAGTCTAACATAACACTAACACACAACTAACGCAAATGGAATAGATGATTAGCTGATTGTTTTTAGTTTCAAGAACAAGATGAATGACAGCCTCTTTGGGAAAAATCTTTTAAAGGTTGAAATTTATTTAAGTAGTTTGCGTAAAATATTGAGCGCTACAATGGAAACATAGGCTTTTAGTTCAACACACGGGCATAAAGTTTCTTTTCGTTACTAGGTCAATTTTCGACCTCGGCTCAAAAGCATCGTACTTGACTTCGAACGAAAAGCGTCACTTTATTCCCTAGTAATAAAACATATTAATCATTGTTCTAGGAAAAAAGGAGATCGTCCCAAGATGAACACCGTAAAAATTAAATTTTAACAATTTAATCCCAGTTCTACATCTCCAATTAATAGTTATATCTATTAGTAATAGTATATAGTTATATCTAGAGTTTTCTTCATCTCACTAGCTTTCCTAGCATTAATTTCTTCTTGTGGTTCCTTCCGACATTAGCAGAACTTTTTCTGAAACCTCTTCTACTAGTCAGACTTTTAAAGTTGCAGGCCAAACTAGATTCATTAGCCGAATGGCCAAGTAGCTTTGTCTGTTGACACCTGTCAATCATCTTCCTCCTATGGAAATGTTCGACTGAAAACGAACTTGCAGAAAGTAGTTCAAGAAACTGAGACTGTTCATTAGAACGTTGATGACGAATTTTCTGTGAACTGTATGTGTCATTTATTCATAATTCAATGAATGTTTTCGTTTTTGTTTTAAAAAATGTCGATGCAATTGAAATGTTACTTTGAATAAATATTTAAGAAAGAATATTGGGATACAAATGAATTGCAAGTGATGAAGTAAGTGAGGTAGATAGTATTTGCGTGTCCGTATATAGTTCGACTTCAAACAACTAATATGTAAGTTAGTACAAGAAATTAATAACTATAGCAAAGATTATTTTGTTTATCAGGATCTTAAGTATTCCGCCATTAATACCCATTCAATTCATTAACAAATTCAATATATGAATCCATATAGAAATATAATTAGCATCTCGTATTGGGCTAGGCAAAAGACCATACCGTATAGGTCAACCAGTTTAAAACTTTCGAAATTTAATCTCCCTGAGGATTACAACCCCCCACTTCGGTAGCCCAACCCCACCTTTTTCAATATCCCCCAGACCCACCTGACTCCCACCGCTATCGCCCAGGGCCGAACTCTGTAGGGCTACAGGTGGCCCAGTAGGGCGGGTCATCCAAGGTCAAGGTCACAGATAATGATCGGTGTGGCCCTCTGCCCACAGGCCCTTATTATCCGGGGTCTGGGGTGCGAAAGGGTGAACAAAGTGGGAGCTAATAACAGCCCTTTGGGCTTCCGCTACCCTCGCCCTCCGCCCTTCATTCATGTGCATTCGTTGGATCGAGTCGATCGGGGTCAGTGAGACTGGTGTTTAGTTTGGGCATCTGCATAATGAACGTGTAAGGTACTTGTTTTCTCTGAAGAGGAGTAAGTTGATTTTTGAGGGCGGTATTGCCTTTCAAATTGGTAGGCAGATGATACCTAGTTTTTATGATTATTTAATTTCCATGTCGTGAGACTTTGCATTTATACTCTTGTTCTTTGTAATTCCAAATAATAATTTTAGAAACTGGATGTTTTCTACAATTTCATCAGACTAATTTAGCAACATTTCTATTACTAATAGTTCAAACAAATCTAGGCCTGCAAATATTTATAATTATTTTGAGTATTTATGAAATAGAACGTAGGACATAATACTATAACAAGCGTCTTCGATAATTAATTGATATTTCAAAAAATATAAATATAAGAATATTATTGCCAAAAATTATTTTATCCCCTCTATTATGAGCATAATGATTTATATAAAACTAAGGAGGTCTATTTAAGGAGACCATGATTTAAGTATTAAGTGAAAACTTTCTTCAAGCAAAACGACACGCAGATAACACTGACCCTTAAAAAACTCTTTTAATTATTAAGTAGGAACTACCAAAAGTGCCTGAGGTAATGTTTTTATCAACAAAGGGCTACAGAATTCCCTCTATTTATATGATAGCAAATTGTTAAGGTCAAGAATTCAAATGATTACCTGACGGAACAAGTAACATGGCAAGTCCAACCACACTAATGTTAATTTTAGCATTGAAATATAAACGGACAACCTGGCCCATGTAATGTCACACGACCCATTATTTTAAACCCCACATTTTTAAACTTTAAATTATCTTTTCTAGTTCACAAAAAAATCAAATTCTTCACAAGGACGCTATTCAGATCCACTCCTAAAATTCCCACATAGTTTCGAACGTCCAACGGTCTTTGATTCGTCTCATCGGGTCACGCTGCAGTCAAGGGCTGTGTAATGCAGTATCAATCAAAATCAAAGCGTGCAAGAGGTACAATAGAATATGTGAGACGGCGGGGGCGGAGGGGGGGGGAGGGGGGGGGTGAAGCCAAATGAAGACCGAGGGAGAAGACAATCTAACTTCTGGAGGGAAATTTATGGTGCCTATTTGTATTAGATGCATGCCAAACAGCCTGGGACTTCCTATTGCAAGTTGTGTTGCTCGATATCTTATCGCCGACCTGCTGTCGCTAATACACTCGATTGTTTGTCCGCTTAACACCCCCTATTTATTACGGGGGAGGAATGAATGCTTCTCGATTCGGTTTCGATCTTTCTTCCTTACCTTTATTGATTTTAACGGTTTTGTTTGTACTTTCAGTTGTGATACAATTCATTTGCTTAATTTTTTTGATGACAATTATTGAAATTTATACATTATTTAATTATTTGAAAAAATTGTTATTTTATGTGATTTGATGCGATGGAAAAACAATATTTTACCTTAGTATGTACTTCAAGCTATTAAAAACTTGAAAAATAATTAAGTACAGCAATCAAAATAATGCATGAACCAATACAGTTCCCAGTGAAACAAATTTCACCACATTAGCTTTCGAACCTAGCATTTTCAGTCATACTGTACTCGTTGTTCGACAAAATAAAATAAATATTTTTTACAATTAAATCATAGTAATATTTTTATTAGGTTGTGTATATATTTTCATTCATTTCAAGACAGTAAATCCTACGCCTATAAATAATGTATCACAAAATATGTTGGGATACCAATTGAAAACCGTTGAAACAATTGAAACCCTTCATTCTCAAAAAATGTCTTCAATAGCTCAACCAAGTTACACAGCACTTGTCGGCAGAGCCAAGGCCAAAGAAAAACAAACAATAATAAATTAATCACAAAGGTTGCTCTTATATGGTGGCAAGTGAACTAATATATTATTTCTACTAAAGTATTAATGCAGGCACATACACACGTATACATCTGTCTATACTGTACTGCTCGGAAATTACTCTATGAGCTATCAGGACAAACATATGTAATCTATGCTTTGAATTGGAATTAAATTTACTGTAGTCACAGTTGTCACAGTATTAATTGCTTTCAGGAGAACACATTAAAAATAAATAGAAATTTATACTCTTTAAAAATAAAAAATTGATAGTTAATAGTTAACTACTTTTAATATTTAATAGTTTAATATTACAAATAAAAGGTTATGTTACCTGTTGTATCAAGTAATTCAAAAATCCAATATTTGGATTACGGATTTTTTAAAGTTTTTAAATGTGTTAAATGTGTGATTTTAATTTATGACAATTCAATTGAAGATGTTTGATATTCCTGTTTGGATCTGATGATGGTGATTTCACCGAAACGATCGTAATCCAAATATTGGATTTTTGAATTACTTGACACAACAGGTAACATAACCTTTTATTTGTATAATAGTAATTCTGAGACTACACACAAATTTTATATTACGTCAGTATTAATAATCCAAAACTTTTACAGCCATTGACATTTTACCTGGGTACAAAAAGACAGCTGGTTTGTTGATATCCGAGTACACCCGCCATTGAGGGGCATTACACCACAACTTGCGATATCACAACTGACAACACGACAACACCGAGGCCGTACCACGTGACTGACCCGCTGGCTGCCTGATAGGGGTAATCTCCCCCCCCGCCCCTCCGATCACCCCCTCCACAACCAACGCGGTTTGGGTCCTAACAATACACCCTCATTTCAAATTTTTATACCTTCATTAACTCGAAACGATCAGATTGTAATTAGGATTTAATTGGGGTGGTTATTCAATTTGGGTACTCAGATTTTGGGGTTGAATTGTGTGAATATTTATTTTAAATTTATAATAATGGTTTCAACTAAAATAAAAATGTAGTTACATGGATATAATACACAGTTAAATAATGATACACATCAAGTAACAGTACAGGACAGGAAAAAAATTAACTCCTAAAAGATTAATAGTATATATTTCATTACAAGGACCTAAAGTGACGCTTTTCGTACAAGGTCAAGTTTTACAACCGAGGCTGTAAGCCGAGGTTGAAAAATGACCGAGTAACGAAAAGCAGCTTTAGGTCCGTGTGATGAACTATATTTTTCGTTATATTGCTCAATACAATACGTAAAATACTTAAGAAAACCATAATGTTACAGCTTGTTTACCTTTAAAGATGCCTTCAAAAGATGCCACCGTCTTGTTCTTGCTATTTGAAGCAATCAGCTGATTGTCTGTTTCATTTGTGTTAAGGGTGGACTGACAACAATGAACAACTATCGACGTATCGAACGCATGTAATAATCGATTGGTGAAATGAGCGAGTTTCACACAAATATGAATTAAACTGACAACAACTGACAACAATGAATGTTTCGATAATAAAGATGAATGTTTCGATTATTTGTAATCAAATGAATATTGTTCGATGATTACGACGTACTCGGCACTTTTTGACTTTTATAGTCCTAGGACAATAAAGAGTCAGCTGGTATCGAGTACATCAGCTTTTAATTCCTAGGAATAAAAGGAGTGTATTTAGGTCCGGAAAACATGCATTAAAAACATCTGTTTTTAAAGCAGTATAACGAAAAGATATATAAGTCGTTACATAGAGAGGTGGTCAGCAATGCAGAAGGAAATGTGGCAGCGGTCATAAGCGAAAGAGACGTTTTGACGTTCTTATGTAGCAACTTATCCTGGTAAGGCAGAAATTCCAGTTTTTATTTTTATAAATAAATACATGAAATGTAAATTGATCATCAGAATTTCTTCCAGCTCGAAATTGAAGTTGATTTCATAACCTGTATTCGTGGACTTTATTTAGTTACTCACAATTTGAACTAAAGTCATCAGTAACTTAGTATAATGTGGTCAGTAGCACAGTGACATCGCAATTCTCCCATTAACAGACCCCTCAGCAAAAAATACTGAGCAAACAGTAGGTAATTTATTTTTTTAAGTAAAGCAATCGAATTGTTATTTAATATATTAAAGGGAAACATACCAAAAGTCATTAAGGTCATTGAAAACAACAATCACAATTGCCCATCAGAATTTATAACTGACCCCTACTGTGCACTTGATGCCAAGAAGAGCACTTAAAACATGATATTAAACGCGTAGTTAATTATCAAAACAAACAGAAGAGAGGGAGGGTGTCTGGGGCTGAGAAGGGCGCAGCGGATCCAAATTAGTAGCCGGGACGGTCGGGTGACTGCGGCTGAGACATAGGCCAATCTGCATGTTGACTACAGGCCACGGTGGCTGCCGCGCCGCCTCTGTGCAAACCTGAGTCTAGTCACACCGTCAGACGAGTCAAGGTGAAATGAAAACTATTATTGGTCACGTCAAATAACTTGGTCCGTAAGAGTAATGTTGATTTTAGCGATGGATTGAGCCATGTCATTTGACTCGGACTATAGGTAGGCCTGCTTAAACGTTTTTATCCTGTACTCTTGTATTAGCAATAATGTATGCTTGTATGAATGTATGGTTGCTTGCTTCTATGATTGCGCAATTCTCAAATTACTTCAAACGCAGCCCCATGGATTTGTTTTAATGTTGGAAAAAGTAATATCTGACTTGAAAATGTGTTGCATCCTGGACACTTGACGAGTAAAAATTGTAATTTGTAAACAAAATTCCAGTAAAGATCTGAAACAATTACGAGATAATAAATAAATTAAGCAGGGCCTTAGGGGTGTCAACTCTGCCATATATCATGGGAAATGCTATTTCAGCGTGTTTGAATTAAGTGTTGTAAAACTGTATACGTAGTAGTACTCTCGTTTTTTAATAGTACATGTGATGAGCGAGTAAAAAATACATTTTTTCGAAACATAAAATATAAAAATACATTTTGTCGATTTGATCGATCCACCGCGTTCTTGGAATTAAATAGCTATAAAATCACGGCTTTGATAAATTGTATAAAATAATGTAGCTTACATGTTACATGACATATCACGCCCACGCTTATTGTCATTCTGACCACAGACGTATGATAACGATAATCGTAGATTAGATTACAATAACCTTGACAGAGATGTCAAGGTATAACCTAACAATTGCTTTGTCGAAGCAAATCTCTGTTATTTTTCACTTGAAGGCCAATTCATTATAAGTCCCTTAATTGAATTTGTATCTTGAGTTCTTTAAGACGCAAGTACACTAAAAGAAATCCGGGGGTCGAGCCCATTCTTCCTCAGGAAATCTTGGGGTACAACAACCAACGTTGTTGAGGTAAGAGTTTTAAAATCTTATCTTTTTCAACCTTAAAAATATGTTACTGACAGATTAATTGAGACTTTATTCGTAATCATAGATTTATTGTAGAAATGTTATTGAACTTTCAATATTGTAAGTATCCATCATTTGCGACAAATACACTTTTTACTTTTTTTTGTACTTTGATCATTGACTGTCCATTCTTTGACCATAAAGATCAACACTCATTGATATAGCCATTAAAGAGGAAAGAGCAAAAGAATGTTAAAAATTTTAGATTGTTTTACACTAAAATCATGATTTCCCCCCGGACATAAGTATTATTATATCATACTACACAGAAACATCTGTTTTCTGCGCCATATCCTTGGCTGGAAAATCACTCTTCGCCGATCGCTGTACAGTAAATTTACCGTGCAGTGCCCAATAAATTTATCGTGCACTATGAAACGGAAAGAAAGGAGGTCAACAATAAAAAAATCGGCTGATTGCAGTAAACCAACGTTAAATGCATGATTATTGGTTACTTTATAGGAATGTAGTGGTAACAGTTGGAAATGTTTGTTCATTGTTTGTTTGGTTTTTATTGGCTAGGTTTGAAGAATCGAGAAACTTAGTGGTTTATGCAAAAAAGGCTATGATTAAATATGTTTTTTTCTGAGTAGTAAGATGCATGTAAAGTATCGTACGTCACACGTTCGGTCAGTTTTCACACGTTTTCACACGTTCGCATGAACTATCACACTCTCCAGAAAAACAGTACTTTCCGGCCTAGTAACGTAAAAATACTATTACCGATTTTCTTCCGATTGTCTCTTTTCTCAAGTAGCACTTCACACTTCACTCAGCGACAGTTACGGCGCCCCACAACCCCGCATCCCCGGATTCTCAGCCACTCCAGACAAAGCCAGGTGGCTGAGAGGTCCAGGTCTCCAGGTCCCCAGGTGATTGAGACCTCTTCCCTAATCCCTTGTTCCCGGCAGTGTTTGCCGTTAATCGGCAATCCTCGGAGGCTGCGACGCCGCGACAATGGCGGTTCGCACCCCGACAAAGCGGCAGGTCAAACGTAAACATCGCTTTGTGTCGACACATTAATCTAAACCGAGCTCGTTCGTCAACGCGGGGCGCTCCTTGTATTTTGGCACCTTCACCCCTGTGAGGGTCCAAGGGTGTACAGGGTGTACGGGTGTAAGGGTGATAATTATTTTCGAATAAAACGGTGCGTTGGTTCCAGAGAGGTGAGGGATGGTGTTGTGATGTCGTTGCGGCGGCGCGCCGCTTGTCGGTGGGTTGGGTTTTGTTTTAGTGCATAAATCATTGGGTTTCAGACGGGTATTTGCCACGGTTTGAAATTTAATCGAAACAATTTCTAGAACTTTTATTTTAGAAGGAATATATTATTTTAGAAAATCTCAGCGTATCATTTCAATCTTAAAGTGTCGATATATTTGAATAAAGAAAATAAAGCTGTTTATACTCACATTTAAATGATAATTTATTTGAGTATAATTAATAAATATTTTATTACTTTTGCAATTTCAGATGGTTATACATAGTAGAACGAAGAGAATTTTGAAATAAACAGTGATTTTAAAGGTTTCATACTCATTTAGTGAAGCCTAAATGCTGACAGTGCAATATAGGTTTAACTGCTTACTTAAAAATTAAATTTACTTTTATTTGATGTGTTTAAATTAGAACAAAAAACTTGAGCATGTTTTGACTCGGTACACATTTTGAATAAAAATCCTTAAAAGGTCATTTAAAAGAGCTTAGCTTTTGAGGAATATTGGACGTAAAAAATAGTTAAAATTTAAGTTGTTTCCTTTCTTTCTATTATGCGTTCTTTCTATTTGGAATCAAAAGTCCTTCATAAACGGTCGCACATTTGCTAGAACCTTTGGGTGGGGCATAAGAAAACAAGTTGGTGAAGAGTGGCTTGATCAACCTTAAGTTTAACTATCTCAAAAATGAAACACCCATCGAACCTCTTCATCCCAGAGAATTGACAAGCAGGTTAGCAAGGAGCTTACACAATCGAAAATTTTTTCAAGCATCCAGCAGTTCTAAAAACTGTTCGAACCTGCATTAAGCCCCCACATCCTACATTGACCTCGATACTCAAATCGAGGCACTGTTATTTAACATTTCATCTCCTCTTTCATCACCACGCCATAACTAGGACAACGCACCTCATCATCACCACTGTCCTCGTTCCCTCAGTGTCCAGCTGAGGTAACCGGTAACTGTAACAGGTAACTAACCGCTCGGTTAACTGTAACAGTAAGACACAAAAGCGGTAATAGTTGTGACAGTATGCAAGTGGGCCCGCGGCGCGGCGGCGCGGTGACGGCCGGCGCTACTGCGCATGCTTAGTAGTCGGGAGGCAGATGAGAGGGCCCCCGCCGCGACGCGAATCACGCCCTGGGAACTGGGCTAGCAGGAATGTCCTGCTGAAATTATCGCTGACAACTGTTACGGATGAGAGATAAAGCACTGTATTCTTTTCTGGTCATGCAAATTACTATTAGAGAATTGGTTGTTTGAAACAAAGTATTTTACACGAAACTTTAAAACGTTTTGATTCAAAACTTCTTTATTTTAGTCTTCACTCAGGAATTGCGATCGTACTAATTGTCAGAGTAGTTTGTTTATTGTAATTCTTGTGCAGACGTACAACTGAGAATAATCAAAGATACTATAACTGTGAATATTGCAGACTTATGATATAGAAGAAATTATTTTTAATAGTTCTATTACTGTAGTAGGTTAGATAATTCATAGGACCAGTTTGGAAGAGGTGTTCTCAATGATAAATCTAAAAGTAATACACACTATAATCATAACTAATTAACGCTTGGTTAGTAGTTATACAATAATGAATAGAGCTACCGCTACAGTAATTTTCTCACTCTTCTCATTTTCTTCAATCTATAATCTATTTTAATCTTGACAGAGAAATTGAGGACATTGAAGTAGTGTTACATTGAATTACATTATTGACTTAGGGAACTGAAATATATTCAATCTCAACAAAACACGAAAATCCAAAAAGTCATACAAGAAAAAGATTTCGTACAAGGTTAAAAAAATATGTTATTTATTCGCTAAGTGTAGTCTGGTTAAACCGATGTCCAGTTAAAAGGTGTCCTGATAGGAGGAAATCTACCGTAATTACACTTTAGAGATAAACATTATCAAACTAATCCACTCGCCTCGTAGTCGCTTTTAATAATTTCCCAGCAGAAAAAAACTAATTGCAAATCGAACCAATCAGTATGGGAGCGACGGAATCGAGCTGTTGCAATTTTCATCGTAGCCATTGCAGATACAGTACATCAGCCGACCACTGAGGGGGTCTGCAATGTGCAAGCTGCAAGCTGCAAGCTGCAAGGGCCACTACCGGCGATCACCGGATCAGCTGCTTGATATTATCTCGCCATTTGCAATCTGTCAGCTCAATAAGGACAACCTTATCACGGGACATCTTGAGGCTTGAGTTTCTGCCTTGGTCTTGTATCTCTCCCACAGTTCCGTATAAATTGTGGTAATGCCAATCGCGAGTAGTTGCTCTAGCTCTGGCCTTATCAGATTTTTTGTTGGTAACTCATTAAATTCTTGTTCAACTTGAAGTGTTTGTTCCTAGGTTGTAGAAGATTGGAAAATTTAGATTTTTTTATCAGTTATATTGTAAGAAAGAAGGCAGGAGGATGAACTTGAATAATTTGATGAACAAAATTCAGTCAAAAGATGTGACTGACTGACGGGTGAGATGTTACGTAAAGAATATTATTGATTTTCTTATTCAGTGTTCATATCTGATTGTTTATCGAGTATTTTTCGTAAAAAGATAAAAAAATGATAGTTAACTTAAGATTAACTTTAATTTACAACCGTTGGCTGACTAAAAATCACGTGATTTAACTTGCAGATGTGCAGAAAGTATAATCAATATAATCAGGGTCTAATGAGTAAGGAGCGAAAGGCACAATATATCGACAAAGTGTCAATATGGCCTCCTAGAAAAAGAAGCAGTTACCTTAACGTTTTCCCGGAATATCTGTTAATGAGAGTTTAAACAGTTTATTCCATTCCAACAAATCTATACATTTTGCAACATGTTTTAGTTCATCGCCTTTCCTTAAAATGTTTCATATCAAGCAGTTATAGTGACTTACAATCACAGTTTTCGAGTCATTTTCATCCACTTTAAAAATAAAAATTGTTACATCATATATCATAAAAATGCAAAACGTACCACCGAAACTAACTTAAAACTAATAAACGGCATCAACAAACCCTCTTTACTGTTCCCAAAGCACAGTTAATCCCCCCTATTTAACCACCGACAATACCCCACTCGAGTCCTTTAAACGAGCGGCAAACACCGAACCTCAAACAGTAACTAGCGGCAAAGCCCAGAAACAAAGTGTAAACACAACTACGTGACGCCGCCGACTCTACTGTACGTGTGCGTGTGTGTGTGTGCGTGTGTTCGTGTACGTGCGTGTGCGTGTCTGTCTGTCTGTCTGTTCGACACGCTGGCGTCTCCCAGATGTCACAATGATAGTTTAGTTATTGAATCAAAGTATGAATGTATGTCGTTACGGTGGGCCGGTCTCAGTCTCATGGACCAGCGACAATGCTACATTCCGTCTCGCTAGCTCCTGGGTCTAGGGTATAGGCTCCGGGTCTGTGTTTTTAGTTTGGTTCCTCTTGGGTTGGGGTTGCTGAATTATTCAAATCAAATCAAATCAAAACTTGTTTATTTCGCTTTTATAGTTATATACAAGGGTTCACAGAATTGTACTTAAAATGCTAAATTACACAAATACTTAATTATTACTGATTATTACTTAATAATTACAGATAATTAATTATTACTGTGATATTATTACAAGCGAAATATATCCCCACATAGAAAAATCCGTGCGTGGGGATGAGTCATTATTTGACATTTTCGAAGAAAAAAAATTGCTCAGATTTGAATTTATTTTCAATCGGGTTTATTGCTTATTAATTATTAAATTTATTAAAAAGATTAAATTTACTTATTTGACTAAAGGAGACAGGCAGAAGTTTAAGTAAGAAAATTAATAAGATGAATAAATTGTGATTGTATCTGAATGACAAAAAAAATATTTTGGTAGACAGCCGGACAAACTTCTCCCAAGATGTTTACTGTTGTGTATTAATCACTGAATATCAGGTACACGCACGCACACACACACAACTGGCATTAAAGGACATTATATTATAGGACAGTTTTAAATAGAATTGGGTTATCGGTTTTGGTTCGAACAGTTCTGCACGTGTGAGAACGCGTTTTTTAGTGAAAGCAATAAAGTAGTAACGTGAAAAATAGTGGGTGCTGTGATTTGTTGTTGAGGTGGTGGATAAGATTCAGTTTCATGCGATTAACATTTCTAAAACACGTAATGCTGGTTGAATATAACTAGCCCAGGTATATTAAGCAGTTCTTAATTTCTTTCACAGGATTTGTACGATCTTATGATCCAGTGTTGTTATATATTGTTGGTTTTTGCAATATAAAACATTATACAATTAGATAAGATATACCTTTGTTACAATATATTCAAATTGAGTTTTTGAATATCAATAAACTACTTCAATATTCCAAGTGTCCAAGGATGAAATTCTTCTGATAAAGCAGGTTCCTTGGATCCGCTTACGTATGGAAATCTAAAAATCTTTAATTTCAAAACCATTAATTGTGATCCGCGACTGTTGTGGCATGATAATGAACACTTTAATAAAACATTGTTTGTGTTCCTTTCAGCATCCAACCGAGAGTTTTTTGTCGGAGCTGAAGTCAAAACCATAAACAACCAACTTTCCTGGACCGAGGTCATAATTTCCCAACACTTTCCACCTGGTAAAAAATAAACTCTACATTAAATTTCACCCTTCATTACCTTTGCCAACATAATCTCGTATGCAAATCCCCGGAATTCCCGCACCATACACCTGCTGACACCCAAAACTAGACGGTAGGCTACAAAGCGGCCGTGAACGACCTTGATAAGAAGTGATAAAATTAAGAGTTTAATGCCCTCCCGGCGGCCTCCCGCATTTTACTGCCTTAACGAGAGGCACCAAGAGGCCTATGTAGGGCTCACAGGCCGCCGCAAAAAGCTAGAGCTGCGACCTAATTTATTCGTGGCTCGTTTTGACGCGGAGGATGTTTATGCGGCTGTCCGGGTGCGGCCGTCGCCTGACGGATCGCGGTTGGATATTTGATCCGCTCCTTTCTCAGGATAATACATCCTGCGGCGGAGGCAGAGGCAGAGGACGCTGGTTGCGACACGGAGTAGGGAGACTCCGCGCTGTAGGGAGTCGCTCTGCTGGGAAGGTGGAAAGGTTTGGATGTGGGAATATTGTGTTTAAGAAATTAAATTATGTTAAAGTCTTATAACTTGTCAAGTGTCTTCAATATCTCAAGACGTAGCTATATTAAGTATTCTATTAAGATATTAAGTCTATATATAATCTTTAACATTTCAGATCACAGTACCCTGTTTTAAAATTATTTAATTAGACTAAATAATTATTTAATTATTTAAAGACCGTGACCATGGGCTAAAGCTCCGAAACATGTTGGTCTAATTAAATCATTTTAAAACAGGGTACTGTGTTTTGATATGTTAAAAATAATGATATTAGTAGCCCTCATACACTGAACCTCAAACGGGGTTAAACCTCAAACGGGGTAACCTCAATCGGGCATTGCCTAGGGGAAACCTAATTTTATTCACCTTAAGTATGGTATAGTTTTAGTTATGTAGTAATGAGTGTTTTATTTTATATGAATGTTTCAGAACCTGAATTTGTAAGCTGTGTATTTTTTTGGTGAATAAATTTTATTATTTATATAAAAAAAAATTTATTCATATAGATTAAGTCTTAGCTCAGCTGTGATTGGGTGTGGATCTGATTGGCGAATTTGTGATTTAGGTGTATTTTGTGCATGATTTTGGTTTTGTCTGCTTATACAGTTTTCTGTTTAAGCTAAATTTTTCTCTAGAGCCTTGATTTTTGAATCTTGATTTTTCTAATCAGTCAAATGACCACAAGAATCCAATTCTAATTAAATTAAATGAATCATTCGGTTGATGGAATTCATAAAGTGAATGAGAAATTGCCACTCTAATGGAACTAAACGGGGTATTTAAAAGTGATTAATGATGACTTTAAATACTATGAGTTTAGGGTGTATGAGATGCCTTGATTGGATTATTCACAAAACATATTAACTGCCTATTTGAACCTTACTCCTCAGCCAGATTCAAAATCATAGTCAAAATGATGATTTCTTAAAGTCATATTTTATTATTCTTATACAGTAGCATCAAACTGACAATCACCACAAGTTAACATTCTTCTGAGCTTCCTTGCCCAGTCAAGCATGAAGAGTAGACTACAAAACTATATCTACAAACGACGAATTAGGACTGATGACTTGGGAATGATTTAAGCCCATTGTGATGAACCGTAGTTGATATACAACAACTTACTAGTATTTTCAAAAATTGTTATGCCTATTTAATTTATAAATGAAAGGATATTTCGACTTAATAACTTCATGACTGATTAAATAAATAACCTCGTAATAATCTCGAACACCCCTATTCTATTTTGCCAAAAGCCTACAACAACACGAGGCATTTTTCAGACTGTCCTGGGGCCTATAGCAGTGGCTCAGCGCTCAATCATAAAAATAATTTTTAAGAAACCTCTTAAATATTCAACATTCAATCTTTTTAATGAGTTTAAAGTCCTCAATATCCGGCAAATCTTTCTTAAAACATTAATTATTTTCAATAAAAATAACAAAACTTACATTTTTCAAAATTTAAAACATAAGTGTCAAACAAGGAATAGATTAAATTTTGGTTACTACTTTCCTAAATTACATCAATCGATAGGATACACGAATCCATTTTATTTGGCCCACATTGTTTATCGGAACATTCCACAGACTGTTAAATTGGCGGAGAGTGGCAGTAACGCTAAATTTAAAAAGCTCATCGTAAACTGGCTTTTGGAGATCGGACCCGAGGCGGCGGAGCAGCTTGTCCAGTCGGTTTACAATTAGTCTCGTCACAGTTAGCATAATGACATTTATTTTATCCTAAATAACTTAGGTTTTTTTTGTGGCAGCGTATATTCTGTTAGATTAATTGATTTTTACCTCTAAATTTTGTAAGAAAAATATTTTGTATTCCTGAATAAATATTTTTTTTCCTCAATTTATTTTTTTTTTGTAAAAATATATTTAATATGATTTGCAACTCAATTCCCACACACGGGCATCTCATTGCCTACGTGGGAATTATTTCCTATTTTTCATGTATAATCATGTTTGTATGATCATGTCATGGAAATAAACGAATTTTGAGTTTGAGTTTGAGTTTGATTTTCCAAAATTTCTCACCTCCCGCCCGATACAAGACAAGTAGCACCGATCACAATGAAGTATCGACGTCTCAGACCCGAGGGCATCACGGGTGTCGGCCCATACGTCATTCGCGGCTTCATGGGAACCACGAGCTCAAATGAGACGTTAACCGGGCTAACGACGATTTAACACGGCCGTGACGAGCGACGGGTTCGTCACGCTGCGTCACACGTCACGCCCCAGTGGCGAATCCCCAGACGTGACATGGCGGTAGTTAATCGATAAGTTGGTGTCACGTTCGAGGGTTGTGTAAGGGTCTTGGGAGACGGACGTTTTTGTCCCGCAACTGCTCAGCTTCGTCTTCTGTCTTCTGATTGGATACAAGGAATACGTCATTGTTTTTAGCCAATCAGAAGTCGAAGCTGACCAGTTGTTGATAAACGTCCCTGTATCGAGACCCTACAACAGCGACAAGCACAAGCACTTGGTAGTTGGTGGATACTAGGAACACTTGCAAGGAGTCATAGTGTACGACTTGGATTCAGCTATGTTTTAATCTGAAAGTGCACTTGCTGTCATTTTGATTTCGACTGTACAAAATGTGGGGTTGTAACCAGCGGGTTGGAGGGCTGTGCTCTTGACAGAATCATATGAGGTAATGGGAAGTGGGGTATGAACATGATCAACCTTCTTACAGATCAGAAATCTCTTCAATACGTGATATGGTCACTGATGGAAATGAGTCAGCTGGTATTTGGAGCAACAAGGCTTTCGCCTCATCTATTGACTCTCATCCTTAATTCATATTGTGGATATGCAAGCCAACATTCATCCTTCACTCATATTCCTGTTAAAATTCGCAGCCAGCACTCTTTTCCGGTTTTAACCAGGTGTAAAATGCAAAGGTGTTAAAGGTGTAGAGAAATGAGTAGAGTAGAGAAATGAATGTACAAATAACTTTCACTTTCTACTGTACACAATGAAAAGAAAATACTCGCAGTTGTTGACTTTTGAAGCTCAAAGAGTTTAACATTTATTCTGTTATTTCCTTACTAGGTTCAAATCTAAATTTTCCACCTTTCATTGATCGTCAGTTTTTGAAAAAAAAACTCTTTACGCTGGCTTGAAATTTGTTCATATGCTGCCTGACTTTATTTCTACTACAGTCGATGACAAAAATTTTTAAGTCACACTTAAAAATTATCTGATTTTGCATTGTTTTTTTTATTCTGTGGAAGGTATCATAGAACACATCAGGCAATGTAACCCCCTGTGTAGGTCTCTGACCCCTCCCCTCCTAACCAACCATACCTTATAGTGGCTGAATCAACAGCACTTTGACCTATCCAACGCTCATCGAGCCAACGGATGGAAACTACAAGTAACAAGTAACAAGTAAGTAAGTATTTTAAAAATGGAGTTTTCAACTTTAAAATTATGTATTTAAACACACACATTCCGGTTTTAAAAATAACATAGCATTTCCAATTTCCACGCCGTTGTAGCCTCACTATAACAAGTGTTCTTCAACAGAAAAATGGTTCATTCCCTCTTATGAAACCTACCACAATCAATAAATCCCAAAACCTTGAAAAATACTTTCTCCAACACTCCTATCAATCCCATTTCCCCACTGAGGGTCACAGGGCAGCGACGGGCGGCAAGTGCACTTTATGTGCTCTTATAACTGCGTATAAATCAACAACGTCTATTATAATTAAAGCCCGACAGCAGCGCTGTAGTCGCAGCGAGCGCGCGAGAAATCTCAATCCCGCGCACGTGACCGGGTCCGCACGTTTTTAATATCGCACTCACACCTCTCCGACCTCCAACCCTTCCGCTGCTTATCGGTCGGGACTGCTTTACGCTGCTTATCAGCTCAGACTGCTTGGGCTGCTTTACACTACTCCAGTTAAGACGGGATTGCTTAGACTGGTTATCGGCCAGAGCTGTTCAGACTACTTTACGCTGCTTATCAGCTCAGACTGCTTGGGCTGGTTTTTACTACTCCCGTTAAGACGGGATTGCTTAGGCTGCTTATCGGGCAGAGCTGCTCAGACTGCTTTACGCTGCTTATCGGCCAGGAGGGGACTGCTTAGACTGCTGTCTGTTGCTTATCGGTAAGGACTATTAAGACTACTTTATGGTGCTTATCGGACCGGTCTGGACTACTTAAACTGCTTTTTGTTGCTTATCCGTCAACATTGCTTAGACTGCTTTAAGTTGCTTATTGACTAGCACTGATTTTCTGTTTTTCGCTCCTCAGCAGGATGGCTTAGACAGCTTCGTTTTCTTTACGCTGCTTATCGGGCAGAACTGCTTAGACTGCTTTACGCTGCTTATGGACCAGAACTGCTTTGATTGTTTTACGCTGCTTATAGGCCAGGACTGCAGCTTAGACTTATTTACGGTGCTTATCGGCCACGACGGGACTGCTTTGATTGCTTTACACTGCTTATCGGCGGGACCGCTTAGACTGCTTCACGTCCAAGAGGAATTTGCGTCGGGCGTTGGTGGTTACGAGGAGCACTTGCAAGGGGTAAAACATAGTGTGCGACTTGGATTCAGTTAAGGCACCAACTGAAGATCAGTTGCTGTCGAACTCTCCCTTTAAGTTTCATTCCATTCTGTTGTGCGTGCATTTTGAAAAAAGTTTAGACTAAGTTCAAATTCGTGTAGTTAGATTTGTTATTTGCTCCAATTAAATTTAGAATATGCATTCCACTCTACGAACTCAATAAAGTTTGTAATGGTAAAAAGGCTGATATGTAGGGAACGAAGCTTGTTTCCTATCACCTTTGAACATATATTTACTCCTTGAAATTACTTCCGAAAGTTTTTTCGCCCATGATAGAATGAAATATAAACCAAATGTGGATTTCAATCCATGAAAACACTCTGAGGTTAAAACTCTCTTAGAAACCGTCCGCTGGACGTAAAAGTAAATATGGAATACCTTCTGTAACAGAGTAATCATCCACAATGTGGCGAGCATAAAAATCATAAAATTCCCCGCAATAATATAAAGCGATAAAGGAAAATAAAGACCCTCTTAACCTCGAGACCGCGACCACCGTCTCGTCTCTTTCCGCGGAGTAATAACACTAAATGGAGTAATAATAAATGATCGTAAAGAGAGTAATTCGCGTTTTCGCGGCCGCACCGCAACAGGTCGGCGGTTTTTTCATATAAAGAACGCAGGCGGTTGCACGTGCGGCTTATCTAACGTAACGACCAACGTAGCGCCTAATGAGCTCTCCATAAATCAAAATAATAAAACACCGAGCGCTGACGCTATCTGACGGCGGGAGGGGCAACTATGACTGTGGCAGGAGCGAGAGGGCGAGAGGGGGTGTGATACCTGAGAAATATTAATTAGCGGTGGAAACTACGTTGCGATGGACGGATTGTTGTGAAAGAAACCAAACTATTCCTCTACACTGGAGGGGTTTGAATCCCTCTAGACTGAAAGTTTGAATATTAAGGTTGTGCGGGCGCCGTTAGGGACAAACTATTCCGCCAGGCAGCATGACAGTCTAATAATTCTTTTACTTTATTTTTCTGAACGTTTTGTTAGTGCATGCGATTGGGATGTGTCATAAGAATGTTCTGGTAGCATTCTTTTGTTGAATGCGGGTTGCCTAACCAAATTATGTAGGTGTTAAATTCAGTTTGTTTGTGCAACATTCCTGGAGAAAGTTTAAATTTAAAAAAAAATATTTTTTGGTATATAGTACGGAATTATTTGACCTACAAAATGACATAATTTTAAATGATTTGACTCTTATGCAAACGGAAGGGAAAATTATTTTCCAACAACATTAACAATTTTATTATTATTTTTTAATTTCCTTGATGTTAGGTTTAAAACATTTATTAATCATGAATAATTCCCAAATATAGGCTCTGTAGGTTGAACCGTGACTTCATGAATGGTGCAAGAAAGATGGAAATTTTCGCCCCATTATTACACTTTTGACATCTGTAGCTCACAAATTTTACAACCAAAAAATTTGTTTTAACTCCTCGGAACTTTCTTTTCATGGGTAACGTAAAAATAGAAGAAAACGTGTCATAAAAATTTTCGACGGCACCACCTTAATAGTGTGATTGTTCCGACGAGAGTTTGCAAGCAAAATGTAACGTTTGGCTTAGATTCACTTCCAAAAACTGTAACCTACAATCACATAACTAAAATCGATATCTTCCACGTTCCATATACGTCAAACTTTGAATACTAGGTGAAACGTGGTCATGCTTTGACAATAGAATTCTATTTTCAGAGCATGATTATTTGAAAATAAAATTATATGAAAGGGAATTGTTTTACAGGTTTTTACGATGGATTAATATCGGGTTAAATCCCATTCCTGTGATTAAAACGACTGTGGACAGGGGCCCTTGAATTATATCGAGTTGTTCTTTCAAGATTGAGGACCTTTGTTCTTGACTGATTATCTCTGCTCATTAACTTACTGGATTAATCTAACCAATCTTTACTTCTCATTGTTTTATGCTTACATTTTTTTGTTGCGTACCATAATCTTAACTTTGTCACATTTTTAAAGCATTTTTTATAAACATTTTCAGGCTTCTTTAAAGGATACGTCTGATCCCTTCCCGTGGCGTCAAATTAAAAATAACACCAACCGTAGATGACTTTAGTGATAGTCGACCTTACCTTACCTCAATAGGTACTCACCGTAATGTAAAGTTATAACAAGCGAAAATATGAATTGTTGTTCGAGTGCATTAGGAAACACATCAGTATATAACAAAGCTCTAAAGGCATCCCACGCTACCATCGGCCTACTCACCATACGAAAACCATCGATATTAATCAGACCGTCTGATTAATATCGATGACGAAAACAGACGATGAATGGATTGAAGACGCTCAATTCTCTCTCAATAAACCCTGACCATCCAATGTGATCATGAATAACCACCGATATCCTTATTGTCTCCTAATCAGACCAGTGGGCCTGTTTTTGAAATGGGTGAGTTGGCGGTTGAGTGAGTCACTCATCCCCCAAGTTATTTGTTTCTAATCATGAAAGTAATTCACAGATAAAATAAAATATTCCTATCTAACTTTATGAATTCAGCTCCACAATATCAGCGAATATCATTTCAATAAGCACTTTTTCTAAAAAATTCATAATTTTAATACAGACATAATATACATTGCGTATTTCAACAATCCAACCGTTTTTACTCACCAAGCAATAGGCAGTTGAGTAAAAACGGGTGAGTTGACAGGAAACAAGCATCTTCTTCTTCTTTTTTAGAGGAAGTAATAATAGTAATCATGGAAAGCTTGTCTAATTAGGTTATGTTTACTTTTTGACACTAAATATTTAGAAGCGTTTGGCTAGCCTTTGAACTATTCATAAAATGCCTTACAACTAAATTTACCTATAAATATACCAAGATAGTCTAGTTAAAGCCACAAAAAATGAGGTAATTCCTTAAATTGGTCAATGTTTACTTTTGGCTTTCTACTTTGACAGATGTATAGTTTGCAACGTAGACATCCCACGTGGAGGTTTAAACAATGCTACCATTAGCTGACAGGTGACTTGACGAGTGACTTACTACTCAACTCTCAACCGTTTCAAAAATAGGGCCCCGAGGATTAGGAAACAAAACCAAGAAACAAGAGCGACCGGCCGCAAGGCGAGGCGCAGCCGAGTGCAGATCAGACAAAAACACGCGCCTTGTCCGGTGAATAAAAGTTAATGTTATGACGTACAAGTATCCACGGCGTTTCTGGCGTGCCTCGAGTTTTTGCAGCCTTCAAAGAATCCGTCGATATCTATTGTTGAAAATATCCTCGGCTTTTTCATCCGGACAATATTCGAACAAGATCGCGGATCCGTGCATTCCTCCACCGTAGAAGGGGGTACCGTTGTCAGGTTGTCATAAATATATAACATGTGATGTATGATACCATTAGCGCTATGGCGATCGGGGTAAGAAGTACTGGCGGGTTCTGTTCCTACTAGCGGGTAATTGGGTATCCTTATCTCGACAACGGAGTTTCTTCTTGCTAGAAAAGGATGACTTATTTCATATTTTGTGGCATACAACGTCAAATTTGTGATTTCAGTTGGATTTTTTTAACTAGCAGCGGTCAAGACGAGGTGGAATATCTTTGGCAATGAACTTATTTTTTTGTTTTGTAATCACGTGTTCCTACTTAATTGTTGAGGTTAGATTTAATCAAAATAATAGTATATTTCATTACAAGGACCTAAGGTGACGCTTTTCGTACAAGGTCAAGTTTTACAACCGAGGCTGTAAGCCGAGGTTGAAAAATGACCGAGTAACGAAAAGCAGCTTTAGGTCCGTGTGATAAACTATATTTTTCGTTATATTGCTCAATACAATACGTAAACTACTTAAGAAAACCAAAATGTTACAGCTTTACCTTTAAAGATGCCTTCAAAAGATGCCATCGTCTTGTTCTTGCTATTTGAAGCAATCAGCTGATTGTCTGTTTCATTTGTGTTAGGGTAGACTGACAACAATGAACAACTATCGACGTATCGAACGCATGTGATAATCGATTGGTGAAATGAGCGAGATTCACAAATTGATTAAACTGACAACAATGAATGTTTCGGTAATAACAATGAATGTTTCGATTATTTGTAATCGAATGAATATTGTTTGATTATTACGACGTACTTGGCACTTTTTGACTTTTATAGTCCTAGGACTATAAAGAGTCAGCTGGTATCGAGTACATCAGCTTTTAATTCCTAGGAATAAAAAGAGTGTATTTAGGTCCGGAAAACATGCATTAAAAACATCTGTTTTTGAAGCAGAATAACGAAAACAATTTTATTATTCATTTTATATTTTTTTAGATAGTAAACAAAGGCATTACGAGATAAACAGAAACACATGTATGTACTTCAAACAAAAGAAGTGCATTGCCGAAGATATTCCGCTTTATCCTGACCGATTCTAGATAAAAAATCTATAACTGTACTTACGTCTGTGCTCAACCAGGGGTGTCAGATGGTTAGACTTTGTAGATGTACATATTTCAATGATATTACATCATAATCAGCATCTCAATGATGAACCTGAACCACCGGAAGGCTTCGTTAAATGTTTTATAACACAATACACATTGTCGAACTATCATTAAATAAATTATATTACAAAGACACACAGAAAAGGCCTGTATTAAACGGTACCTCAATGATTTTTTAAATCATTAAACGGTATCCTTTGTGATATTGACTTGGTTTTCATTTTTGAAATTTGTTCATTGGTGTTCATTTACTACTCGTTCTTTGTCATGCGTTCTCTGTAAACGCTGTGCGAAAGTTGACGGGAACAGTCTCGTGTTTTACTTTTGTCCTCTTAACAACATGGGAAATATTATTTTGCTCAAACCCAACATCTCGTTTTGGGTATTTCACGTCGGACAACCTAATCAAATACTCAGTCCGTGATTTGAGAATATCAGTGTCCACGATGCGAAGGTGATTAAAACTTTCGGGTGCCTGAATTCTGAGTTGAAGCGTGACGATTAATTTTTTAACTTATTTTGGAATTGTGGGCGATAACCGGATCGCAAAACGATGGAGGGAGTTCAATTAAAGGTCTCGATCCCAGGGACTCTCCGTGTGGCAACATTGAGCCAAAGATTGACCAGAAAACTATTAATAGCGTAAATATTTATTTATTTGTTTTTATTTTAAAAAGAGGGTGATGGCCCCTTTTTACCTTGCATTTGCCCCCCCACATGGACCTCAGGTCTGTGCGTGGAAGTTATCAAGTAAACCCTAGGAGTGAGCCGGTACAGTACAGGGATGAACAGTACTGCTAAAAGTATGCGGCATTATCGGGACTCGATCCTGCAACGCTGCCGCCACAGAACCGGGGCCGAGTACGCTACCAACTGCGCCACCGACTCACTAAAACTAGTGAGAACAAGGTCTTGTCTAAACATTTACAAATATAGAAGACGAAAACACAACACAAATCGACTAGTTCTATATACACTCCTTGAACCGGCGTTTTCGCCGCACCTAGGCGTCAACGTGCGGCGACAGTCGTGGTTAGAAGCTTACGGGTACTAAGGGTTAACCTCGGTAACACCGCACGATTTCTCATTTATCCACTATTTAAAAAGTAGTGAGATTCAAAATGTCTATTTTGTTAAAACTACTGAGGAATATCCCGGAAGTTATGTTTGGGTTACGTTTTGATGAGTTTTACTCATTGAAATGGCAAGGAAACACTACTCATCCTTTGTTTGAAATTCATTGTTGGTGATGGTGATTTTATATTTTGATTTGGATTTTTGCGGACATTTGTCATCACTGATTAGTAAAAAACAAGTTTCACGACGTTTCGGGATCTGGAATCTGATCCCGTCTTCAGGTGGAAGAAAACCTAGAACATAACAAGATTAGTAACACAAGCCAGGATAACCTGAACAATAAACACAGCTAAAACAGAGAACTGTAAAAGCAGTCACAAAAACACTATCCTGAAAAGAAAAAACAAGAACACAAAAAAAAAACACAGAAATCACCAGTATCAAGAATCGCCAGGCAGGAGAGAGCACGTCCACATCCAATCAGAGCTGATTGATTCTTGATACTTATGATTTCTGTGTTATTTTGTGTTCTTGTTTTTTCTTTTCAGCATAGTTTTTTAGTGTTTTGTGACTGCTTTTACAGTTCTCTGTTTTAGCTGTGTTTTTTGTTCAGGTTATCCTGGCTTGTGTTACTAATCTTGTTATGTTCTACGTTTTCTTCCACCTGAAGACGGGATCAGATTCCAGATCCCGAAACATCGTGAAACTTGTTTTTTACTAATCAGTGATGACAAATGTCCGCAAAAATCCAAATCAAAACATTACTCATCCGACACTTACCTTACATTTTTTCGATCTGCACTGACAACTACAGCTCCCAGAAACTGGATTACATCTGTTTAAGCGCTCGGAACCGCTCGGACAGCGTCCGACCGACAAGATGGCGGCCTCGTTACACCTGTCCATTTCCATCCGCACAATAGAACATGGTTGTGATTTTTCACGTAGTGCCATATTGTTTGCAGCTACTTTGATGTTGAACAAGTCCCCTAACGTATTTTACAGCAGGGGTATAAACAAGTATTGTTATCCCGCGGCGCAGTGGAGAACGGTGGCGATAAATTGGTCGCATTACCATGGTAGAACCACCGCGCCGTCCGCCGCTCCGCAAGGTTGTAAATGGAGTTCCTCAAGGGTAGGTTTTGGAGTTCGTTAGAATAGTATAACGATAGCTACGAGTAAAATTAATAATTGTGTCTTGTGTGCCGGTAATTAACATATTTGTAAGTTCTGGTCGCTAGATTTTCTTTTTTTTAAACGAATAAATTAATCAAAAGTCACGCCATACCACTAAGAGTGTGGAAACCCACTAGACATTTGTTAACCCATTATTATATTAAAGGGTGATTTTTAAAACTCACAAAGGGTAATAACAATTAAATAATAAGGGTTACTAGTTTTATCTATCGATTGAAACAATATAATTAATAAAACAAATATATTTTCAACTATATTTTGTTGGTATCACTCCCTTAATTGGTTGAATAGTATACAGCAAGGTCGTATCTAAAATTTTACAAACACAGAAGAAGATAACACACAACACAAAAACCACGACTGTCGCCGCACGTTGACGCCTAGGTGCGGCGAAAACACCGGTTTAAGGAGTGTATAGAACTAGTCGAATGGTGGTGTGTTTTCGTCTTCTATATTTGTAAATGTTTAGACAAGACCTTGTTGTATACTCTTCAACCAATTAGGCGAGTAATACGCACAAAGAAAATATAATTAAAAATATTAAAGACGACTCGCCCAAAAACAAACCATGTCATTCAGAAATAAAAAACTCATACCATAGAATAAATTCTACGCTTATACTCTGACTGCATATTTAAAATCGCTCTACATGTTTGAGGTCATTCGTAGAGCACATTTCCCTTACGTATTGAATTGCAATACCATTCCGCGATGCAAACCCAAATAAGTTCACATGGTGTACCCTGATATAATACGATTCGTATGGAACCTCCGAGACAAAAGGTTGCGTTAATTTGTCCCCTCTCGTTGGTCATTAATTTATTTGATCACTGTAAAAAAACACCAAGAACTACAGTAAACCTCAATATATCTAATGTGGGTAGGTTATGTAAAGAAAATTGAGGGGAGGATTTTCCAACAATTAATGTAAACACCGCTTTTTAAAAAGTTTCACATAAATTAAACAAACTGCTACTTCTAATGTAATTTCAAACAAAATTTAAAATGTAACAGGTTACTCACCAAATGACGTCAATAATTATTATAATATAAAAAAATCAATTTATAAATTTGAAATTTAAAAGAAACTCGGTTACATAAGTTTTTTCTATCATCAAGCCTCTTTAAACAATACTACCTTAAAAAAGTCAAGTCAAGTCATTTTGAATGTTTTTTAAATGTGTTTATACAGTTTGTGACAATGACAGTGTTTGTGTTTTTTACCACAATGTTATATAGACTAGTTATAGGATTTTAATGATTTAACCTCAACGGTGCTGATGATGCCCCTAGGACAAGGGGGCGAAACAGCTGTCCACAAATAAAAACAATTGGATTGCTTATGACGGTGAGTCTACAAATTTTTTACCTTAAAAAGATTAATATTTTACTTTGAAAAAATTCAACATGTTTAACTGATCCTTCTCGGCAGCATTTTGGCACGTTAATCTTTTTTTTATATTTTAAGTTGTCTTTGATACACGGTCTTTGCATGATTTCACTTATTTGCTCCTAATGTAGTCAAAGTATTATATTCTTATATTTCAATTTATTTATTATTTGTGATAGCCATGAAAGTTTCAGTATGTCTTCTCCTTACTAGTATCTCCTTTACTTTCAAAAGTACTCAGTCTACCACCAAAGGCCAAGTCGTCTATAAATCACTCTACCGCACGTGCTGACATATAAGGCTTTCAATTAATTAAAAGATAAATATTTACCCAATAAATTTCCCTCCGACGGGAAAATTTCCCCGCTGACAGTAAGCGGTGCGTCTCCTTGCTCAGACGCCCTTAGTTTATTAAATCACCCGAGTCAGATAATTAATTGAACCTAATGATTAGACAAGTCAGGGAGATTTATGTATGTAAATGATACATGGGTCTGTGTAAAACCTGTTCCGACTTATAAACACCTGTTTAACGGCAGGCTATTATTTAATTACTTATGATTATTCAATTACACTCCCGCCCAGAGGGGACAAACTGTTTACTTCAGACAGCCTTGCGTTTTTATACCTTTTCATAAATATTAATACCGGAATACCTTACACCGTTATGGTTTGTTGAAGTGGTTGTTTATTAATTTATCTGCTAATTATAAAGCGCAGAAGGTGTTCGTGTTACGTTCAGCTAGGAAATTTATGTAATGTTGCAGTTTGAAATGCAACTCCCGTGGTAGACAGGATTGTAAAAAGTGGTTAGGATTGTTCTATCTATTAATTAAACTTGGACAGGTTAACTGCCTTATATCGATCGTTATGACATGATATGAGTGTTTAAACTATTCCTAATTCTTCCTACTTGTACTAAGAAGGGAAGTTATTTCTTAGGCACTAATTAAGGGTAGCCAAAGTATTTAAATGGTCAGCTATCGCATACAATTATTCGTGGAAATATGCTATGCAATTAAGGATTTCACTATCAATGTGTTCATATTTATCCTTATTACTGTAACAGAAAAGGCATAAGAAATAACTGGATTAAGAAACGTCGGGCAGGAGGGAGAAAGTCATTGAGCCAAAAAACGCACTTTTAATACAGAATTTAACAAATGCATGAGTCTTGAGATAAAATTATTTTAAAGACTTATAAGCCATTGTGCATTAAAGACGAAACATATTTGGTTTTTTTTATATTACTTTTATGACTTTGAAAACATTAGGACTTTAATTTAGAATACACTTTTGGAATTTTTTAAATTAATTGTACACATAGAAAGATACAAATTATCAAAACCATCGTTTCACTATGTCAAGTCGAGACATATTAAGTATTCTTAATATTATTTATATATTCCTCCTATTTTGCTAGTCCCGGCCACTATTTTTGTAATTAAAATAGACCAATTGATCTCAATTGAATTAATTAATTAACAAATAGCTACTAATCTACTTTTGCAGTTTGTAATTAAAAACCACTAAGATTATTTAATTTACGTTTCTACCACACAATAGTATAATCAGTATTTATTCGCAATGTATATACATAAACAATTTTTTAGTTACGGGTGGAAATATCGCAAATTTAGCTGAGGATCAGCGCTGGTACAGCAGGAATATATTATTTAGTTCCATATAATTAGTAGACAATAGTGGAAAGTGGGTCATTGTACATTCGAGACCATATTTGAAGAGTAAGATTTATCGAGTACGAATAAGTAAGTCACAGTTAGTCGCGTTTTGAACGATACTTTTCGCTACACAGCCGATGAAAGAATAGCAAATATTTGTTTGTATCGAAAAATTCCAAAAACTAGTATAAACATTAATTTTACACGTTAAACATTGTTTCTATATAGATTTACTATATGTTATGTAATGACGAGTTTTCGCTGGTGGTAAACACATAAATAATGCGATTGTGGTGAATCAGGTTAGTTTAGGGTAGGTTAGGGTAGGTTGTTCGCTACTAGTAAGTGAAATAATGACTTTATTCCCCCAATAAATTACACATACAATAACGAAATGAAAATCACCTAGGAACTACGTTGCCACTGTCTCAAGTAGTTGTGACAATGTTTGAATGATAAAATAATTGTATATTTCATTACAAGGACCTAAAGTGACGCTTTTCGTACAAGGTCAAGTTTTACAACCGAGGCTGTAAGCCGAGGTTGAAAAATGACCGAGTAACGAAAAGCAGCTTTAGGTCCGTGTGATGAACTATATTTTTCGTTATATTGCCCAATACAATACGTAATCTACTTAAGAAAACCAAAATGTTATAGCTTGTTTACCTTTAAAGATGCCTTCAAAAGATGCCACCGTCTTGTTCTTGCTATTTGAAGCAATCAGCTGATTTTCTGTTTCATTTGTGTTAGGGTAGACTGACAACAATGAACAACTATCGACGTATCGAACGCATGTAATAATCGATTGGTGAAATGAGCGAGTTTCACAAATTGATTAAACTGACAGCAATGAATGTTTCGATAGTAACGATGAATGTTTCGATTATTTGTAATTGAATGAATATTGTTCGATTATTACGACGTACTCGGCACTTTTTGACTTTTATAGTCCTAGGACTATAAAGAGTCAGCTGGTATCGAGTACATCAGCTTTTAATTCCTAGGAATAAAAAGAGTGTATTTAGGTCCGGAAAACATGCATTAAAAACATCTGTTTTTGAAGTAGTATAACGAAAAAACACTTTAATCTTTTGGTGAATTTGAGTCCAGTCCTTTGAAGAATGAACATAATAAACCATGTCGCTTATTGTGGCGTCTTAAACTATAACTTTAACTATTTTTACAATAAGAAAGTATATTCTTAAATAACTAATTCAAATTACCAATATTAAACAAAAATCAAAAATTACTTTTAATATTTAAATTGTAAGATCAAAAATATATTAATTAGTTAACCAAATACATTTTTGCTTGCGTGATCGAAAGAATAAAATAAAAATTATGAAAATAAATACAAAATTGAAAAGGTTTCATTAGCAAAGAACGTTATTTAAATAATCTACATCTGGTATTTTGAAAAGCCAATCTTTTAATTTTACGGAAAACGATTTCAAGATGAAACAACTTCTGATTTCTTTAGGTAACCGGTTGAAATATTTAGGACCGTTGTATTGATAAGAGTGTCTGAATAATGAATTGTTTACTCTAAGCAATCTAAAAACTCTTTGCTCATGAAAGTATAGCGAAAATAAATTTTCTCTTAATAAAAGGAAAATAATAAACGTTTATTAATCAACCTCTTACAAAACTTAAGTAAAATTTTAATTTTGGGAAACAAACAATTACTTTAGATTTGACCACCAGTCAACCACCGTTATGTAAATAAACATTAAATGGCACTATTGTGCTTTAAATTAGTCTCTTGTACAAATGACTAGAGGCGGGAGAGCGAGTGGAAGGCCTCGCCGTGTCCAATGCCTTATAATGACTCCTTGTGAGGCCCTGCACTCCTGTCGCCGTCCTTCTCTAATTACCCCCCACGACCCCCCTACAGCCCCCTTCAATGATAACTCATCCCGAGACTGTATTCCGTCTGTCTGGGGCGATTAAAATTGGGTTTGAGAATTGGTAGAGAGAGATTTTGATGGTCAGTTTTGTGTTTGGTTTTGGTTTATTGAACAACACAACACAATCTTCAGGAAAATTTACAAAAGATGAAAAAGTTAAAACCTGAAGGGGTGTTGAAACCTATGTTGTTATTTGTTTAGGGGTGTTATTCATTTATGTGAGGTATAACCCTAAGCCTACATTGAAACTGCAGTAAACCTTTTCTACAGTGTGTTAAAATCCTCCTCGTAATCCTATATTCTTATACGAGCAATGTTTTCTTCCTTACTTGTATGCTTGCTTGCTTGCACAATTATCTCTTAAACGACTCCGAGGATTTCCTTCAAAGTCTGGAAATAAGTAATTTATGACTCAAAAACGTGTTTTATGCAGATTACTTGGCCAGAAAAAATCTAAAAAGGTAATAAATCAAATTTTAAAGTTGTAAAATTTTAGCATTGGCCTTATGGGTTGCCGTGATAGCAACGAATATAAACAAGGAAAGTGTAAACAAATGAAGTAGGCCTAATCATAACAGCTGTTTGGAATCTACAGCCATCGAGGGAAAATACAGCAAGTGGGATGAAGAGTCCATGGAGCAATAAAAAAGGTTTCTATTTATCAATTTTATTACATTGGAATATTTTATAGTAGCTGGATGAACTCGTAAACATGAAATAACACCGAGCAAGGCTCGGTCCACCAGGTACTATAATATTAAGAGAGAAGTTTTCTAAAAGTTTTTAATGCTGAGCGACCCGAATACTTTTGAAATTTCCGCGTTACATCTATTCGCCAAGAGCGTCACATCCACAGGCGTGTGTTGACATAAAATTCAAACAGGATCTATTATAATATTGTTTTCCTTTCAGGATGCGTTGAAGCTTCTAAGTCAATGGTTGAGGCGTCGGCGTCTTACAATATATAGTAAGATCACAATAAAAATAAAATAAAATTCTTTAAAATTTATATTTATTTTATAAGTGTAAACACATAACAAGTGGCCTTCTCCAGGTCTAAATGCCCGCTGAGGTCTGTATTAGAGCAGAGTGGACACATTAGAGCCAATCAAAACGTTGAATGTCCGGCCTAGATAGCTGTGACTCTGGACCGCTGCACGCGTTCTATCGTATCCAGCCACCAGTGCTACCTATACCTATACCTCACACCGCAGCCTTATCTGGCCATTACAGTTAAGTATGGTGGTTACATGTGTCACGGATGACGATTTTTCTACAGATATTGTTGGAATTTTGTAGCCAACCTTAATAAGCTGTTATTAAAAGATTAAAAGAACAGGGACCGAGATAAATGCTGATAAAAGGTGGGAAAACAGGAAACGCCATGTATATAGGATCTATTGGTCATATCGAATGTGCACAAATACGAATTTAATACAGTACAGAGATCTTGAGGTAACATTATATGAGGTATGTACTGGCAATTTTAAATCAAGACTAACAAGCTATTTCATTTTCCTGATTTAGCAAAATTTAATCTATGCCAATCCATCCCTATCTAAGAACAGACTCCTAGATTTTTTAAGAAAAATTTGTACCGACGTTTAACATGTAATTTCAAAACTTCTTGACGACACAGTTGCCCAAACATTTTTTCCCCCAGTTAAGTCATGTTTGTTCACAGCAATACAAGCTAAATAAATGCATTTTTCAATGTAGATATCTACTGTATATTTGTCAAATACCACTCACCCATCATCGCACAGCCCAAACTACTTGACCTAGAACCTTGAAACTTTGCATGGACGTTCCTCTCAGGGCATAGGCATCCACTAAGAACGGATTTTTAAAAGTTTCCTCAGGGCTACGCCCTATGATACATCAAAGCTTCAATGATAAAGTATAGGGAAGCTCATGTAGTTGTCATGGCAACCTTCACATGAAATCATGAAACCAAGGAAGTTTTTGTGTTTTTCCAAGGGCAAAACCGTGTTGATCAGCTAGTTCTTTATAAAAATGAAACAAACCGGTGAAGATCGAACGTTACAAAACGAGTTCCAAACACATCCACGTACAAAAATCGAGTTCTTAATCGATTGAAAGATTCCCTCCGAAGATATAACACCTCGTATAACTCATCCGATAAATTACGTCGAGAATCGCAATAGTGTAATCGAGAGGATCGGATCGAACGAGTTATTAAAACGTTTCTCGGTGTCGAAAACAGGGTTCAGGGTCGCAGGGTCGCCCCCCGCCGAGATCCTCCGGTGCGTAAATCTCGCCTCTAATCTATAGGATGGTTAATCTCGCGTAGTTAGCCTACGCCTACGCCGGTCAGCTCGCATTGTCTGGGAACCACCGGACGGTTCCTTTGACTGAGCGTGGTGGCATTGACTTTGAATCATAAGCAGACCTTCCATCACATTATCAAATGTGTACCAGGGTACCAGGTTTTGAGTGACCCAGGATTACAAGAGCTCCTAGTTATAGTGAATCACCATCAGAGTGTATTGATATCATTAATTAATTTAGGTATTAGAAGATATCAAATGTGTACCAGGGTACCAGGTATTGAGTGACCCAGGATTACAAGAACTCCTAGTTATAGTTAATCACCAACAGAGTGTATTGATATCATTAATTAATTTAGGTATCAGGAGATATCAAATGTGTACCAGGATACCAGGTTTTGAGTGACCCCAGGATTACAAGAGCTCCTCTGTTTGTAACTAATCAAACTACGACAACTTTAAATTCTGGTTCACGCAAAACTAGCTACAGTTGAGCCATAAGAATGGGAGGTCTATTAATTATTTATAGCCAAAAGTGGTGGTCAGATTTTTGATGATGGATAGTTCATAGACCTCTAAGGGTACACCCCAATTGAGCGCTGGAGGCTAGGTTAGGTTAAATCAGGTTAGAGTAGGGTAGGTTAGAAAATGAAAGGAAAGGATTGATAAGGGCTGTATTTTCACACATATTCTCAGAAAGTCATATAGAATAATGGAACATTAATTGGTTTGGTTGTAAAATACTCAAATAAACCAAATTCTCAGCCTTCAGCCCTGTTAAAAACGAATTTTACAACCGCGCTCTGTTGGGATATGCCCATTGGTTGCCTGAGGCAACAGAGGTTGGCTGGGGAGAGGTTGGGGCGGTTTTTCCACAGGTTCATCAACAAGTTGGCGTACAAATATCTGATGTTAAATTTCATGGAGACCTAATGGTCTAGGTCTAAAGAGATATAAAGGAGGTCAACCCAGCTGAATTGTAAAGTTTAGCGTCGAGGGAACTGAAAAGGAAATTCCGCACGAGTGAATCACAGTCTTATTTTAGGTAAAGCGTAAATATCGCCTCTAACATATATGATGGGTAATCTCGCGTAGTTAGCCTACGCCTACGCCGGTCAGATCGCATTGTCTGGGAATTGGTGATGGGGGATTCCTTTAACTGAGCGTGGTGGCATTGACTTTGAACCAGAAGCACACCTTCCATCAAATTATCAAATGTGTACCAGGGTACCAGGTTTCGAGTGTCCCAGGATTACAAGAGCTCCTAGTTATAGTGAATCACCAACAGAGTGTATTGATATCATTAATTAATTTAGGTATCAGGAGATATCAAATGTGTACCAGGGTACCAGGTATTGAGTGACCTAGGATTACAAGAGCTCCTAGTTATAGTGAATCACCAACAGAGTGTATTGATATCACTAAGTAATTTAGGTATCAGGAGATATCAAATGTATACCAGGATACCAGGTTTTGAGTGACCCAGGATTACAAGACTCCTAGTTATAGTGAATCACCAACAGAGTGTATTGATATCATTAAGTAATTTAGGTATCAGGAGATATCAAATGTGTACCAGGATACCAGGTTTTGAGTGACCCAGGATTACAAAGCTCCTAGTTATAGTGAATCACCAACAGAGTGTATTGATATCATTAATTAATTTAGGTATCAGGAGATATCAAATGTGTACCAGGATACCAGGTTTTGAGTGACCCCAGGATTACAAGAGCTCCTAGTTATAGTTAATCACCAACAGAGTGTATTGATATCATTAATTAATTTAGGTATCAGGACAAGTTAAAAAATAATTTAGTGACACAGGCAACAAACAATAGCCAATTAATTAGAAGTTTATGAAATATAAAATACAAAATGTTAAAGTAAATAGCCAAAAAAGGGGTTAACAGAAGCATCCTCTGTTAGTACAGTAACTAATCAAACTACAACAACTTTAAATTCTGGTTCACGCAAAACTAGCTACAGTTGGACCATAAGAATGGGAGGTCTATTAATTATTTATAGCCAAAAGTAGTGGTCAGATTTTTTATGATGGATAGTTTATAGCCCTCAAAGGGTACACCCCAACTGAGCGCGGAAGGTTAGGTTAGGTTAAATCAGGTTATGGTAGGGTAGGTTAGAAAATGAAAGGAAAGGATTGATAAGGGCTGTATTTTCACACATATTCTCAGAAAGTCATATAGAATAATGGAACATTAACTGGTATGGTTGTTAAATACTCAAATAAACCAAATTCTCAGCCTTCAGCCTTGTTAAAATTGAATTCGACCATCCCGCTCGGTTGAGATTTGTCCATTGGTTGACTGAGGCAGCAGACGCTGGTTGGGGAGAGGTTGGGGCGGTTTTTCTACAGGTTCGTCAACAAGTTGGCGTACAAATATCTGATGTTAAATTTCATGGAGAGCTAATGGTCTAAAGTCTAAAGAGATATAAAGGGGGTCAACCCAGTTGAATTGTACAGTTTAGCGTCGAGGGAACTGGAAAGGAAATACCGCATGAGTGAATGACAGTCTTATTTTAGGTAAAGGGTAAATCTCGTCTCTAATCGATAGGATGGTTAATCTCGCGTAGTTAGCCTACGCCTACGTCGTTGACCGCTCGCATTGTCTGAGAACCACCGGACGTTGGCTGAACAGCGGAGGGTTGAGAGGGTCCGCTGAATGTAAAGTTGAGAATTTTTTATAAAAATGAGTGGAGTTGTTGTCTTGTGAATACCCAAAGTCGTTTCTAAAGTTCACAAAACTATATTTTCATCATACTGACACAGAAACATATGTTTTCTGTTCCTTTTTACACTGAGAAAAATATCTTAGCGGAAAAGCAGAGTTTTTGCCCCAAGTCTAGAATCTGTACTCGCAATACGTAAATAAGGACTTGGCTCACGTACAGGAGTGTTGTGTCTGGACCCAGCTCAATGACTCGGCAGAGTTTTGCGCATTAGTACAGACGCAGGACTCGCAGTCCTTCTTTAAGAACTATTTCTCTGCAATTACGCTCGAACTGCCGTATTTGCAAATAATCAGGGAATTTACCGTGATTTTAAGGAAAAAACATTAAAGTGACGTCATGGATGGTTTGTATACGTCACAAAACACGTCGTAAGTTTATCCATGATTACTTTCTGCATGCAGCCCACTGCATTTACGGTAGGCGTATGGATGAGAACTTCAAATTATTTCCATGTGATTTGGTAAAAGCAGTTAGTATTTACCTTGTTTTAGTTCGCACTATCATCAAATATTTTATTTGAATCGAATAAATATTTTTTAACCCAATCTGGATTGATTTTAAGTCCGTTGTGTTAGTTTTATATTTGGGATTGAAAATTTACAAATGTTGAATAATAACATTTGGTTTCTATAATACATATTTTATTAATGTTTTTATAGATTTACTTACTGTAGTACCATTGATAGTAAATACATATAAAGTAAATGGTAGTGAAACGTCAAAAAGAATATTAAATATCCAATTTTTTAGAGAAAAAGCTTAGATTATTGAAGAAAATCAAATCGTTTTATTTGTCAGCAGTTACTTATGTTAAATATTGTTGGATATTAAATATCCAATTTTTTAGAGAAAAAGCTTAGATTATTGAAGAAAATCAAATCGTTTTATTTGTCAGCAGTTACTTATGTTAAATATTGTTTTATTTTTAAATAGTTGCAAGGACACATTGATCAGTTTTAGGCCTAAGATTAATTTTATCTGCCCAAAGTTTACACGAACAAATTACCAAAAAAAGTAATTGCACTGTTTAAATCCTGTTTCGATTTTAATCACTCAGGTTTTAGCAAAGTCTTAAATAAGATGAATTGTAAGAAATAGAATGCAGGTCGAGTATAACCTTGCATTGATTTGCTGCCACTTTTAAATCTATCAAATAAATATGTCAGGGCAATAAATTGTAACTATTAATGGTGTAAATACGTTGTACTGTCAAAGTGATCATTTGTAGTCTCACATTATGGGCTATGCCAGTTTCAATCTTAGAGAGATCTTCCTCAGGCGATAGAAATCAAATTTCATTCCAGTGGAAGTCGTCAAGAAGCATTAAAAACCATCATGACACATACCCACGTAACACAAACGGACAGACGCACACAACGAACAAACATTACTTTTTATAAAAATTCCGGTACCGGGAAACACGCACGACACGTACGGAGGGCTACTCTAGACTCTATCACGCAATAAATTGTCACTGTAGAGAAGTACCATTAACCGTAAAACTTCACTTATCACTTCTTCAGATGCTATTCAACAACTACAGTCGTCAGCAGGCAGCCGTAACGCAATGGATATAGCAGTCTCCAGCTGAACATACGAGTCAAGAAACATCGGGCGTGGTTAAAACTTATGGGTGACCGCTAGAAGAACCCAGACATCTTTTACTGATTTTAAATAAAAATTACCGGTAAATGCAGAGACTAGGCAAGTCAGTGCATAGAAATCGGTTGTATTTTACGAGAATAGGAATGTACATTCTGTGATAAACTGTGGTAAAGGCAAAATGAATCGCAGGATATTCTGAGAAAAGTCTCTGCAATTACGAGAGCCAACTCTGATCGGCAGGACTTACAACCGACAGTAATGACGTCATAGCCAGTGACGTCATAACTATGTAGACAAACTAAGTCCTGATTTTCCGTGTGGCGGCCTCACTGCCGGAGCATTGAGCCGGGTCCAGATTGCAGTGGGTAACCCGCACACCCTTATTTACGTGTATTTTCCACGTATTTCAGGACAAAATTTTTTTCAGTGTAATGGCTCGAAAAAGACCCTATCCCGATACTAGTCCGGAAAACGTTTCGGCCTAGGCCGAAAAGTTTTTTGGACAACGATTACCGGAAACGGAAATAAACATCAGCGGGTAAACATTAAAGCAAACCGACGTTTAATTGCATGTTCATAGGTTAATTTTAGAGGAATGTATTGGCAGCACTGGCAGCAGTAGCAAATGTTTGTTTGTTTATTGTAGGCTAGGTCAGTGGTTTATGGAAGAATAATGTTATGATTTAAAATTTTTTGTTTGTGATTAGTATGATGAAAAATATCGCACGTTACACGGCCGGAGTAGAAGACAGTTCTTCGAGAAAACGGAGAATAACCAATGAAAATAAATATGTTGTATGGGTGAATTTGTTATAGATTCTATCCAAGTTAATTAAAGGTGACAGAATCGAAACAACCACAAAGAGTGTTATGGGTACATGAGGTAGGAATAGAATATATAAAGAACATGAAAATAAATAACTAATTTATTTATTGCAATGTTTATATTTGCATTATAACCGTAAATGTAGCTTCAAATGAACACATACCAACATATACCTGGATTAATTTCAATTTAAACTTGGGAAATAAAACTGTGGGTTTAAATCAAGGGTTAGGAATAATATTTATTTAAGGTAATTGTAAATCAATGAGGTCAAAGTTATAAAACAATACGTAATCAAATTCACAAGCAGTCACTAGAGAGTCGTTATAAAACAATACGTAATCAAGTTCACAAGCAGTCACTAGAAAGTCGTGTATAAGACTCTGAAGTAAATAATCATGCTTCAGGATGGCAAATTAAAACGAAGTTTCATTTTTTTACTACGCTAAAGCCCTTTCACTTTTTTTAACGAACCCTAAACCTAAACAGTTACATACTGTACGGGCCAGACTCCACGGACGTCGTGTGCGGACGTGTGGACGTGTGGACAGGACTAATTGTTATGCAAATAGCGACCCAGCCGCGTGCTCCCTTTACAACCGTACAACACGCGGACCGTACAGAAGCCAACCGTAAAAACATCCGTACCCACGCTTTACGATACGGTACGCCGCGGACGTATTTATAGCTCAATCCGACCAAACGGTGGTTGCGTGCGGACGCTGCAACTCTGCAACGCTGCAACGCTGCAACGCGCGTGTGTGGAAAGGCGATTGTATATGATGGATTAATTTTACGATGGGGGAAAATGTTAAAAGTGGTTTACAGTGCCTGCGTTTATGTAATCCAATTGGTTGCTGGTGGCAACTAGTTTCAACTCCTTTGGAGTTATCTTTAGTCCATTTAATGAACGGTCAAAATTTATTGAAATTTATATCCAATCAAACAATGTCAAAACAATGTTGCTTAACTCATCGAATTTGGATCTCCTTCGATGGGAAAATTATGCAGTTCGGTCAGGTGATAGAGTGAACGCAAGATAGTCGTATTTGGGCCAGTCTTCACAAATCCGTGCATAATGTTTTTTCTTCTGGAATAATGCTTTTATTTATATGCTTTTGATGGACTGCTTTCTAATCATACGTGGAAAGCAGTTAGAAGAAATATAAACATTAGAAACAAATTTGTCTTAGAAATCAGTTACTTATTTGAATACATAAAAGTTATTTTGGTACTAAAAACTGAAAATGCCATAGGCCTAATTCTAGAAACCAAAATTAAATGCACAATAAATATGCCGAATAAGACTTTCCCTGAACAATAATAGTGATATTCATGGACTAATTAATTGATTGTTGAAACCATTTTAGCACGTTTGAACTGGAACATGCCAAATTTTTTTTTTCAAAATTTACTTCAATTCATTATAAAACATACATTAAATGAAAAAAATAGTCTGACTACTGCAATTTTTCTCTGCTTTAAATAAATTTTACGTTGGATGAATGATGAGCTGAGAATGTAAAGAGAGCGCGTTTTTCACCCTCTGTCGTAATCAGATGCTAATATCTCGGCGCCTCCGTTTAGTTTATTAACTGGCAACATCTTGTAAACAAATTTATTCCGCCGCGGCCATTTGATGCCCACATGTATAATTAACATCCCTAATTGCCGTAATACCACCTAAGTGGTTCGTTCTCGTGTGACGAATTAGTTTTTAACACTGCCATAAAGACAGATTGTCCTTTTGGCGGTTTGTCGTCCGTTACTTCTACGGCGATGTTTAGGGGTAATTTACCACTAAGGGTAAATAATTTGTGGCAAAGTTAATTATTTAATATTTGCACAGCGATGAGGTTGAAAGATTCTTTGGAAAAATTAAATGCATGGGTTGATGTTATGGGTTGTAAAAGGACATTTAAAAGTGCTCGGGAAAATTTATATTGATTAGATTCGCACTATGTTTAGGCATTGACTTTAGGTTTGAGTCTTCACTGCAACTATGATTTAGTAGAAAATGTAAACCCTTCATCTTGATCCAAAGCGGAAACGAATCTCATATCAACTAAACCTGTTTTATGATTCTAGACCGAATAAAAAAATTGGCTCTATATTTCCATGCTGTATAATTATTCCTAATTATGATTCCAATTATTCCTGTTTAGAATCAGAAGAACAAGTATAATTGTAAGATTCCAGAGATTTAAATTTGAAAAAAGAACTCGAGTGTGATACTTGAGTGAAGTATTTTGGCAAAGCACATCTATAATACGTAGGTAATTTATTTTTAAATGTTTTTTTAAGCTTAAAATCCTTCTCTGCAAAGTCATGCTTAAATTTCACCCAAAGGGTTAAATTTTACCACAAAACACCCAGAGCTTTTCAAACACCCCCTAACAAATCACCCAAGCCGAACCTATAAGATCATAAAATTAAGTCTTTAAGCCGAACAACTGTTTAATCATGCTAAAACGGCTCCGTGTACCTATAATCGCTTCGATCAATCAAACAAGACGACACTCGGGTCACAACAAATGATCATTCCCGGGGGCCGGGGGTGGATGCTAATCCTCCTCTCATCTTCGCCCCAACTCTCAACTATCAACTCGCAACTCTCATCTCGGCTCAATCTTTCCATATTGCTTACACAACTCCCCCTTATTAATCCGTTTTAAGAAGCAACAGCTGGTCGCATTAGTATTCACCCCTCAGTGTTGCTCTCACCTTCGCCGCGTCGCGTCGGTGTCGGTGTCGGTCTTCGCGCGAAAGATTAATCAACTTATCAACTGGGTGGGAAACTTTTTATGAAGTTATGATCCACAAGTGGAAATAAATAATTGTCGCGTCATTTGTTTTTGAAATTGTGTGTTGAAGTAGGACTTTTGAAAGCAGATTTTTTACGACAAATCTCTTGTTTTCCCAAAAGGTTTTCCAAAAGGAGATATGATGAAATATTTCCACACTGAGTGGTGAATGATACATAAACGGCAAGCCGAGCTTTAAAGTTATGTCTGTTGTTTTTTGAGTGTGGTTTTTTAAAAGTTACTCTATCACTCCTGGACCACTTAATCGATTTACTTGACATTTGGAAGGTTTAGTTAACATCCTAGAGTAATATTTTTAAATATCCTCTCATTTAAATTGTTTTTGTTGAAGGCTATACCATTGCTACTATTGTTACTTTCTCAGTTACTTATCCGACCCGAGTGAAGAACGGGTCCAACAGATAGTTTTACTTATAATTTTGACTCGACCACCTCTTTGATCAGTAAATTTAAAAATTGAGCACAATAATCAAAGCGAATAAAAAATACGCACTTGACAAATATTCATCCACCCATGTACCACACTCCACAAATTCACCCACGTTCTAAGAACACGTTCTAAGGGCTCGACCCTAGTGATACATTAAGGAGAAATTTAGTAAAAGAAACTAGCATATCCCAATCGGGTCATGTTAGAGCCATTTCCGTCCACCCAAGTACAGTACCCCAAATGCCCACATTCTCAAAATCTTATCCAGACCTCCAATACCTTAGGCAGCACACCTTCACCCAACCAGGTCATCACAGCTTTCCAGTCCTTCCAAGTACCCCGTACACTCTCATTCACAAAATCCCAGCCTTCCAAAAATCTCACCGACCTCATGCAGCGCTTCCTCCTCTCTCAATGACATCTCCAGGAGCTTCAGGAGCGTTTAGCGGCGTTTCTCCTCTCTTTTTTCACTCATCCGCTGCCCGGAGGGCGCTGAACGACCGGTTGATGCGAGCGTGTGCCGGGCATTAACATTCTGCTGTCACAGCGACATCTGCCGGTCTGCCGCCGAAACCGTTCCGTCCGCGCCGTGACGGCACGCCGCGTCCGCGAGGGCACGTACCACCTTTGTTCGACACCACGTGCTAAATTACATCCCAATTGGTTATTTCTCGCGGTTTAGTGGACACCTGTCCCGGGCTGGGATTGATGGAGGAATCCGCAGCATCTCCGGGTACGGGAGGTTCGGAAATCGATTCGTCTGGGTCTCCAGGTTGGTGGATGGGTTTGGAAGTTGTGCCGTTTGGTGTGGTGTAGGATTGTGATGGAGGAAGTCAACCGTGCAATCAACTGTAGGTGTCTTAGTTGCAAGTGGCTGTTGGGCTGCCATTCATTAACAGTCCTGTCTGAGGAACTTATCGGCCTTAGTCAGTAACAAGACTACAGGATCGCGCCACAATCATCCTACACTCATATTCCGGTTAAAATACGCACCCAATGCTGCGTCCCGGTCTTAAAGAAGTATTAAAGGTATATGGTTGATTGCGTCAATATTTGCACGCGAATTTTAAGAGGCTTAAGGAAACCGCTTAGTGCTTCTCAAAAAAAGCGTATAAGCGATATTTTAATAGGCGCAACCAGTGACTTTTGGTAGTTCTATATACCACAAAACGTCACGAGTAGATCAGATGCAGACGCTTCCAGTTCCAGTTCAGATCAGCCAATCTGGCTGGATTCTGTCTCATTGGCAAAACTAATATTAAAATAAAAATTGTGCTTTCAGTTGTGTTGTGGCTGATAATCTCGGACGTATTACGAGAGACAACATTATTTTGTTCGTTTCGCAATTTTGAAACCCCGCTCTATTGTAAGACCATGCAATATCTCGATACTTTTGTCAACTCGCCTAAATAGTCGGTCACATCTCGGCAATTACATATCTTGTTGTTTCGTGGCCGACGAATTTCGGTAGTATAGTGATCATTATATCACTCGGTCATATCGTGCTTAAAAGTCTAATGTTATTTTGCGGCCGTAAAATGTGAACTCTTAAACAATAAACCCAGTTTTTTTGGAGTTTTAAATAATTGGGCTAAAGGGCGTAAGGCATTAGAAAGTTTTGCCCCCTAATTAAATAGCCTGTTCCAATGGCCAGGACCCCTCTTTAAGCTTGTGAAAAATCCCCCCTTCGGTTAGTGACCCCCCCCCCCAGCACTGACCCTGGGTACACTACGATCTCAATTCTACAAGACAAAAATATTTGTGCTCGAAGGAAAATCTAACTTGCTGTGGTTTCAAAAGGTGATGATTGGATATCTTCTAGGCTTAAAATTAGGGGTGTGCGAGTACTCAAGAATCGAGCTTTTTTCGAGCCGAGTATGCACTACTCGACTCGACTCGACTTATTGCAAAATACTCGAAAGTTCAACTCGAGTAGTTACTCCCGCCGATTACCCGAAATCGGTACGTGCGAAAGAATATTACGGCCATTTTTCACAATGTCAATCCATTTTTAACGAATATAACTGAAACCTCGTTTGTTATAATTGAAGTAAAAAGTTATTAGCGAATTTCCCCTATAAGGAAGAAGCTATTACCGTAGGCCTCATGGTAAGACCTAAGCCCAAGACCATGATAACTTTTCGTTTTGGGGCCCCCAGAAGCAAAAAACACCATTCGTTTGAATTTATATATATATATATATATGTGACTGTTAGCACGATAGCGGCCGTAAAAATGGTCCGATCTTTATGAAATTTGGTACAGACATGAAAAGTGCTAAATAATTGGACGAGTTCGTAAACCAGCCCGATCGGACCACCGGAAGGGGGGGTAAAGGGGGATATAAAAATAATCTAATTTTCGTTGACATTATTGAATTCAGCTCAAAAAAACAAACAATTTAGTACTTTGAATCATTGCTCTATGTCCATTGGTTACCGAGATATTTAAAGTGGTAAACACAGTACGTTGTCCCAATGTTAACCTTATGGGGAATAAGTAAAATTCTATATATCTCTTATTTCTCAACATATCGTGATAAAACTTGGTAAATGGCTTCTTCTAGTTCAGATCTACTAAATATTTAATTAAAATCAACCAGTTTTGTTGCAGCAAACCTGCATACTCATTCCCCATGATATTCTTATAGAGCTTAGAAAAACATGTCAAATCTCGCCGTGTTGGGTTGAAATATGTTCTTTGGCACTTGAAATTCGCTGAGTACGCAGGTCTGCTGCAACGGGGGTATTTTTAGTTATTAAAGACAAATACATTTTTATATCACTCTATCTTTTCTATAGTTTGAGGTTATTTTTTATTATTACATGTCATAAAAAAATTTTTTGTTATATTTTAGAAACCATTCCAAATAAATAAAAACTTAGTTTTTTTGTTGACAGTTACATGAATAAAAATGTACCTGTGTGAATAACTTAAAGGAAATATTTTAATCATGAATTGAGTCGGGTAATTGGTCATGGCTTATTGTCTGTGTTTTCATTTCATTACAAAACCCAGGTAAGTCTTAAACATAAGTTAGGCTTGAAAAATATGTCAAATCAAGAATTATTGTGAGTTTAAGTTAAAGGTTTTTTCTTTTTTTGTATCATTTATTTGCATATCTGCTCTTAGTTAAGTAACTCTTTTAAGTTTAATTACCTCGAAATTGTTATTTTGTATGTGAGTAATGTTAATAATTTTTTACCATTATTTAGAAACATGATGACTATTATATTATAAAGTAAAAAACTCGACTCGAAAAAAGCTCGAAACTCGCGGGTATTTTTCAAAACTCGGCTCGACTTGACTCGACTTCAAAAATCACTACTCGCACACCCCTACTTAAAATAATAGTAATGTTGATTTTTTCAAGTCTAGTTCCTTTGTAATAACAATTGTGTATCAATAAACTTAATACATAATTCTCAATCTTTTTTCACTTATTTCATTACACGCAGTTCACTAACTTATCCTTCTCCATTATTCACGTAAATAAAATTCCACAGACCTATAGGTACTGTACAGGGGTAAAGGACTAACAATCAACCACAAATCGCGGAAAAAACGTCTCTAAACCGTCAGTATCATCGCTTTTCGAGAGACACTGCCCACAACACTGAGGCGGCTACACACTGGTGTCGCAGACATCGTGTCTACGACTTTTTCGTGTCCGAGGCATGTCGCACGTGAAACCAACCTGTGTTGTCAAATCAGAACTTACACTCTGCTCGCGATATATGTTCGAGACACCTTCTCTGTAACGGACATGTGTCGCACGAAATCGGTTGGTCGGTGTTTGGTACGACAGTCTCATGCGACACCTGCCCGCACATGCACCTGACGCATCTTCCTCACCCCTCTAGCAGGCTACGACAACTGAGCCATCACGGAAACTGGATTATCGATCATAATACTTAATTAAAGTTATATTTAAAATTTTAAATCACAAACTGTCTTAGACTTCAATTAATTAATAGCCTCTATAATCGTAAACTATTAAATGTAGCAGTAAATAATTGTCATTTGTCGGAAACAACGGAAACATTACTCAGATAAAAAAATTTAAAGGATAAACTAATTAAAACCTCAATATTCACATATCAGTGTAAACTGTATTTAACATAGAATTCAATTTTACAATCTGAAGCGAAAAAAGTTACTTCTAAAAATTGTAAAGGCCTTTTTGAACTGCAAGTAACATCAATTAATCCTCCTCTGATCACATTTTGCACTTGACTGATCTGGCAACCACGGTCATGCGACTACGACAAGAGACACGTAAAAGACATCCATGTTTCATCCAAATTTCACGACACACGACACGGTGTCTGCGACACCAGTGTGTAACCCGCCTAACACCCATCGACCACATAGTACAATAGACGGAGCACTAGAAACCGCGAAGTGAAGCCTAAATTTTCTTCTAGTCCCTATGCATGGAAAAAACAAAGTACGTAAAAAATTACAAATATGGTATCACATTATACGTCTGAATCTAAGAATCACTATAGTACCAAATATAAATGGCTTACAGGTAGTTTATACATCGTAAACACTGATAACCTAGAAGTTTGTCCTGACATTTTTTGAAAGAAGCTGCCGCCACGAAATACACCTGTAACGTTCCTGTGATGTGTAAACTGCTTCTAAACCATTTATAATTGGTACCATAGTAATTGTGAGATTCAGACCTTTAATTTGATACCACATTTGTATTTTTTTAGTCGTCCATATTTTTATAAATAACAGGTTAGGATTGACTTTGTTTTTATGCAGGCGCCGCACGGATAAACTCTCCCGCAGTAACTAAGTTATCGACCAAACTAGGTCAGCTAATTTTTTCAAAAAATATGATTTGGAAAATTCAACTCCTTAGCAAAAATTTCCACCATTTTTTATTTTGCCTGACCAAAAAATAAAAAAAGTAGTAGCCGGCTACTTTTTTCATGTCATGTTTTAAAGTTGAATAAAAATTTGTGACTTTATATAATTTTTTAAATAAAAAAATTTATTTTGGAAATATGATTGATACTATTATGGTTCAAAACTAAAGGACTCTTCACATGCAAAATTTCAACCTTAAGCCTCAACGCTAAATGGTATAAACTACGAGTTATTTTAAACATGAGCACTGTCAGATTACGCGGTTTTAAGCGCCGTTTTATGTTTATATACCCAGACAATATGGCGGCCCAGGCCTCACTTGGCAAGTAAGATAGCTATGCTCCGTCTATTTCTACTATGTGGTCGCTGCTAACACCACACTAATCAGCATGTGGAGCGACGAGCGACGTCAGGCCAATAAAGATCTCCCGGTAAGTGGAACCGATCAACAATCGCACCGCAACAGTCGATACCTGCAGTGCGTATTGTCCCCGAGTAATGCGACCCGGGAATGAGGGTCTCCTGTTACGGATCGCTAATTAAGATTACCGGCCCCGCGACTCCTTACCCGCACCGGACGTCCTCCGCGGGACGGCAGGATGAGTCGCTGAATTGTGCCAAGGCGGCTGGGCTCATCCTTTTGTATTGGCAGTTCGATTTGACGACTGGCGAGGATGGTTTGCGATCAACGATCGGTGTTGAAAGTTATAATGGAGGAGAAACCTCTGATTCTTAGGAAATTAGTTTTGAATGCTGATGTTTCACCAGTGAGACAAAAAGGTTGTACCCTTTTCGTAAAAATTTAATTTAGCAGAATATCAAGAACTAACAAAATAACGTGACTATTTTTTTTATATTTTATCAAACCTATATTTTTTAACTTCAAAGATTCCTCTTGACTATCCTGCCGACATCACGGCGATGGTGTACGCAGCTGAGTTACATCCTACGCCCGGTCGGTACCGACGGTGAAGTACATCCTACGCCCGGTCGGTACCGGCGGTGAAGTACATCCTACGCCCGGTCGGTACCGACGGTGAAGTACATCCTACGCCCGGTCGGTACCGACGGTGAAGTACATCCTACGCCCGGTCGGTACCGACGGTGAAGTACATCCTACGCCCGGTCGGTACCGACGGTGAAGTACATCCTACGCCCGGTCGGTACCGACGGTGAAGTACATCCTACGCCCGGTCGGTACCAACGGTGAAGTACATCCTACGCCCGGTCGGTACCGACGGTGAAGTACATCCTCCGCCCGGTCGGTACCGACGGTGAAGTACATCCTCCGCCCGGTCGGTACCGGCGGTGAAGTACATCCTACGCCCGGTCGGCACCGACGGTGAAGTACATCCTACGCCCGGTCGGTACCGACGGTGAAGTACATCCTACGCCCGGTCGGTACCGACGGTGAAGTACATCCTACGCCCGGTCGGTACAGACGGTGAAGTACATCCTACGCCCGGTCGGTACCGACGGTGAAGTACATCCTACGCCCGGTCGGTACCGACGGTGAAGTACATCCTACGCCCGGTCGGTACCGACGGTGAAGTACATCCTACGCCCGGTCGGTACCGACGGTGAAGTACATCCTATGCCCGGTCGGTACCGACGGTGAAGTACATCCTACGCCCGGTCGGTACCGACGGTGAAGTACATCCTACTCCCCGTCGGTACCGGCGATGGTGTACGCAGCTGAGTTACATTCTACGCCCAGTCGGTACCGACGGTGAAGTACATCCTCCGCCCGGTCGGTACCGACGGTGAAGTACATCCTACGCCCGGTCGGTACCGACGGTGAAGTACATCCTACGCCCGGTCGGTACCGGCGATGGTGTACGCAGCTGAGTTACATTCTACGCCCAGTCGGTACCGACGGTGAAGTACATCCTACGCCCGGTCGGTACCGACGGTGAAGTACATCCTACGCCCGGTCGGTACCGACGGTGAAGTACATCCTACGCCCGGTCGGTACCGACGGTGAAGTACATCCTACGCCCGGTCGGTACCGACGGTGAAGTACATCCTACGCCCGGTCGGTACCGACGGTGAAGTACATCCTACGCCCGGTCGGTACCGACGGTGAAGTACATCCTACTCCCCGTCGGTACCGGCGATGGTGTAGGAGGCGATGGTGTCGGTACCGGCGGTGAAGTACATCCTCCGCCCGGTCGGTACCGACCGTGTACGCAGTTCCCGCCACAATTACCCACCTCATTAGAGCCCTGTGACGCTGACTGACAGCGCCGCCGGTTTTTGTCCCCCATTGTCCGAGCCCCCGCCTTATTCGGAGTCCCGCATAAATTAGCCCCCGCCACCAACTACAAATAATAAATCCATCTCTTCGCTATTTCCTCGCCGAGCTCTACGGTAGCATTCCGCTATTTTTGTCGGCCAAGAGCAAAGGCTTATAATGGGTATTCTGCTTTTTACTAAAGAGCTGCATCGGGATTTTTTGGTTTCCGTCTGCAGTTGGCCGTGGTTTTGATTCGGTATGATCGACTTCGTTGTTGGACAGGCAGTTAGACTATAGTGTGAGTTAAATATGGTGGTTATTTTCCAGTTTCTTTTTTATATAATTGGTTAAGACAAATTTACGTTGAAACTAATTGGGCATTTTATATTAGAAGAAAAATTAATCATAATCATGGTTTAGTATTTAACTGTTTAGGGAGAACATATTTAAGTCATTTTTTTTGTTAGGCTACTTTAAAAATCAATAGAAAAGTAAATATTGCGATCTAAATTCAAGTTTAGTAGAGGCCGTTACCACATCAACGCTCATATAAAATGCATTGAAGACAGTTCCAATGTGATAATACAAACTCATATTAGTAATAGGCTTTAAGTGTTGATTTAAATATTCTGTCTACTTTTCTTGTAATAATTAAGTCATACAAGTATCGTCAAAGGGTTCTGGAATAAATTTTGTTTTTGTTTTCATGCTGTAGCAGAAATTCAATAAAGAAGTTTAAATATTCGCAAGCTTTCGTACAAAATGAGGCCTGTTTTAAAAATTAAGTAAAACAAACGTTCATATTTTTGAATTCTTACCCTCAGATCGGATCAGTTCATTATAACCCTCCACCACTACCAGTAGATTTCAATGGTGTCCGGCTAAAACTAAACAAGACCAAAACAACCCATTTTAAGAATGCAGTCACAACTGAAACGTGTGTAGTTTTAACCGCCTGATTTTTGTTTGGACTACTTACTGCCCCTAGCAGTCCCAGAATGTCCAGCTATGACCGCATCCTTTACGAGGGTTATTCTGGTCGTGAGTAGTTTTAACCGGTATTCAACTTACATTCTACCACATACACTCCAAGTTCAACAAATCATTCCTACCCAACACCATCCACAATCTTCCTGTCGCACCACCTGTGACGTCACAGAGGCTAATTCGTTAATCAGTTGGATGTCTGGGAAGTGAGGCAGACAGTAATCATTCTATTAGGTCCGGCCCACGCTCCGACTCTGCCCCTCAGCTCCGAGCGGACTCTATTAGCATGCTATCTCGCTGGATCTACAATGCAATCTGCAATCTGCAATCTGCAATGTGCAATGTGCAATGGTGCAGACAAGATGCAAGTTTACAATGCAATTGTCTTACCTGTCCGACCAGCAGAGGGCTTCCTCGCGATACCTGCGAACAAATTGTGGCATCAGTCTCGGTATAGTATAGGTATAGTCGAGTGACGTGGCTCAGTCCTCCTGTGAGACTGATCTAGAGCCTATTGGACATAGGGATGGCCTGAGCCATGTCATGTGACACGACATGTAAAAACCTATATGTATTTAGACTGTTAGACCCTGGATGAACGAAAGCCCGAACATTTCAAGCTTCAGCTAGGCACGCCTCTCTACGGATTTATGCAGCTTACGGAAGGAAGGGATTGTCAGGATGGAAAAGGTATGATATGGTCAGTCAGTCTCGCCCCTGAAGGAAGAGAGAAAGATTTCCAACCCATCCTCCAGGCTCTTCCGGAGACGACTCGCCCTCTAACCCGAGACCTACCAAGCATCCCTAGACCTCCACCTGGGAACTCTTCTTGTGAAGAGTCCAGAAGAACTCTTCTGGTTCGCCCTCCAGACTAGCAGAGGCCTAGAAGTTTGTCGGATAACGGTCCCTCATTCCCTCCCAGATGGACAAGCCAGGACAATCCACAACTCCTTACATGACTCAGACCTGACTGGGTATCTAAGCTCAGTTAGGAATCATAGTTCCCAGAGAGACAGGGAAGAAGCAAAATATTTAGTAACAAAGTTATTTTAATATAGATGTTTCAGATCAAAAGCACTTCTAAATGTTTGTTTTTGTAGGCTAGATGAGAGGATAAAAACGTCTTGTAAATGCCAACCTACTTAACCTAAATCTTAAAGCTCAGCAACCAGAGCTACTACTACATCCATTGGGACTTAGACGAGCTATACATACTTACCAACAAATTGTACACTCTTTTTCAAAACAGTAATTTGAGTCTCATCATTTCTTGAACACTTCCAAAAGATAGAAAATTTAATTTCTTTTCAGATGTGTAGAGAATGTATTCTTACTGTTTATGTCTAAAATCGTATATGAACATCAGTGAAAAAACTATATTGTGTAGACAGAAAATATTTACCATTGGCCTTTGACCAATAGAATAGTGGGGAATGAACAAATACATTTTAAATTGTAAACGAATATGTGATTTGAAAATAGAGCTAAACTTGTATAAATAATGGCAATGTTGAGAGTTAGCTAATATTGTTTTTAAGTACACGGCTTACGACTTTTTTATTGTAGTGATTCAAAAATAAACTAGACCACCCTTAGGAACACATAATGTATTTTAAATAACACCGACATCAACAATAAAACCAAACATTCAAATACTATACAGACAAATAAAATATTTTGCCTTATAATAATCAATAGATTAATTTACTGCGGACGTGCGAAGACAACCCCATCTTCGACCACTTGCCCGCTAGCGACGTTTTGAGTCGAGGCTTGGCCCCCAGTTTCGTGTCGGTCAGAGCCTCCATCTTGGTTACCACTTCCTTGGCCCCTCTCTTGATTTTCTTCGTTCGCTGCTTGGTTGCCTTCTGAAGTTTGGAGGTTTTTCTCGACTTTGATAGGTCTTACAGCGTACTTCTTTCTAGTCGTTCTAGTCTTCGCTCTCCGGACACTGTCCACCGCCATTCTCTTACTTTTATACACTCTCCTGCGGTCCGTCTTCATACGCCCCACTCGCTGCCTCTGCGCCCGTCTTATCGACACGTCTGTCGCGTGACGCCGACCCCGCCGCCTGCGTCTTGCGCTGTGGATACTGTAAGCTCTGCTTCTGCCCCTCCCTCTGGCCACAGTGTAGGATCTGTAGGATCTGTACCTGGCTTTGGCGAAGGGACAAGGACACGGCTTCTTCCCTTTCCTGTGTTTGTGAGCAGTCGTCGTGTGGAGGTCCGTACACAGAGTTACCGGGTAGTACCTCCTCCTGTCCACCTGCACTAGACCCTGGCGAGCCGCTTCTTGCAACTGCTTCGTGATCGTCTGAGGCGCGATCCTCCTTCCCAAGGATGAGAAGAACCTCCGGACGTCCGACATGGTCACTCCTGCGGCGGACTTGAACGCGTTCATCGCGAGGAGCAAATCCTCCAGGCGAAGGGTCTTCATGGTGAAGGAAGTCGTAGAAAATATTCGGACTTTAGGATTTTTGTTTACTGATTCTTTCACGTAAAAAGATTTAGGCTAAAGGGGGTAAATTTAATAACTTCATTCACAACAGTCGTTTCTAGGGAGACAAGTAATTATTGAACTTGGATCAATAACATACATTTCTAAATGTATTGATAATATTAGAACATTTTAATATTGTGAATGTTCCATGTAAACAAAAAAAATTTCCATTTGGCTAAATTGACGGGAAGGGAGCGAGGTTTCAGTTGTTAGATCTGAACTAATTAAACATATATTCAAACGCACACACACAAGTGAAAGTGTTAATTTAGCAACAAACTTTATGATTTGTACGAAAACATTTATGGAAACTGTACAATTATTGGTTTTGCAAAATAACAAAGTTGGAATTGCAAATTTTACAACCGAAATAGGTTAATACAGTTTTATCGGTTATCGTAAAAATTCAGTTAAAATTTTTAAAAAATGAGTCTATGTTCACTCCCCGTGTAATGATGTGGTATACGGTATTAATATTCCAAGTATATTTCAAGTACAACACTGGAGCAGTCCGCAGAAGGGCCAATCTTCTTAAGTGGTTTGATTTTGTAGATGAATTATTGCATCCTCTTCATCTTCCCCACTTGGCGGGACTCGAACAATCTTGCGTTCATTCTAACTTTAAAATGTATAATGTGGTCTTTAAAAGGCGTTTTTCGCCATCTAATATGGAGATTATAAATATCTTTCATCTGACTGCACATAGGGAAATTGCGTGGTATAATTTTTATTTCAGAATACCGGACATAGAAGTTAACAGTGATGAATTGAAAATTTTCGAAATTCATACTGGTCATGAATAATAAAACAATAGGAAACAATAAATTTAGACAAAGTTCGTGTAGATTTATTCATGGTATATTACACTGAAATTATTCTAAGAGGGAGACCGTTCTCCCCATCCTCTATGTAATTGTTATTTTATCCAAACGCCATTAGAGCTGAGGATCGTTTTCACCGATCTGTTTATTTTAAACATAATGCAATCTTAAATATTTTTTTTTTTGCCTGAAAACACTAGTTTGACCAACAAGTATTTGATGCTTTTTAAAGCTTTTTATGTCAGAAAGCAAACAGTTAAAACATGGTCATAAAAGAATACCACATGTCGTAGCGTATCAATTTATAAGTGTTTAGGCTAAAGGTTTAAGATCAGGATGACAAATTTCAGAGATTTTCGAGATGAATGGGAAGCTTATACTGGATAATTAGGTCAGCTTTTTCCGTTTTACCCAGAACTACCCTCTTACAAAACCAGAGTAGTAAGACATCTCTCAAATATAATCCGGAGTAAAATTAAAATTGAACACAAATCGAATATGCTCCCGTATTATACGTAGAAGTTACTACATTAGCTTTCTTCGTATATTCCGAATAATGTTGTAAATGGGAAGTAAGTAACTGTAATGTAAGTAAATGGGAACCTTACACTGGATAGCTTTTTTTGTGCCCAAAACCACTCTCTTAAAAACCTGAGTAGTCAGGCATCTCCAAGAATAATCCGGAGGAAAATAATAAATGCACACAAATCCAATATTCTCTTGGATAAAAGTGATAGAAGTTCCTAAATTGACTTCCATCCTCCATTCTGGAAAAAATAGGCGTTCACATAAATCGAATATTCTCTCGAATTAATGATAGAAATTCCTAAATTAATATTCTGAGTAAAATAAAAAGTGTGCTTCAATCTAATATTTCTCAGATTAAAGCTTACAATTACAAAATTACTTTCCTACTCTCCTCCTCTTGAACCAGGAGGGCGAGCCTATTCCCACCCCGCCCTCCAGACTCCAGACTCCAGACGATAAACCAATAAAATCGATCACCCCGCCCCATCCATCACGACCATTGTGTTTACTTCATTTTGCATATAATGGCGCCGGGAATTAATTATTCCGGCCGAGTTAATTACACAGCGCGCAGTTATTAAGGATTGCAACAATACGTTACGTTCGGTCCTGGAAGGAGGTCCTGCGCCCGGCCCCCTCTGAGAGTCCTTGATCCTTCGGCGTCCTGGGGGTGGCGGGGGATCCTGGCTGTGGTCCTGGGGCTTGGCTGCAAAAGAACAAAGTCCTTCTGTTTACTTTACGTTTTTATTGAAAAAAAGCGACCTGCCTAGGTATTTTAAGCCGGGTATGGATGAGAGATGAGTGTAGGGTGATTGTGCCGTGGTCTTTTAGTCTTATTATTGACTATGACCGACTTGTTCCTCAGACGGGATAGCTCAAAAGCCAATGGTAACAAGGGACGTACGAGTAATTCACAGATGCACACAGTCATAGCCGCCTTTAAAGAAGGCCGCGGCGTGGTAGAATTGGCAACGCCGCGAGAGGAGTCGCGAAGCGTCAGCCGGCCCATATGATATCATGGCAGATGCACATTGCTCGCTCGTTGGATCGCTATTTTAACCAGTTTTTAAGAATAAACACTACCAAATTCTTAGCCATATGTCTAGTTCTTGTGTAGTGCCTGGTTGCAAGTCAAATTATAAGTCTCCGATAAAAAATGAGGGTTGTATTTCCATATTTTCATTTCCAAAGGATTGGTCATTTTCATTTACAGATTGTGGTCTTACTATTTTAAGTGTAATTTGTGATAACAACAGCATCAATCGTGTAGTTTTTAACGAACTAACCAAAACATCTGAGAGCAATTACTACTTTTATGCTAACGAAAGTAAAAACAAAACTTTCGTAATGTATGACACTGTGCATATTTTTAAGAATATTAGAAATAACTGGTTGAATTTGACCAATTTTTCTAAGTCATTTTTCATACCTGTATGGGAAAACGTAGATACATTTTTAAGTGGAGATTTAAATAATTCACATGCTAATGAGCTAAGTTTTGAATTTGAGGATGTAACCAAAGCTTCATTCATGAATATCAGAGATCTTTACAGAAAAGAGACTAATATGTTAGTAAAGTCATCACCTAATTTGACGTTTAAAACTGTGTTTCCGAACTCATTTGAAAGACAGAAAATGTAGTTGTGCATAAAAATGACAGAAAATTGAAAATACTCTCTTAGGCTATATTAGTATTCATTTCATCGCTTAACTTTAGTCCGTTTTAATAAACGTTAAGTGTTTTGATTTATTTGTAATTCATTTAACAAATATATTTTAATCTTTTGTGTAAAATTAGGCTTTTTATTAAATATTCCCAATAGCCACTATATATATACTTTCTAGCATAAAAAAGTATTCAGCTCAAGAGTTAATTAATGAATGACCACTGTCGCTATCTGATGGAAAAGGTATTGGAGAGGCCCTCGCAGCGCCAGGCGCTCGCGGCGGAGTGACTCCTCTATGCCTTTTGATTGCAGCGTTGCCAGTTCGAACGCCGCGGCCTTCTTTAAAGGCGGCTATGACACAGTTCGCTATGGTGTTCCGCAGGGCTCGGTCTTGGGGCCCCTCTTGTTTTTACTATACTTGAGAGGCTTGCCAGATTTAATGCCTGTGGGCAGGGCAGTTTATTTGTATGCTGATGATACCAACATTACTGTGAATTTTAATTCAAAAGAAAATATTGAAGGATCATCATTTGTCAGTCTCTCCATTATAAAAGAATTTTTAGGTAGCAAAAAACTTGATTGCAAGTGCATAAAGTTTTTTCACCGTATGTCCATGTTAAAAAGTACCCGAAATCTTTCTGTAAATAATATATTGTAAAACAAAAATATATATTTCAGAAAATAATAAATTGAAAATGAAATTATTCTCAATTCTCAATTCTCAATCATTCTCAATTCTTCCTCATCTACAAAACATGGAGACCCAGCAACATACACCTGCTAGGGCGGCGTGTCAAAATCTCAATAAACAGGTATGACACAGTGTCGCTGACAGGGAGCGTGACGGCGGGGCCGCGTCGTTAAGATCTCCCCGATTTCGGAGGCGAGTGAGGAATCAAACTAGTTGATGTGTCGGAGCCGGGGGCGGGTGTCGCGGGCCCAGCGGGGGGCCCGGCAGTAGCGGCTGCCGAGATAACATCAGCGGCTATCAGCGCTGTTATCAGCGGTCTTAACAGCGGCGCTGCTTTACCACCTGATACCTCGGTCGAGTCCTCTGGTTTTTTGGTTTCTTAAATGTGTTATTTGTTGGTTTCAATTTTTCACTGTGAGGAAGTATGTTTGGTGCTTGAATTGCTTTGCGCTTTATTGTTGCTAAACGACTAAACATATAAGGTAGCGTCACAAGCGTTTGGCATTCGTTATGGTCAAAATGTTATTTCCTTCCTATGAATCCCTTTAAATTTGGAAATGAATAGAGGTTGGACCTAACTGACCGAGATATTTCGATATCGATCGACTTAATACGCGACATTGGAGCGTACTCCTAGTGTTAGATAATATTGTTAGGATTTGTTTTTTTCTATTTTCGGTTTAATTGAGAGTGCACCAAAATTTTCATAAGTATATGACCAACGTCGGAAAATATCTGATAATAAGAGATCTGTTGGATTAGTAATCAGTATTTGTAATGTGTCAAAATGCCCTAAAATAGTTCCGTAATATTAACAAGAGTGGAAATTGTGTCATGCATATTCGAAACAATAGTTTTAAGAGCGAGATTTATAGAGCACTTATAAGGTTGAGATTAGGCAAAAACACTTTCACTCATGTTTTGAACGATACTTTTAGCTACAAAGTTGATGTTTGTTTGTTTATAGTGCATCAAATAAAAAAATGTAGTAAACATTAATTTTCCATATAGTAAACTTTGTTTTTCCGTAGTAAACAATTAAATGATGACTTTTTGTAGGTGATAAACATAAAACGAAACCAGGTGATTTCAAAGAAGTGAAGTGAAAATAGCATTGCTATAAAATTAACCTATCACGATTTATGTAATGGAGATACTTTATTTAGTTGGCTGATTGCTATTGAAACCGAACAAAACGTATTTTTATAACTTAAACTTTATACCATTGAACCTTTTATACCACAAACCTGTCATTTAAAGATACAAAAACTAAACTTTTATAACGAAAATTTTCTAAAACTAGACTTTATATAAACAACATATACAATTACCTAAAAACTAACTACCGTATCCTAAAACGCCATAAACGGTACGATATCCATATAACAGCACCCTATAAACCTCACGGTAGGGCGGTGTGTCAAGATATCAGATGGCGTGTCGGGAGAGGGTTTGGTTTGGGACGCCACTAGTCAAGAGTTTTGATGGTTTTACGGCACTTATCACTAGAGTATCGTTCTGATCTCAGATCTGACAGGTTAAGTGTTGCCTTTATGAATTGTTTTGGGCGTTACGATTACTCAAATTTGAAGCCTATCTTGGTTTAGAAGATAACTGAGACTAGGTAACTTGTTTTACAAAATAACGCTTTAAAATATTTTTTCTTTTAGTTCCCCCTGAATGTTATTTTCTCAGTGATAATCAATAATATTTAGATAAATCCCCTCAGTTAAAGAGAATGTTTGTTATGGTTATTCTTTTTATATTATTTGCAAGAAACCCAAGCCATTTCTAGTTTATGTTAGCTTGCGAAATTAAAGACTTGTATAGAAGTTAGTTTATGTTCCTACTATTCATACAATACATATGTTAAGGTTAAAATAGATTTGTTCTTCACAGTTAGTTCTCAGGTTCATAACTGATTTTATAAGCAGATTTTCATTATAAAACGAAAATTGGTATGTAACAAATTGTATATGTATTGATATGTGTATTTTGTGTATCAAATACGTTACCCTGAAACTATAAATTCATAGTATTTGATATCATTGCAAAGAGATTTCTGGAACATAATCTGCGTAAAAGAACGTCAAGTTCTTGTTTAAGTATGTCGAACTTTTAAACAATTTTTTTTAATATTCGCTGATACCATATAGTATAGCATAGTAAATTCTAATCATTTCCCCAAGTTACAAATTCATTCCCAGCAGGTTTTACAAATTGAGATACGATGTGTTGAAAAATCCCGAGAAGGTAACAAAAACTTTATAGGCGGAAGTGGTATAAAAACTCAAAATACCGCTTGTTGACGAACATAAATATTCCCCGTCCACAGAATCGGATGGGGCAAGAAGGGAAGTTATAATTTTCTAATTTATACCTCACTGTTATCGAGGAGGGGACGTAATAAAAATGAAATTATACCTACCCAGAATTCTCTATCTCTAGGAAATAAAACACCGGGGTGAGGCAGCCACGCTTATGGGGGCTTTTTCTACATAGAACCACGATAAAGGGGAATAAAGACATCCACTGGAGATGGAAGATAGGACCGCTACTACAGACTTCCTACCTCAGGACATGATACTTGGCTTGGCGGTTTACGAAGTTACTGATAACTAATACAGTTTGATCTAAGCCAAACAACCGACTAATATTATTATAATCGCGGGCACCAAATAGGGCGGGTGAGTGAGTGCCTGGTGAAATTCTTGTTGATTATTTGTTGGCGTAATTAATCATCTCTTATGAACTTCGGTAACCACAAATTAACATGTAATTAAATTAAATAAAAAATATTGTTCAAGGCCCTGAAAACGCAAACAAAGTTTTGACAGGACAACAAAAACATTTACTGAGGTTTAGCAGACAATTTTATGAGTTTACAGTTTTTGCCGCTGTCCCTATTTCGTGCACTCTACTCTAACTGAAACCCCGTCTTGCCTTATGTTATGAATTCAGCATGACATAGTGATTTGGCAGATTAGTGCATTAAATTTAGAATTTAAGAAAGTGTAAATTTATTTGTTTTAAACCTTTATAACTTTGATTTGTTAGTAGGATTGATTGTTGTAATTTTTTTATATTGTTGTAATAAAAAAATACATAAAAAATGTTATTGTCGCGGAATTTGCTTAAAAAAGACAATACTTTTAACTTGATTCAAATTGCAAATATTAACCATAATTAGATCGTAAAGATGATACCTTATCGCAAATGACCTCTTCTATATCAGCCATACGCAATAAAGATGTGCTTCAAAAAAGCAATAGGCCAACTTTTTTCACCATTTTGAGATTGTTATAGTCCGAATCAAATTACATGGCCCAATGCTAAAATTATTATTAGTCTTAAGGGCGGAATGGGCCAAGATAGTTGACTCTGACTATACTTGCCCTCCCCCAGGACCTCCACGGTCCACCATCTCGCTTATAATCCGAGTTAAATAACGTGACCTACACCTTGCGCCACCTGTAAGCGAAATGCTAAAATTAACATTAGCCTTATGGGCGATCAAGGCCAAATAATTTGACTCGACCTATGTCCTCCGCACCCGGCGATAGTCGCGCGGCCAACGGTCTGCTGGGGAACCACAAGTAATGAATAGTATTGTTTCCCCCTTTACATAACGAGCGCAAACAGCGGCGGTGTTCTACCATTACTGGGGCTAATTTACATGTCTACAGTCGGCCTGCTTGTAAGCTCGGTCGAGCACACTTTCTCTCGGGCTTTTGGTCAGTTGGGAAGTACAAGAATTGGAGTCTTTCAATGAAAGTTTAAACATTAAGACTATACGATCGCTCCCATCTTTCATCCTCTCAAAGAGGCTAATTTCATGTCTACAGTAGGCAAATTTGTAAGCTCGGTTTACCATACTTTATTTTAAGCTTTTGAGAGCGAAGTACAAGATTTGGCGTCTTTCAGTGAAATTTCTAACCTTACTCTACAATCGCTTCCTTACTCTCAAAATTTTTCGAATTTTTGTGTTTACAATAACTTGGTATTTGGTATTTACAAAAACAAAACATTATATCTGTAGGATGTCTTCCTACATAATTCCAATGCTAGATAGGTTTTTAATTGTAAAATGCTACAATGCTGTTTTTAAAGTGTTGCAAATGACAATTAAACCTGAAAACGTAAACATAGATAACCAAAATTGGAAATAGATAATAAAAATTGGAATAGTTAGAAATAAGGTTTTTTATGGATGTACTACATCCGTGGTACTTTCTCTAAAGAATGTGTCAAATAGTATTAACAATTTTCCTTTTAATCAGCTTTTAAATTTATGTATAAATGCATCATAATTCATAGATTTGTCACTCATAAATTCAACACTATGTGTTTGGAAGAACAGAAAAAGGCCAAAGTTGCATTACTTGTAGAAATAAACCTATATTAAAATCGCGAGTAAGTCTCTATTATTTTCTGCTTCTCATGGAAGTACCAATAAACCATATACCAAAAATGCAATCAAAATTTAATCTTCCGAAGTCCAACTCTCTCTAAATGAACTAAAAATTCTATATTATTGAAAGAGGTGGAGAGAGTGAGGGATCCGTCCCAAAGTCGTGGCACCGCAATAAGCGGCCACAATAAACTCACCACGAATACCCCACAAATCACGCGCCTGCCGAGACAGGGAAACGCTTTTTATGGTGGAATAGAGTGCAATAAATGCGTGGGGTGAGATTACCGCATTACCACGGGGATCTTCATTGCCGACTGTATTACTGGTTATTGGCCTTCCGGTGATGTCTGAACAGTCTAATATGTATTTAGATAGTCGGTAGAAAGAGTAGCCGCTAAGTGGTTAAAGTAAATGAAGTTGCGTGATTATCAATCTTGAATAAGCTTTTATGCAGTACAACAGAAAGATAAGGAGATAATTTGAGCACGTATAATTTTTCGTGCTCAAATTATCCGAGCATGCTGTGATCGAATAAATATTCAGGTGAAAAAGGAAATTTGGGTAAATCAATTTCAAAAACGTACATAACAATTCACTTAATATCATATTTTTCCTAAGACTTATAGCCTGAATGACATGTTAAACATTGCTTCCTAAACGAATTAAAGCCTGTGGTGTTCTTAGACTAATTTAAATGTACAGTTTATTTCCTCAGGAAACAAATGCAACTTCAAATATTAAATTTACACATTCTGGGAAATGTGTATAATCTTAAGGAAAGATACAAAGAATATTTCTAATGCGGGCGAAATTTTCATAAGGTCAGTTTTACAATCCGGGTATCATATTACAACTGTGTTCGACAAAAATTGTAGTTATTATCCAATAAAATTAGCCTCTACTTTCCTATCTTCTTCCAAACAGCGACTCTCATAATAATTTGAAGGGACCGCATCACTCACTGCACATTTCAACCGGAATGCAAGATGAGTGTAGAACGGATGACATGAAAGCTTCGTTACTGGCCAAGATAAGCTTATTCATTTGTCAGGATTATTACCTGATAGCCCAGTAATTAATGGCAGCAGAGTAACCAATAATAACTAATCTATATATATATATATTACTTATTTAATACACGAGCAGTTTTATTGTTACAAAGACTCCTCCTAAACTACTGAACCGATTTTCATGATTTTGGTGTCATTGGAAAGAGCTTGGCGTGAAGTTTTGCAGGAAATAAAATTTAAAAAGGTTTGACTAAAGAGAAGAGCCCTAGACGCCCTTAAAATTTCGTATTAGTCCATAAGATTGAACATGGGAATAGAAATTTCAGATAAAGCAGCTGATTGGAGCAAAAAAAGTTTTTCAGCAAAGCCATATGTTGTTAATGGAATCGAAACCATTGCATGTAGAGCTGGAGGCATATCAGTTGATGGAAGATGTAAATAAATAAACTATTATCTTGATACATACTTGGTCAGAATTCAGTTTTAAAAACATTTATTTAGAATCACATGTGTGAAGATCTTAATATTTACATATGTTTATATTCCAAAGAAAAACACTAAAAGGAGAAATAAATTCTTATGTATAAATTCTATAAATATAAATAAAAGAAAAAACAGACTTAACATTGATTATAAGTAGATTTATTGAACCATTTTAGTTCAGTTTGAGATTAAGACGGGTCATACGCTACTTAGGGCGCGAAACATGGACATCTCCTTAAAGATGACTAAGTATTAAAAAAAATTTATTTTTAAAAAGCTTTTGTAAAAATTTCCAGTACAACAGGAAGTTCAACCATATAATTAATTAAATAGTTCTAGAATACTGAACCATTCAAAATTATTTTTATTTTGAAATCAATACAAAACAGTTGCTCGATTTCGAGCAACAGGTTTACTAGTAATCTTTAAAATGTACCAGCTAAACCAAACACACCCGAGGTCTAAAACACGGCAACCACCCGGTCAGGGGCAGGGGCCAACGTATCTGTGACCGCGACACGTCTGAGTTTATGGGCGAAATTAATAACTCGCGCGCAGAGAGAGGATGCTCGCTGATAGTTTATGGGACTGGGGGTCAATTGGGTCCAGACTTACAGCCTCACTGCCTCTTGGCTCCTACATCCTACACCCTGCACCTGTAACGTGGCGTGACGATCGCTGGGTGGAGCTACTTCACGTATTGACAAAGGTCTTGGTAGAACGTCAGTGTAGCTCACGTAAAACTAGCATGTAAGGATGTTGGAGTGAGTCTGAATCATAATTTATTGACAAAGGTCTTGGTAGAACGTCAGTGTAGCACACGTAAAAGTAGCATGTAAGGATGTTGGAGTGAGTCAAAATCAGTAATTTATTGACAAAGGTCTTGGTAGAACGTCAGTGTAGCACGTAAAACTAGTCTGTAAGGATGTTGGAGTGAGTCTGAATCAGTAATTTATTGACAAAGGTCTCGGTAGAACGTCAGTGTAGCACACGTAAAACTAGCATGTAAGGATGTTGGAGTGAGTCTGAATCAGTAATTTATTGACAAAGGTCTCGGTAAAACGTCAGTGTAGCTCACGTAAAACTAGTCTGTAAGGATGTTGGAGTGAGTCTGAATCAGTAATTTATTGACAAAGGTCTTGGTAGAACGTCAGTGTTGCACACGTAAAACTAGCATGTAAGGATGTTGGAGTGAGTCTGAATCAGTAATTTATTGACAAAGGTCCTGGTAGAACGTCAGTGAAGCACACGTAAAACTAGTCTGTAAGGATGTTGAGGTGAGTCTGAATCAGTAATTTATTGACAAAGGTCTTGGTAGAACGTCAGTGTAGCACGTAAAACTAGTCTGTAAGGATGTTGGAGTGAGTCTGAATCAGTAATTTATTGACAAAGGTCTTGGTAGAACGTCAGTGTTGCACACGTAAAACTAGCATGTAAGGATGTTGGAGTGAGTCTGAATCAGTAATTTATTGACAAAGGTCCTGGTAGAACGTCAGTGAAGCACACGTAAAACTAGTCTGTAAGGATGTTGAGGTGAGTCTGAATCAGTAATTTATTGACAAAGGTCTTGGTAGAACGTCAGTGTAGCACGTAAAACTAGTCTGTAAGGATGTTGGAGTGAGTCTGAATCAGTAATTTATTGACAAAGGTCTTGGTAGAACGTCAGTGTAGCACGTAAAACTAGTCTGTAAGGATGTTGGAGTGAGTCTGAATCAGTAATTTATTGACAAAGGTCTTGGTAGAACGTCAGTGTAGCTCACGTAAAACTAGTCTGTAAGGATGTTGGAGTGAGTCTGAATCAGTAATTTTGATTATACAACCCTCATACAATATTACATTACATTACCATATAAGAAGTCACCTGTGATGGGTATTTTACGAAAAATATATGAGTGAAAGATGAGTGTAGGATGACTGTGGCGATATCTTGTAGTATTGTTATAAGGCTGAAATATTCCTAACAACTCTGTTTATTAACTAGCGAAACAGCCAATGGAAACTATGGGACCTACATTCTATCATGGTATCCGATCCACGATTTCGCCAATGAATTACGAACTGGTTTTGAGGATGGTCTTGTGGTTGAACACACTCACTAGTGCGGACGTTAATCCCCCCTAGGAAACAATGCATACATAAGCCATCCATAACCAATATTACAAATTACTTCTAACAAGTTAAATCGGTTGAACTTGATTATTCTCAAATATTTTTTAAGTCTCTCAACTCTTTTCACCCTGTGAATAACAAAAATACTATAACATAATTTTCTTAGATGATCTTTGTATAGTAGCCTATACTCTAAATTTAACAAAAAATGTATTACGAAAACTTGGTGTAGTAGGCCCTACCTACAAAGGAAATCACAAGAAAGTATTTGGGTTCCTGCATTCATTGAACCGATTCTCCATCTAAAGAGCTCTCTTGATAGACAATTGTTAAGTCAAACTAATGTGACGGTTGTTCGGCTGAAAACTTTCGCGCTCAAAGAAGGATTCAGATTTCCCTCGTCCACAAGTCGCGGCTACAAGCCAGCAACATCAAACATCCGACGCGTCTCCCTTTTTATATTTCTGTCCAGCACCATTTATGAAATCCAGGACCATTCGTCATTCCTAATTCGAACTTCGCCTTGTCGACTTCTCCGGCGCGGGTACACGGCAGAAACCGGGGGCAAAAAGCCTGTTAGCGCTAGCCGGGGGTAGAATGTCCCCTGTCCAGCAGTGTCCGGCTATCGCATGAATCTAGCTATGACAGAGAACGTAATTGACAAGAAATATGCCGCAGGAATGTAGCCTGCAGCCTGCAGCGTGCAGCCACAATGGCTAATCAGGCAAAGCGTCCGGTAGGAATCGGTACACTTTTTGCCACGCCCTTCCAGTTAGACACGGCTCAAATATTTTCGCTTTTAGACGCTGTAGAGATTTATTACTTGTGACAAAAACATTAAGCGGTCGGCGGTTGGCGGTTGGCGGTTGTCGATCGCGATCGGGTAAAAACTAGTTACTATCGAATCGATTTCAAATGTTAATTACCCGGGGTTCTAGGTATCCGGAGCTCTAGTTCCGCGAACCGCCGGTCAGCGGAGACGGACATCTGGTCTCTGTGTATCCGTGTCCGGGCTGGGTACACAGAAGCTGTGCGTCTGCGCCTGCGCTGTGACGTTGTCAATGAACCGTCGCGGCTGTAGGCGCGCTGATCAGTATTTGCGTATATATGTTACGGAGACTTCTGAATAACCCGTTACTAATATCAGTTACATTGTAACTGAATATGTCCAACTGTACAAGCATTTATTTACAGACGTCCTGTACGCCCATCACTTTAGGATTCAGGAACACCTAGGCGATATTTTAATTAATTATAGATGCTTGCGTCTCTGCCTCCATATAGACCTACAATTAATTATCGTCTAGAGGATATCAGTGCCAGTTGCCTATACATTGTGCAGGTACCGGCCACGCGTCATAGTAATCATTTAGGCCTGGTATCTACAAAAGACCAGTAAGTAAGCAGTAATAATCGGCGATAGTTAAATAATGAAACGACACTGTTTTCTACGTCCACTGTACAAGTCGTCGTGAAACTCGTCTAGAGGATATCAGTGCCAGTTGCCTATACATTGTGCAGGCCACGCGTCATAGTAATCATTTAGGCCTGGTATCTACAAAAGACCAGTAAGTAAGCAGTAATAATCGGCGATAGTTAAATAATGAAACGACAGTTTTCTATTGTCCACCTTACAGGTCGTGGCGATACTAGGCCTAATAGGTATTGAATAATCGATATTTTCCAACTTTAATAACCATTTTCAGAGGGAGTATTCCATGTAACAACGAAACTGAGTATATTTTACTCTCCGTTGGGAATAACGGTTACACGTATCAGAGTCAAGTAACCGATGGAAAATATTGGTTTCTGATGTATACATATCTAATGTATGATTATACTAATATATGAACAAATTGAATCAAATATTTGATAATATATGTAAAATCTAAGATAGTAAAAAGTGCTTTATGAACGTAATAAGAATGTTATTAATGACAAAAATAATAAATATTTACGTAATATTAAAATATTTACTCGCGACACTAGGCATATCCTGACTGCGAGAAAGTCCTCCTCATTACAGCCGCCTTCAAATGACGTGGCCCGTGCCATCCATAAACCCAATGCTAAAATTAACATGGGCGAACTGGGCAACGTCATTTTATATAGACTATACTTGTTGGGCCGTTTAATCAATGAACCATCGCCAACAAAGAGCCGTTGTTTTGTACCGTCACGCTGACAGACTGACACGCCCGCGCCGTGAAGTGTGGGGTCTGTCAGGCACGCGCGCTGACAAGCTGACACGCTGACACGCTGACCGCTGACGGCTCCTCCTACCCTCGTACTCACGGCGACGGTGACGGGCGAACTCATTATCATACTGGGCCTGATAACGCTGTCCGGTCACCGGGCGAGGGAGTAACGTCTTACTCGCTGGAGCCTGGAGCCTGGAGATTGATTTTCAGATTGGTGCGTTAAAAACAGGAGTAATGCTCTCTTGATCATCATGCGCAGAAGGTGAGCAAATAAAGTTAAAGTGTGGACAATTATTCACGTGCACATTCTGACTGTGACATTTTGGTTGAAACTGTGGTATTGAAAACGATACCCTCAATAGAAACTAACCTACTTTTTCAAGCTCTATGAATTAGTGCATGGTAGAATTAGTGCATGGTTTGGACTGTGGAATGAACATTTTTTGTGCGTCAAGAGGAAAGTTGCATTTGCCTGTATGTATTTATTATTTTTGACATAACCTATTGTATCCACTGAATGGCCGAATAAATCATTTGAATCAAGAGTAAACCAATGTTTTAGAATCTTAATTCTATTTCTCAGCCTCGGCCAGACAATCCGGAATCTTGATGATTTTGTTGACAATACGAGGTGTACATTGTAATAAATTCTTATTTTTCATACTTTATTTATCATACGAGCAAAATCTAGTTTGATACAGTAATAGTCGCAAAATGGTTAATGACATTGTAATCACATATTACAGGTGCCACCCTAACCGTTTCGAACGTTGAAACCATAATAAATAATTTTCTTTTCGTACAAATAACTATAAACAATTTAAACTGCATGCTCCATTTTTTCATTAAAAAAAATTTTTTAATGGACCTCATCAGCAAGCGTTGCGTGTAATAATAATGAGTAAAGCCTTTGGAAATTGAAGAGACGGAGGCAACATCGAAATAGTTGAAGGTCTACATGAGTTGTACTGTTGAAAAAAGGAGTCCTCGTGTAATACAACCGTTTATTTGAATCTTTATAGTATTTTATCTCTTGTTTCAGCGTGTATAATGAGCTAGAAATTTCACCGAGCCTTTGACTACAAATGTGCCAATAATTAATTGCTTCCTAGCTTTTTCTGTATACAAATTCTTCCTAACAACGTCCTTCGATACGTAAAGGTTCCAGCTGCTAATTTTCAATGGGCTATCTAACAAAAATCGAACAAAACCAAGAATCAAAAAGTCTCCTTGCAAAACTTAATTAAAAATCACTCTTTCAAAAGAAAAGAAAAAACAAACTTGACCTTCCTGTTTGAACCTTAATGAGAACAACCTCACCAACCGCAAAGACTCAACAAGAAGCACAAAGATGCAATAAAAGTAGAGGCCGGACGTTTATTACCCTGATATTTGTTATGTGGTGGCCAAATTTAGCCGGAGCTTCGGACATCAAGGTTGTAGCGGCAGTAATAACCCCTGGCCTTGGGGGCCCGAATCTGACGGACTCTGCCGCAACCTCTGCTTCTAGTGTGTGTTTATGTCGTGTGTGTTTAATGCATGTGTGTGTGTTTAGTGCGTGTGAGTGTGTCTGTGTGGGTGATCTGATAGCACGCTGTCATGTCCACGTCTTATATCCACTACTGTTCGCCGGCCCGTCTCTATTTGTAACTCCTGACAGCGGACGCTGATGCTCTTATCCGAACCACAAAACCTTTGTTCAGACGCCGACGACTGTGAAATTTCAGTTTTACTGGCCGCGAACGCAGTAAATTTGTCGGCTTCTTTGGATCTGGGGTTTAATGAATCATTTGAGCGTCTCGTTATTTTTTAAGGAGACTATCTGCTAGAGTGTAAATTTGTTGGTAAAGAGGGAAATCCCCGAAGTAAAAGATTAGTCGGAAGGGGAGTTTTGCTACGACATATTTTAAAATGTTCATAGTTATAAATTTTTTATTTATAATATATACGTAAAAATAATGAAAGTTAGTATGGTATTCCGTTTATACATTTTAAATTAACGTCTTTCAGGTTGAATCTTAAGCTTCTCTAGAAAAGCGAAAGGTGACTTTTTAACGCCGAAGTTAAAAAATGTAACAGCTTTTGCGCCAGCCGGGATTTCAAAGAGGACGTAGTTCTCCACTAGGGTATACTGATGTCAACAAGTAATTGTGCTTTAAATTGGAGTTGTTTAGGCAATTTGGTATTCAGGGAGCATATATAAGCTAAAGAACTCTTGTTTCTGTATACCAATTCAATGCATAAACTTGTTTTTTTTATATTTTTTTCCGTACAATTCTAATAAACGTTCTTCTTCTTTCAAATGCCCTTAAGAGTTTGCAGTACCTACCGACTTTCAGGGGTTTGATCCATAAGAACAATGTTAATTTCAAACAGTTGTCACACCTTTATTTTCCGCACAAAAATTACAAAATTGGTGTTAAGGTAATACTAGGGGTCTAGGGATCTGTGAGATTAAAATTTTGAAATATGTAACGTTTCTTTGAATAATTAATTATATACATTAACTATATAAAATTCACTATTTTAAATGTATACATTTTTAGCTATTTAATGAACTGGTTTCAAAAACTTTTCACAGTACTCTGGTAAATGTTAGGAAGATAAATATGTTCGAAAATAATACTCATCCAATTTAAGGCAACTGAGTAATTATGTCCAAAGCATGCATGTTTCAATGAAATAACATTGTTATTATTATGGGACTAAAACCCAAAATGGTGGGATGTACTCTTAAGTTTATTGTCAGAAAACGTATTTCTATTACTGTTTGTATATCCATAAAAATTCAACAACAATCTTAACAAAACTGTATGGTTGAAACATGATGATTTCACTACGTGCGTTGAACTTATCTCCTGGTTTTCCTCACTGAAATAGTGAACTATTTCTCTACCCATCCGCCCAGGAGTTGCCGCGGCGGTGGCGGCGCGAGCACACCATAGCCTACCTATCAGATCTGACACTCTGTCATTACTGCCGCGATCGCTTCCGATCTAACTTGCTTCCTGTGTGAACCTTCCTCGCGCCTGCGTCGATTGTGATGTGTACAATCCTTTGTAAATGCGGCCTTTCTGTTCAAACAGCGTAAAGAGCTGCAACCCGCGAATCGCTGGCATGAAATTGAACCTGGATTGCTGTTCATATCGGTTGAATCGGTTGAAGTGTTTTGAAGAAAAAATATGATTGTTTTATCATGAAGACATATTTTATAATCACATGTAGTTCGCGCAATATATCTCCGGCTATGACTAGTACGCTATTAACCGTATCATATGATATTTTAAACATATGATTTTGGTAAACACAGCGTTTGATATACAGCGGGACTGTAGAACAATGTTTTCAGAAAAGTACCCCCTCTCCCCCCCGCGCCTTACAACCAGCTGACTCGGTCATAGCCGGAGATATAATGCGCGAACTGTACATTAATCAAAGGAAAAATTTAATAATAATCATCTTTTAATAATAATAATCATTTTATTGAGCCAGAATTGACAACATAGTTGCATTAACTCAGTTAATATGCACATATAACTTTTCTTCGTTAATTTTCACAGCAATTAACAAATGTAAAGTTCTCCTCTCACAACGAAATTTCATAGCTACCACAATGTAAAAGTCAACAAATCAATATAAGCTTTATCGTAAACATTGTAAAGGCGTGGGGATTGTTTTCAGCTGTAGGTATCTAAAAGATATACTTGTCACCTGATCATACATTTTTATTTCATACTTAATAAAAAAAAATGTTTGTTAAAATATGGTGTTATTGTTTTATAACCACCACAGATGGAAAACCATATAGCAGCGTAATTCGTTTCTTCGTGCCCGTTTTTTCTAGCGGCATCAAGTTTGTTGGACTTTTATGCCACCCAAAATGCTCTAACATCGAAGTTATTATTGGCTATACCTGTTCTAAAGAGTTGCTATTGATGAAATCTCCTCTTATACCAATGCAATGTGGATGAAAAAACGGTCTAACAAACTTGACGCCGCCCGGAAAAACAGGCACTAAAAGTGCATTAATTAGGCTGTCAATCTGTATAACTTATTCACCCGTGCCACCACCACCCAAGAAAGGCTTACGCCGTTTTACTACATAATTCCTTTGACAAATCCTATGAAATTCTAGGTACCGCAAAAGAACTTTCGGTTACAATATTTCTCACTTACTTTCCCCTTACTGCAAATAATAGTACCATGCTAAATCAAACATTCGTTTTTACTTTTGCAACCAAAACAAAACGTGTGGCAGCATCCCCAATGTTTCCACTGTAGCCTAAATATGCAAAAGTTCGCAAAAAGGTAGAAGTGTGTTCAATTTTGGGAAACTAATACGTCCCTCACAACCCAGCACATTTTTAACTCCTCTTAACAGCACTTACCCCCCCCCCCCCCCCCCCGCTACTATCAACCCCCGCAGTTTCGCGGTATGTCGACGACAGAGGGGTTGAGGGGTTGAGGCTTGTCTAGGGTTGTCATTAGACGAAGGCGTCGCCCACACATGGCAGTTATGGCGTCGCACATTGCACTAATTGTGTTTTCATTCCGAGGTGATTTGTGGGCTTGGCGGCCCAAGACTTAATTATACGACGTCCTCCTTTTATACACTTTGTCTCCTCGAGTGGATTGCTCTCTGTGGTCGGGGTGGTTTATTTTGAATCACGTGGGAAAACAGTTTTTGTAGATAAAGAGCTGATTTATAGGCCTACGAATTATAAATCTATAATTATTGGAAACGTTTATAAATTTGGAAAACGATTTATTCTGGCACTAACTTTTTAATTTATAAATAGAAAATGTTCCTCCTGTTGTTTTTGGTGTTCGTAGGTAGAAAACATTAAGTGTTTTCTAAGATTCCAGTCGCATGTTTTCGAAGATTTCTAATATTTGGCAGTGCTCCCTTTACATCAGAACTGAATAGAATTTTCAAATATTTGGTATTTATTTTGCAAAGCTTGGAAGTATACTTACTCGAAAATTTCGAATTTCGAGTATACTCTGGAGTATACTTTCGAATTTCGAAAGTAATTTTCACTCGAAAAACGAAAATTTATATCAATGTTGTTATAGGCGTAATCAAAAGTGAGTTTAAAATTTTTTGAAGTTTATGGGGAAATGTTAGATTATTAAGTAACTTGATTAAGATATTTTTTGGAATTTATGTATGAGTACATAATTACGATGAAATTCCTATGATTAAAATTAATAAAATAGCAAAATCATAATTTATCACCCCAAATCCCCACTTTCCAAATTCTACTCCCCGAACCTCCTAAAAAACTAACACGCGCCATATTTCACAAGGGTGTAAATTAAAAAAGTAATCTAAACGAGGAACTTTTCAATTCCGACGTTTCACAAGAAAAGAGGAAGTGTGTGTCACATATGGCGGTGTAAGTCATTGTAACTAAACTCATTTCCAATAGCCATGCAGCCCGTGTGCGAGCCCATAAAGAGTCTGGCGGATAAATCAGAGCATGATGCTGCATTGAAAATAAAATTTGCGAGTAATAAAAGTTTGGCGGGGGGCGACCACATGTGCGGAATGGCGCGAGTGCGGCGCATGGGAATGAGCCACCCCTTCCGCGCGGGGCGGCTTTACATGTACAGTGTGTACGGTGGGTTTTGTCGTGGTTTTGGGTATGGTTGGTGCTGTAGACCTTCTTGATCAGTGGGTTTTCTTGTGTATTTAACAATTAATTTTATTCTGAAGTAATTACGTTTGACCCAAAATCAACCTAATAAATAAGTTGACTTATGGCGGAGGAAGGAAGATTTTTTTTTTTTAATGCTAACAGAATTTGTGGAATTATATTAGTAGGAAACAAGAAGAGAACACACGAAAAAACTTACTTATTACGTTTTATAAGGAGCTCGACATGATAAAACCCTACAGCTGAAATGAATATCTCGACATGTTATTGATGTCCTAATTATTGTTGCCAAAAAAGTTTTAAGGTTCGAATTCAAGTTTTGAAACCTTACACTCTTCTACCTAGTAGCTTAATGTACTTCAAGGATCTCGCATCAAATTCAATATTATTTTTTAACCTCTTCTTAGAAGTCCAAATATTTTAAGAAATAGGCCTATCTTTTCACACACTACATTGAAATTGTGTTAATTCAATGACTATTGCGTCTGATAAAACTAAAGATTAGCAGGAATGTACATTCAAAAGAAATTAGGAGTTTTGTCTTTAAATTACTGTAAAGTATAGCTTTTTATAATTTTACCGTGTTCATGTCACTTTAATGTTTTCTTCTAAGCTACCTTTCCGGTAGACTAGATGACCTCTCTGGTAATTTTTAAGAGATTTTATTGGAATCAGATCCAAACATGTTTCACCATTGACAATACACTTGTATTAAGAAGATAATCAATGGTTCCACCATAAATGTATATTCATCCTTGCCTTAAGGCCTATACGACTTTTATGGTGTTTTATTATAGGATCAAAACTAATTATTATTTCTCTTGGAGTACTTAGGCACCAAATGCTTTGCATACCCAGACTTGTGATCCCACTTTGACCACCTGCGCCGTAATAAACCCATTCAATAAACCGGAACATTTCCGGCCGCTCCGCACAAGAACAGGCGCAGGCCGTGTATGGTAAAAAGCCGTGATTAATTTGCCCTAATGGACAAGATGATTGCGGCGCAAGAATCCTGTCAGATATTCGAGCAGGATCGACGAATGTTTATCTGAAATTCAATTAGAAAATCCGAGAGTAATTGACGGAAGGTTTCCTGGAAGCTGCGGGAAGGAGCGGCGCAGACGAGACTGAGTCTGGGAACTGTCTAGGTCTAGGTTTTGCCGGGATACTGGAAGCTGAGAACGTTCCGTTCCTTGATGGGATTGAATAAATCGAGGAAAAGAAACAGGGAATATTGAATGTAAGGTATGGAGTGAGGTGTTTGCAAGATGTCTTGTAATTGTGGCGTGTCCTGTAATCTAGCTACTTGGAGGTCACGAATTGATGACAGTTATCATTAACAGTCCTAACTAAGGAACATGTTGGCCTTAGTCAGTGACAAGAAGTTTTACAACAGTGGTGATGTGTTTAGACGTATACTCGTATACTACTCACATCAGATACTCTCATTGGGCCTAATGATAGTTGGTGTTAACATTTGAAATTCATCGCAATTTTCTATCTTTTATGCATTTCTATTTTTTCGTACGTGTAAATATACCACGATTGGTGTGTGACATTCTTTATTATTGTACAGTTACGTGTCATTTTAATCAAGAAGTTAATTAATTTTTTCATTCAAAATCGTCAGTACATCTATTTTTAATCTGCTACTCACACTTTTACTCTCTAGCAAGTGAAAAAACATGTTGATACTTTCTATACAAGTACAAAATATAACCCCCAAATATGAGATTGGTTGATTTCCATTGTGTTTCCCTATTTTTATGCGGAGCTTATCATTGCGCTAGACACAAACCTCATTTTGAAATTTCCCAAGTCCGACGTACTTGTACCTTATACTTTATTTTTCAAAAACACCAGTTTTTTCACTCTCATTGAATCATTCAATTTCTTTCTATGTGTTTTTGATAAATAATATCCCTCTTTTATCTTTAGTAATCACCACCTCCTAAAACATTTTGATACTTTAACCTTACATTTTACAATCCTATGTTGAACACCTCCTCCCCCGACCACCTGACCCCCTATAGGGGGAGGGGGCGTGGGCCGCGGTTATCACCTTATCAGAGCCACCCAGCGACTACAACGTGCGACAAAAACCCAAAACCGCGCCGTATCAACGCTACACGAGATTTCAATTAAAAGAACACGTCCGTTGTAATGAGGGCCGGGATTTATTCGCTGTCTTGGCCCGAGTTTATTTATGTTTGCGTTTTGTTCAGTCAACGCCGTCGTTATCGTGCGTCGTTATCCGGCTGCTGGTCTGCTGGTCCTTAGTGATAACTGATAACACGCTGGTCGCTGATCCGGGGTCCTGGGGTTAATTGATGCAGGGATTCAGGCTCAGCGCTAAGCTTGATTCCACAAACACCTTTCGATATACCTTTGGAGGTGGAAAGAGTTTAATAATGTGAAACGTACACAAATATGTCGAGTATGATGATTCTGCCAATAAAAATGGTACAATATATAGTAATTATTACTATGATAGAGACCCTTTGGTTCCATGACTTAAACTATGATTTCATGATTTTACGAGATTGAATTAATTTAAAGAAAACGCTGAAAACACGTACTTACGATTGAACTATTGCAATTAAACGTATGGCCCTTTCTGTAATAGAACAGAAGCCAGGCTGTAACACATCGTCTGCTATTAAAATATTTTCTTAGACTTTCAAACTAACCATTAAAACACCTATCGTCGTTTGCAAATTAATTGATACGACGACCCAATAACAAAAATTGGTCAAGAGACAATGTTGGTCTTAAAGAGATCAATGTGTATAAGACTTTTTTAGTAGATTTATGAGATTTTGAATAACTGATGCAAAAAAATCCTGTATATTTCTAGAGAAAACTTGATCTCATAAAATTGTACGTAATGCAATATTACATTTGCTGAGTCGTTACCACCTATTGTAGTGTGGAGGTTAACTTTATGTACCTATTAAGACTTCTTATGTCTGGTTGTAATACACGAGTTTTACACTGAAGTCGTTGTATATATGACGATTTATAACAAAAAGTTGAAAGTATCGTAAAACAAGTTTTAAGAATAGTTATTTGTGCATCTAGAGACTAAAGTGCAACTTTTTCTCCCTGAGGGAAACTGTTGTCGCCCGATGGCGCAGCCGAGGGCGACAATTTCCCGAGGGAGAGGAAGTACTTTAGTCCCGTGATGCACACAAAAGTTTTCCTCCACCTACACCATTAACAATTACTAGGTATAACACTGTAACGTACTTTACCTTCAGACGATCCTTTGCTTCAACAAACTGCATTACAATCAAATAGCCTATGTAAATGAATAATGCAAGGTATTTAGGCTTTAATTTTAACCATTTATTCACACTCTTCTTTAAAAATACTCTAGGCCTAACTTATTTGTTCACAAACATGCAGGAATATAGCCTAAACTACAGCAAAGTCAAAATGGATACGCTGTCCTGTACACAACGGAAACGGACGCTCGGATGCTGTGACACTCTCTTCAACATAGAGAAACAAATTAAAATCGACAGTGTTGCCATATTTTCTCACTGTCCACCGCGGCGTTGCCGGATTTCTTCCCATGTATTTCTTATGAGATTACTTTTAGTCCCGTGGGACTAAAAGTAAGTAAGTAAATCCCATGGAGTTAAAATAGTACTTTAGTATTCTATTCCAGGGACTAAAAGAGGACTATAGATAGTAGGTGGAGGAAATATATTAATTTGAAATTTAACCGGAGAATGGTGTTTATTATAATTGAGAACTATAAAACTATGGATCAAATTGCCATCACGTTGTCACAAAGGCTCTCCTGAAAAGTCGGTATTCCAAAGATAACTTACTCGGCATCGCTCGACGACGCTGCAGCTTCGTTACGTTGATGCGGTTCCAATATAATAACGCTGATAATGAATTATTTTGGGTAGGATTAAAGTAGGAGAGGCAGGACGGCCGACACCCTATCATTACTAGGCTCGCCCCATTCCCGTAAAAGCTATTCCTAATACCGCCGTGTCTTCTCAAAACGCTCGGCATTAAATAAATTACAATCGTTTTGTAAAGTTTCGTCATTAGGGCGAAGCCGCGGCGTTTGACCCTCCCAAGAGTATGAGAGGTTCTGTTTGGTCTTTGATGTACCACCAAGTCTATTTGTGACCTTTTAAGAACAATCTCTCCAAGTGGACTAATGTATATTGGCTCTTGCCTCATGGAGTAAAGGGATTTCAGGTTTTCAATTTTCAGAACAAGTTATGTCTTCTTCTTCTTCTTCTGGACGAGTAATAAAATTGAGATTTCAGTAATAATGAAATTAACATTCAAATATTGTGTCTTTGGTCTTAAATTCGTTTAATGTACCGGTAGGCCTACGTGTTTTGTTTGTAATGCCCGTGTATGTATGAACATTTTTTATAAACTGACGACTCTTCAACAGAAGAAGATTGGAAACACCAGAAGGCCATCCTTGTGTGCCTGATGATGACTTTATCGTAAAGTCGAAACTAGGAAACTAGTAAAATTATTGCATTGCAACTATATGATACCGATACCATAAGGCAGATGTTTACACCAATACACGACTTTTGGATTGTTCAAGTGTATTCTCTTTGCCCCGTTCAATAAATCTGTTGGATCCGATAAAAATTGAGTGCTTCAAATTCTATTGAGTGCTTCACCTCGTCTGGACACTAAATAAGCTCATCATTGATTCATTATGGATCTTTAACGTCTTAAAGTGTTATCGTGTTATGTGTGAGGATATTCGTAGTAGCAGTGTTTTCATACATGTTTTACAAACGTGTTATCTTTAATATTATAAAGAATATGTTTTCTGTCTGTCTGTTTGCCGGAAAAACGAAAAGAATGCTGAGCTGACTGGGCTAAAATTTTACTTAAATGTAGATCATTAACTCAGCCAACAAGTAGGCCATCAGTATTATTAAGTCCTTAAAGTCCTCTAAAATTTTACTTAAATGTAGATCATTAACTCAGCCAACAAGTAGGCCATCAGTATTATTAAGTCCTTAAAGTCCTCTCATGGATTACTTATACATATTGTGTATCAATGTTTGGGAAAGGGATGGTATTTATCCAGCTTCCTCATGAACTATTGTAAATTTTCCCAGTTCTTAATAACTGGGTCAATGGGTCTTTAAAATAGAGATTTCTTTTCATATTTTAGGTCTATTATGTTTATTAAAGTACATGTTTATATTTAATTCATTTTTTCTGTATGAAACTGCAATGGCATATTCGAAACTACACTCTATCATCCACACATATCAGTTCTGATGTGATATTATTGTAGTTAAAACAGTTACAGAGTTACCGACTTATTTTGTTGCTTTTCACTCTCGACCAATGTTGTTGTTAGTCAGATATTAATTATTTTTCGTTATACCACAGCGAAAACGGCAGTTTTCATTACATGTGTTGCGGGTCTAAAGAAGCTCTTTTTGCCCTAGGTAGAAAAAGAATCAGCAAATATCGAGGACATTAGCTGTTCGTTAATAATGTACCAAAACGTCAGCGTCAAAGGTGAGCTATTGGTTGCATCGAGAGTGGTCATTTGTTATCATCATCAATCGCAAGTCATTGTTGCATTGTTGTCGGTTTTATCAATTTGTGAAACTCGCTCAATTCACCAATCGATTATTACTGTCCACCGATGACTTGATGGCTAGCGGGATAAATTTGAGGGGAGGGGATAGCAGGCCGGTCACCATAACAACGACGCTACTACCCGTCTGCATTTACCTTGTTAAAAATAACAGATGATAAACACAAGAAATTCATAGTTAAATCAATTGATCATATGTTATTGTTTCATTTTCCACGTTTGAAAATCAAAATTGATCCAGTTTTGTTTGTAAACATCCAAGCTTCTTCTATTCATGCCATTATGATCTATTCGTGCGATCGAAAGTTTTAAAATTAGTTTTTTTTTGTGATAAAGGTATTTATTTTCCTGTTTCGTGATTGCATCCGTACGTAAAAATGGACAAACCATTCGGGCGCAACTAAATGCCCGGCGCACCGCAGGTGAGTACGTTAGCGCGGGGAGTACGCAACGGCATCGGCATCAGTATAGTACAGACTACATTTTCAGGTCGGCTACTAGTGTCGCGTTTGCGGCGAGAGGGGAACGGCTCAGCCAATAGCAAGCGCACTCCTCCCCTCCCCCTGCACTTTTCCCGCTAGCCATCAAGCTATCGGCGGACAGTAAATGCGTTCGATACATCGATAGTTGTTCATTGTTGTCAGTCTAACCTAACACAAACGAAACAGACAATCTAACCTAACACAAACGAAACAGACAATCAGCTGATTGGTTTAAAAAGCAAGAAGAAGATGAAAGCATCTTTCGGAGGTATCTTCAAAGGTACCTATACAAGTTGTAACCTTTTGGTTTTCTAATGTAGTTAGCGTGTTTTATTGAACAATTCAACGAAAAATAGTTCATCACACGGGTCTAAACCTGTTGTTCGTTACTCGGTCATTTTTCGACCTCGGCTTACATCCTCGGTCGTAAAACTTGCCCACGTACGAAAAGCGTCACTTTACGCCCTAGTAATCAAATATACTATTCCACCGAGGAGCTGCCTCGGAAAATACACCTCCCGAACTCACTCTCTGTTCGATCTGCGGTCGGCGTCATGGACGAAACTGGTTTCTGATTTGAAGGAACGCCGCGCCGCCCGCTGAGATCGTGTAAACATAATCGTTTGATATGAGCAAGAAATATCTAAATATACTCTCAACGGCGGTGCAGAAATTTCAAACAGGCGAGGTCAATTCGTATTTAAAGAGGTCGCTCGGTCGCTCAATACTTCAACACACGTGAGTGCGAGTACGTGTCGAGCATAAGAGACTATTAGTATGATACGAAGGTGAATAACGCGTACACCCTCGACTTTGCTTGACGTTTTCATCTCTGACAAAACGGTTATCGCATAAACTTAGATCGGTGGTCATTTGACGTGAAAGATTGCTTAAATGTGATTGTTATGTACGCGATAAGTATTTAAATATTCACGAGTTTCAAGTTCCATGGCTAAAAGTTAGAAACTTTACTGTTTAACTTTGAAATCAACAAATTATAAACGTATTTATAACTTATTTAGATGATAAGTGTGATGGGTTTCGTTGTTAAAATAACAGTTCTTTCCAAATTAGGTGTAGTGTAGTTTTTAGATGTCAAACGATTTTGTATTACATGAGACCGGTTTCGGTCCTATGAAAAACCATCTTCAGTCAATTCCAGTCAAGAATTAAACCATAACATTAAAACTCGAGTACCGTTACATATCAATCAAGTTTCTCACCGATTCTCCAATCGCAGTATTAGATCTTTTCCTGCAAGTATCAACAATATATGAACGGTAAAGTAAAAGCAACACTTTTATCTTAGTAAATAATCAAATGGAATGAAACATTTTAATCGTTTTCATGAGTTTAATTCATAGCTAATCATAATAAAACCCATAATTCACGTTGCTAAATAATTCACAAAAATCCGTCCACAATAAATTACTCTGCATTCATAGTGTTAATATTCCTGCCTCGACGACACTCCTGATAGCAGGTGCTGACAGCGGGGGGGGGGGGGAAGTAGATATCAAGACAGATTGACGAACTCGACTGCGATTTGAATAGAATCAAACCGCGACGGGCGAGGCCTAATGGCGCTTTGTCGGCCGATGCGAACTCACAATGGGATTAATCAAGGATCATCAGATCTAATATTAGCATACGGTTCTGCGAAGTGCGGTCCCGATTGTTTATCGCGAAACAATCGATAGTAAAGTGTGTATCGGTAATTAGTCGGGGGATAAATACGTCAGCTTTGACTCTTCGCCGCGGCGGCGCGGCGCTGGTGGTTGGTGTCTTCAAATCGTGACGTCCATTGTCACCGCCGCTGCCGCGACGCGGCGTTTTTTACCCACGTTCCCGCCAATAGGTCGATTCGAGGTTATGTTTGGGCCGCCGTCTTTTTCTGTTTCTCAGGGGCTTCGATCAAGGGAACCCGTTAAAAACGTTTATTCATAAACTAGCTGATAACCCCGGCTTTGCTCGGAAGATAATTTTTTCTTATCGTGTTCTAGTCGTTTCTTTTTGCTGTATTCTGTTAGTAACCATAGAAGCTAGAATAGCTACCATTAGAAATAATGGTAACCATAGCAACAATTCAAAGCACTTCCAAAATCCTTGATATAGGGTCCCTTTTGGACGATCCTGGGCCTAAGCTCTTAAAGATATCCAAACCAAACCACCATAGTGCACATCATGAGATTCCAAGCTTTAGTTTGACACCAAGATCAAGTGTTTACGATATGTAGTTTTGGCTGTAGCCCAAAATATACCAACAATTTCTTCTATACCAGCTAATTTCTTCATTTTGCGTGCACTTGTGGCAGTACAATTTTCCTGGGGTATTTACCAGAAGGAAAAGAGGAGGTAGACCTTGCTGGCAAAATAAACGTCGAACGTTTTTGTTGACATGGTTTATGATTTTAACCCACCTTGTGACAAAATGGAGGGGGTCCAGTAATTTAAGTTCACACTTTATTAAAAATATTCTTAGGCTTTTGGTAAACTTTATTTGACAAAGACAGCCCCTGCACGGATTTGAAAATAAACTTTAGATACTCATGAAATATTTTTTTCATTAAAGCTTATGAGACATTTCGATCTTGGTTGCAAAATTATAGGTAAATTGTTCGTTAAAATTTACTTTAAAGATAATTAATTGTTTTCAATAATTCGCCTTCAAGTGCACACCATTTCCATTTCTTTAAAATCAAGTATAAAGGGAACCAATCGCATCTGATAAAGCCTCTTTAACATGCGTTTACCCAAGAGAATAGGTGGCTCTTGACTTGTTTGGGCCACTCCCAGAGTTGGGGAAACAAAGACGTGTTTGTGTGAAACCTTGCCGGCGCTTGCTAACTGTCGGTACATATTACTGCTCACACAACCCCACCCCACGAGGCAGGCAGAGTGCGTGTGTGGCTCGTTCCTTTGGTATGCAGGTGGAATCAATTGTCATGGCCCAATCCGTCTATGACACTAATGTTAATTTTAGCATTGGGTTTGCGGATGGACTAGGCCATGTCATTTGCCTGGGTCTGTAACTTGGTAAGAACAATAATATATGGTTACCTGGCCCCCATAAGGCTTGTGGAGCCAAAGCTTGTGACGTAAATGCCAGACCCCTTACCGGTTTCATCCCAGCTCTCTTAGCTTATTGGGAAAAATAAAGCGTCAATCGAGTTGTCAGTAACATGTTCCCCCTGATTGATAGTCAAGATAAATTTTTGTCCCAGGTGATGGCCGATAGTTGGTTACTCTCGGTCTAACTGAAATAGAAATGACACTGACAATTATCTGATTGTTTTAAATAGCAAGACCAAGATGAAAACCTCAAGTGGAGAACATTTTTAAAGGTAAAAAGCTGTAAAATTTTTGTTTTTTAAGAATTTAGCGGACTATATTGAGCGGCATAGAAATAAAAAGTTCATCACACTGGAATCAAAATAGCTTTTCGCCAGTCGGTATTTTTTTACCTCTAACGAAAAGCGTCACTTAAGTCCCTAGTAACGAACTAACTATTTCAACAACAACAACAACAACATATCCAACAAAATCCCGAGGAAAGAACACTTAATGAAGCCGCGCTGACGCGCTGACAGTGACAAGGGGGGGGATGCGCGGCAACATGCGCGGTAACATGCGCGCTGCGCAAGTATGAATATAATTGCGTGCGCGATGCCACGATAGCCGCGCTAATCGGGAAATCTTAATCAGCCAGAACCTGTTGGCGTCTGGCCTCGTCTGTCCAGACAGAGCGTCGTTCCACAGCGTCGCTCTGCGATGGTTCTCTCTTTGTTTACGTTGTCTTCTCTAATTTGAATTTAAAAAACCTGAAATAATCATAAAAGTTGCGTTTGATCGGTTTGTTGTAAACTCGCTGTGTTTAGGTTTTTTATAAGCCTAAATACTGACCGTTATTGAATGACTTCATATTCGTTGAATTGGTGTCATAGTTGAGCGAAATTGTTGGAGGTGTCACTAAATAGAAATACTTCAGTAATATAATTCGACGTATCCTCCGCGTTTTAAAGATACCGTAGCTTCGGAATTTTAAGATTTTTACATTTTTTTTTACATTTTAAGAGGTCATAAACTAAGTCAACAGTTGATTTAGGACACACCATAAATCCAGTATTAAAAGCTATAACTAATCTTGATGGCCACTCACTACACCGAAATCATAAGTCGTGCTCATTCTTTATGCATAAACATCTTTAAATTTCCTTAATGTGAGTCTAACCAAAAAAAAACTGTCTTTTGCACAACTTAATCATATATTCAAATTATTACGTTATAAGTAATATCTTCTGATATCTCAGTTATTTTCTCATTAAGTAATCCTCCAACTATTACTAAAACATGTCAAGGCTGTTTGAATGGTAAACATTATAGCCAGATGGCAAAGTAATTACGTATAAACCATCAAAACTGATTTAATTTCCTCAATTTTTACAATGCTGACATTGCAGGGTTTCATAAGAAATGATGTCCTATATAGCTCAGTGACCTGTGCTTAGAATCGAGTCTTCATTTGAAATAAATAAACGATTGAGCCCACTTTTTCCAGTGTAATAGGGAACTGAGACCACTTAGTTCTTATATAAAAACAAGGTTTCAGTATGGAATTTCCATATTCCACGTATTTCCAAAGGCAAGTTAGGTTGTACTAAACAAATCATGTCATGATCAGCTGATAATTTTGTAATGCAAAATTATGGATATTAGTAAACAAATATACCCGACATAGGTAATAGAATTGCATTGTCCCATAAGGTATGTACTGAAAGGTGAATCTGGAACTGAGTATAAAAGGATAGCACAGACAGATTCATAAAAATAAAACAAAACATTTTTGAGTTAAGTAAATTACTTTATGACAAAATTAATTAATAATAACTAAATGCATTGTTTTTTAGGAAGTCACTGTTTTAAAATTTTTTTAAATCGATCGGTTATTTGTATCACTGTGCTTACACATCTACTGTCACTATCCACGAATAATTTATATTCTATGTAATAGAACACAAATAAGGCCAATTTGTATGGAGCAAAAGCGGGAAAAATATTTCCCACTTTCCCTCACTGTTTTAATAACAATTTTTTCATTTATAAATGTCACAATAAAACCTGGCCGCGGTCTACGTGACGACGACACCGGCTGTGACGAGCTTTGTTTTGACAAGTCGCCGCAGATTGCGCCCCGGCGTGATTTACCGGCCAAATTTATGGGGGAATATTCGAATGCTGCGGTGATGAATGAGAACAGTTGGGGAGTTATTAATGGGCGACCGCGGCGCTGCAGCATCCAGCGGCGGTAATTGAAACTAACTTGTGACCCGGGGTCAGCGCCTTCGGGACGGCCCATGCTCCCCGCTGGCCGCTTGGGAATTCCACGGTGAGGAAATGGTTATTTGTGCAACTAGTGCGGAAAGTGGTTCTTTGCTGCACTGGAGAGAGATTTTTATGCTTGAGTAGTAATAGGGGGGTGAGGAATAGTTTCTCGAATGCAGCGAAAACACTTTGGACATAGGTTTTACATTACATTTTTTCCACATCCTGTAAATAATATTCGAAAAACGCATGCTGAAATCCACGTTATGCTGTCGATATTAAAGGTCCAAATATACTAGATACATCTCTAGTCTCTAAAGGAAAAATGAGGCTGATCAGCATCAATCTTTTACATTTTATGTTTGAGTAATGTAACTAGGCTATTAAATGCATACTGCTTTGACTGTTTTGTACTCTGGAGTATGCGCAGTAAAAATGAGTGTGCATACTGTATTAGGCCTATCAATTGCAAAAACAGCCACTTTTTCAATCATACGTAGAAATGTCATTTTTTGAACGTTTAAATTTAAAATGTTTACGTTTTGGTTTATTTTATGTAAAAGTAAGTTTTACCATACTGAATAAAAGGTAGCTTAACTGATTTCGACTACCCTTTGCGATGAAGCGCGCATTAAAAGGCACCCCCAGCATTGGCTCGTTTATATTGCGCAGTGTATGTTTGCATCAATCAATAACCTCTGTTAAGTCACTGTTTATAATGGTCAGTATCCTGTTGCGGTTATGGATTCCATGTAAACAATTCCAAATCAAGAAAGTATAAACATACCAGGACAATAAATAAATTTGCATTTTATTAACTGTGTTCAACCTTCCTCCATAAAGAATTTGCGCCATCAAACCCCACCCTTCAGTACTCTAGAGTAGCTAGAAAATAGTTTTCAAATTTAAAAATTTAACTGTGGCCAGTAACAAATAGACATATTAAGCTACAATCAATACAAACACACCAATGGAGTGCCGGTTCGCGTATCACGGAACATCGGAAACAATTAATTAATAAGGCTCGGTTTGTTTGGCCGCATAATAAAGGCATTACTCGGGGCCGCCGGCGGGCAGTGGACATGGAAGGGGCATTTAGTGGCATTAGCATAGCCACTAATTGATTGTAAGCTGTCACGGTGGCGTCGCCCGCGGCGGCTGCGGAACCACTGGGCCGATGAGGTGGCGATGACGTGCGGATAGGTGTGGATCAGTGGAGACCACGTGTGGATGACGTTTGGATGGGCGTGGATCAGTGGAGACCACATGTGGATGACGTGCGGATAGGTGTGGATCAGTGGAGACCACCTGTGGATGACGTGGGGGAAAATGTGGATCAGATGCAGTGTTGTTCGACCACTACTAATAAATTACCCTTTGCTCCTGCTGAATTTAACCTTTTTACCTGAAAATTACCCTCGGCCCGACTCAATCGAATCGGTAGGCCTACACAGGAAATGTGAAACCGTGGGAACTCATGTAGAAAATACCTTGAAATAAATATGGTCAAACTACTTATTATTAAGTGGAATTAATTCATAATGCAGAAATGTTAAGGCTACGGACAATACCAAATTTCGATAAGGGTAAGGTTCGGTCAATTTTAGTCCATGATTATTATGCCAGGAAAAGTTTTCACAGAAAATGTGACAAAAATAATTTTAGGGGCACAATCCCGTAATGTTACCGAGCGTTATGATATTTTCAGTCATATTACTCGTGACAACCCTCAAAAAACAAATCCCCTATAAAATACCCTCGACTAGTGGAAATACCCCCGAAAAGGGTAATTAACCACGAATTCCCAACGCTGCATAGGAGAATGTGTGGATGACGAGTTGACCACGATTTGATATGACCCACTTTAGACGATATTTTTATCGCGAATAATTTTTTCCTAAATTGAATAAGTTTTTTAGATGATTTTTTTGATAAAGGGATAGATTGGGGTAAGTATAATGTAGATGATTTAGTTGAAAAGGCAGTATAGATTATGAGAAGTTACGGATGAGAAGTCCAGTAAGGTCAGATCAGCGATGAAGATGATGATAAGTTAGGATTATCACTATCAGCCGTTGTAAAAATGATAAAGATAGTTGTTAAATTTAAATGATAGGTCATTTTAGGTTATTATTGGTTGTGGTTGATTTTAACAAGTCAGTGTACATTTAATTTATCAGCGTTTAGAACGATACTTTTGTTGATTACTTTCTCTTACTTGAGCGTTTTGTTGGTCTTTGGTGTAGATGATGAGAAAATACAGGTTATCCGGTTATCAGCCTTTTAATAATAGTAGACAGTGTAGATTTATAAGTTAGAGTAGATTGGGTCTACAAGCCGATGTATGCAGAATGCCAATGAAGATTATCAGTCAGTGATGAGGATAAGTTGGATAAGTAAGAAACCTCTTATAACACTTAAAGGAGAAGTTTATTATTTACATCCAGTGAATACAGCAACACATAGTATGATAATCAAGAAATTATTTAATGATAAGTTAATGAAGATTGTGATACGATGTGGATGTTAAGTCAACCTAGAGAGTCAGTGTCAACGATAAAACAGGCTGGCACAGATGATGGGTGGTTTCGGGATTCGGGATATTTGTAAAATAAGACACAAACCATGTTTTCTGTTACGAATGAAAACCTGGTTTGATGATCAGGTAAGTTACACACCCGCAGTCTTGCCCATGAAAACTACGGAGCCTGGCCCACGAGTTTAAAGAGGAAAAGGTAAGTGACAAGTTATCGTGGAAATGCTACGCTAGTAGATTGATCATAAGATGGAAAGACGATAAGACGATGGTTGAGGTGATAAGGCGGTGAAGATGATCAGCTGTCAGTCCGGGGTCATTGACCTGGTCCGGCGATGTTGACTGGACAATGTCAACAAACATCTCCAGTATAAACCTTGTGACAGCAATGCACCTCGCAGGGTCCACCGTTGTGGGCTGGTTTCAATTTTTGTTATTTATAACATTATTAATAATGCCAAGAGGAATTTTGAGTGGCCATGGGAGGCTATGAGTGAGAAAAAATAACACTGTTTAAATCGAACAACAGTGTGTAGAAGGTGGTTTAGATTTTGCAATGATTCAAAGCTTAATAAGCAACTCATATTTTATTCAGTTGAGTAATATTCTTGCCTTATCTATCTATATCTATCTATACTATTATAAAAAAGAGGTGGTTTCCGTATGTGGATATGTATGGGATAAGTAAACTCGAAAAATACTGAACCGACTGGGTTGAAATTTTACACAGAGGTAGATCTTGAACCTGGGAAACATATAGGCCTATTCACTTCCTTAAAATCACCTCGGGCTACGCCCTGTGAACGTCCTTAGCTTCAATTTTTACATATTATAAGGATCTAAACATTTAAACACCGAAATGTAAACAGCTGTGAATTCTATAATTTGACATTTCAAAGAGCAGAAGTAAGATCAGCTGAAATTTTTATCGTGAGCGAAGCCACGGGCAACTGATGCTAGTTTTCTATAAAAACGGGGGTTTTATAATATAGTGTTATTCTAAATAAATTTTTAGTGTAGCTCTATAAATCGAAAACTGTACTACCTAATATCATAAAGTAAGAATCTCTAATATCAAAAGAGGAGATTCTCTAGTTTTTACAACACCTGCGGAAAGGTAGTTGCGTAACTATAGCTTTTATTGTTTAGTTTAACGTGTTGTCTACTGTCTTCGTATGTGCTTGTTTATGAATTATTCATTTTTATTTTACGAACCTTTTACATAATGTCGAACCGAGAAATGGTGTGGAAATGTAACCTGATGCAACTACTGACAACATCTACGTGAAAATAACGCATGCAATAGCAACGAAACCTGGTGGTTTGGATAATCGAACCGTGAATAAACTATAGATACAAGGTAACAACAAACCATTATAATTTAGTCGAAACAGTTTACGTGCAATCCAAAATGTAAAAGTTCAACATAAACAATTCCACCTCACATAATCACACACATGCACAAACCAATCTACAACATAATAACATTGTCAAAATCAATTTGCGCAGTGACTCCTCGGCTCTAGCCAAGGCCGTTTGTCCACTAATATTCGATTATTTCCAGACACTATCGGGGAATCTCCCTAAAATCGTAATTACAGAGACGGTAATTAACCGGTACAGCTCGGCGATGTTTATCGTTCCCAGGACCGCCCGATCGTTTACCGCCATTGCACTTTTAATTACCGCATTAATTACGGTTGATGAACATACTCGCCTATTGTATACCCCGCTATATATGGGGGTTGCTGCGGCCGACTAGGATTTCTCTCTTCTTCTCCATGTTTTAGATCCAAGCTCACTTCTTATGGTTTATCACGGCTGTTTCTCCTCTGTCCTGCGGCATTGATGTGTGGGGAGCGTCACCTCATGCTCAAAAGGTTTTCCTGGTTCAAAAGCGGGCTGTCCGTATCGTCAAAGGGCTACCCCCATAGCACACTTGTAAAGGGATGTTTTGATCACTAAATATTCTTACATTTTCATCTTTATACTTTTTTAAAGTGATCTTTTCCTCGTTAAATACCTTCATAACTTATCTGCTGTGGGCGCAAATCACAAGTATCTCACTAGGCATGGCGAAAATCTCCGCACACCTAGACATCGCCTTACCCTTTCTGAGGGAGGAGTGGTGTTCACCGGACCCATATTTTGAATAAAATCCCTTCTGAATTCAGGGTTCTGAGGGGCTTTCAATTCAAGAAGGCGTTGAACAGAATTTTGGTCGACAGGTAATTTTACAGTATTGACGAATTCCTGTCGGCCTGAATGCTTGAAATAATGGTTTTTGCGTTATAAAAATGTCCGCTTGACTTATGGTAGGCTACAGTCATTTCATATATTATGTTGACGACTGAGATGTAAATGTTTTTTGAATTTGATTCGGAATGAAGATTGTCTAAGAATGTCATGTCACTATTATCGGGGACTCTCCCTAAAATCGTAATTACAGAGACGGTAATTAACCGGTACAGCTCGGCGATGTTTATCGTTCCCAGGACCGCCCGATCGTTTACCGCCATTGCACTTTTAATTACCGCATTAATTACGGTTGATGAACATACTCGCCTATTGTATATCCCGCTATATATGGGGGTTGCTGCGGCCGACTAGGGTTTTCTCTCTTCTTCTCCTTGTTTTAGATCCAAGCTCACTTCTTATGGTTTATTACGGCTGTTTCTCCTCTGTCCTGCGGCATTGAAGTGTGGGGAGCGTCACCTCATGCTCAAAAGGTTTTCCTGGTACAAAAGCGGGCTGTACGTATCGTCAAAGGGCTACCCCCATAGCACACTTGTAAAGGGATGTTTTGATCACTAAATATTCTTACATTTTCATCTTTATACTTTTTTAAAGTGATCCTTTCCACGTTAAATACCCTTGATAACTTATCTGCCGTGGGCGCAAATCACAAGTATCTGACTAGGCATGGCGAAAATCTCCGCACACCTATAAAAATAGACATCGCCTTACCCTTTCTGAGGGAAGAATGGTGTACACCGGACCCATCTTTTTCAACAAAATCCCTGCTGGCACAGCGGTCTGAGTGGCTTTCAATTCAAGGAGGCGTTGAACAGGTTTTTTTTTGTCGACAGGTAATTTTACAGTATTGACGAATTCCTGTCTGCCTGACTGCTTGAAATAATTGTTTTGCTTAATCAAAATGTTCGCTTGACTTATGGTACAATCATTTTAAAATTATGTTGACGACTTAGATTTAAATGTTTTATGTAGTTTTATTTGGCATAAAGATTGTCTAAGAATGTCATGACACTATCGGGGAATCTCCCTAAAATCGTAATTACAGAGACGGTAATTAACCGGTACAGCTCGGCGATGTTTATCGTTCCCAGGACCGCCCGATCGTTTACCGCCATTGCACTTTTAATTACCGCATTAATTACGGTTGATGAACATACTCGCCTATTGTATATCCCGCTATATATGGGGGTTGCTGCGGCCGACTAGGTTTTTCTCTCTTCTACTCCCTGTTTGGTATGGACCGGCGGTGTCATGCAAGTCTAATCGCCCCGGTCCGGTCGCGTTGACATTTTAATGATATTTTAATACCTTCCGAGACAAATTAACTGCCCGGTCTAGGCCTACTGGGAACGCTGGAGCATGGAAGTGATGTTGGTTTTATTCGCGTGTTTCGCTAATTCCAGCTCCAGCCTGGGAATCTATAGTGGACGAGGTTGAGGTTTTAATTAGGAAGGATCACTAGGATGCCATGGACGCAACGTTTTAGCAGCTGAATATGTGAATATTTAGTGACATAAACAGACTGTGTTTGCTCTTACATTCAGAGGCAAGATGAATAGAACAAACCCAGGTAGTTCCATTTTAACCCGTCATCACTAACCATCTGATGTAGACGGAGATGGGTATCAAATTGCTTTCCTGACATGAATACGCTAAAAAAGAAATCATTAATTACGGGACCACCTATTTTTTTCTATTCATCTTGATTCAGAGGAAGGATTTTAAAATTATTTCATTATTAAAAGACGAAACAAATTTCTTAAGAGAAAGTTTTTATTTTAATGTTCATACTGGCTTAAGTAAAAAAAATATGTTCAAAGCAAACACTTCAGTATTGATATTTCTTAGGTTTTGTTCTATCCCATACTTCAAAGACTACAAGCTTTCAGCTCCTGAAGAAAATGCAAACCATTTACGAACAATAATTGTCAATAATTTGTAACTAAAGAAATTATGTAAATGAACTACGTAATTAAAATTCACGTGTAACATGAGTTCATCTCTTAAAATGACGTATTTATTTTAGCAAATTCAATTAAGCGCCACACTTAAATTAACTTCCAATGTTACGTGTCTAGTTCAAAGTCCAACAAATGATAAAATCATATCACACTGGTAAATTGATATTGTCATTATAAATATCGCATTTCAAGCTCTGATACACCTGAAAAAAATTTTATGATCCAACATAAATCTTTCTATCCCACAATATGTTTACTAAGTCTAAAATATCACTCAATTACTCAAAGTGTGTGATTTAAATAAGAAGACGTGTGCTGGGGGGAGGGGGATGGATACGCGGTACACGGGGGAGATTAATGTGTCCAGAGGAGGGTTTGGGGGGGGGGGTGGCGATTTGGCGGCACCCGACCGGCATACCGATTCTGGGGGAGAGGTCCGTCGTCAAATTTTCTTTGAAAAAGTTTTTACTTTCACTCGCGTTACATTTACTAGGGAACACGCACTGCTCAGACGATATTAAGAAAACAAAGGGTTTTAAATAAAAAACCAAATGTATCAGCTGTTTAGACCTTTTTCTTTATATTTGCACTCTTAGGGAAAATTGTATCAAGAAACTAATATTTCACCTACGATTTTCTCACTGAGACCCTCATTCAAATATTGGGTTGATGGGTGTAGGATGTATGGTTTTCTTAAAGGTTCCGGGTAATTTGGGGTTATATGTAGATTTTATTTTATGTTTTTTTCATCTTTTTTAGGGATCGGTTTGAACTCTGATGATTCCTGAACCATCAACGTCAAAGTTGGGTTGTGTAGTTGATCCATTTTAGAACAAGGAAATGGAATCGTTAGTATCAATTGGACAGGTTGATTATTATGAAAGACACCCTCATTTATCGTACAGTATTCGACAATAAAAAATCAAAATGCAGGCTAAATTGGTAAAAATTACTTATTTAAAATTCAAAATCATAATATTATGCAGAAATAAGTGAAAAGACCAAAATTTATACGATCTGTTCTTAAGTAGGCCTACGTATTCTGGTTTCATGTCCATACAGATTTACGCATATATAAATAATACAACCTATTTGATTTCTAATGGTTCTAAATAAGCCTAACAAAGTTTGAAGGCTCTATTCCTCGCTAACCATCTAAAAAATATATTTTAAAAATAAAATTCAGTCAATCATTCTTACTTATGTTTACCGAATAAGACGAAGTTAGTACAATGGAGTTTTTGAAAAAATACTCTGATTTCCTAGTAAACTGCGGAGCCTTAACAAGGAGATGGCCTTCAAACAGTTAACTACGCCACAAAATCGCAACGATATATCGATATTTTTGATACATCGATATTCTGGGCCCGATATATCGATATATCGCCATCGACAAATTCATCCCGATAGTATCGGAGACTTCGATATTTTTGGTCCGATATATAGGATTCATAAAATGACAACAATTGTCATTTTATTTGTAATTTTCTTGGAAATTCAAGTTCTCATCGCAAACCCATATAACATTTTGAATGTAATTTTCAAGTGCAGTATCCACTAATTTTAAAGCGGTTTTATTTTTTATTTAAATGGTCTCTCTTTTCTTTTCCCTGTGTTTGCTCATTTGAACTTACAATAAGCAGTTTTCTTGTCAGAAAGCGAAGTAAAATTTTCGATATATCGTTAACCCGATATATCGATATTTTGGGGGTCGATATATCATGGACATCGATATATTGTTCCCGATATATCGGAAAACCGATATATCGATAAATAGAAAAATTTTGCCATCCTTAGGATTAAGCCGCCCTGTCATTTGCAATAATAAATACTTGTGAAAATCCCATTTACGTTTTCAGACATAGGAGTTTTGATTGTTTCTTAGAGTTAATTGTTAGGTACTCAATTCAGCAGGTGTCCCTGTTTGAACAATGATATAGTACACCAACGACTACAATATATTTGGAGATATAATTTTATTACTCCTTAGATTAAGACTAGTTTTGATTAATTTACACCCTACAGTGAGCCAAAACAAAATTTAAAATGTTCAGTCCCACTTTAGGGCAGATAACTTAAAACACGTCTACAACTATGTAATTTCCATACAGTACCTTCCTCAGCGAGATCCTAAACTGTTTTTACAATATTTCAATTGCCCAAGAGAGCAGAAAATAGATCAATATTTACAAATTAAACTATCAAAACCAAGTATAAAGTTGATATTAATTCTAACTTGATAAGGATATAAATTTTAAGTTGTTAAACGTACCGTGCTCGGTAAGTTAAAACGTGAAAACAATAATGATTCCATTTTTTCCCACCGCTCGAAGCCAGCGCTAGTGGTGAAATAAACTTGTAATGCGCCCGTGTAAATCCACGCTTGGAGTTAGGCGTTTGGAAATATGTTATCTTCATCATTTTGTTCGGCACTTTATTTTTTAGTTTCTCGCTTTGGAATAATGCTTTAATTTTTTTTCTCTTGGATATTGTGTGGGTCTGTTTAGATAATGTCTGAAGATATAACATTCTATAATTCAGGCAGGTGTGAGGAATTTCAACAATTTCTTAAATGTTACACATACTTCAGCCGTAATAATCACATATCCATAAGTATCCGAGTAAATTATGGAATAAACAGCATTGAACCGGTGTATTAAATCAAAATTATGAGTATCCTACTGTTTAAAATACTGCTGAAAACATTGTTAACGTATTTTATTTAATAGTTTCTTTTTTAGCATGATACGTGTTGTTGTATTCACTGGATGTAAATAAAACACGTCTTACAGCACTTAAAAATATATTCACACTTATACTGCATTTACATACAAGGTGGTAAATATACAAAAATGGTGGAAAATGGCATACATTTTTATGGAAGTGGCCATTTCCCACCATCCTTGTATATTTACCATCTTGTATGTAAATACAGTATAAGCGTTGACTGTGAATTTAGAATCCACAATCAACGGTAAAGTGTAAATATATTTTTAAGCGTTATAAGATGTTTTTTATTTACATCCAGCATATTTTATACTATACTCAGTTCCACGTTCACCTTTCAGTATGGACCCGTAGCTGATTTACATAAGCTATGTATTTCATATGGCATTTAAAATTGTATTAGCCACATTATACTATAATCAGCTGATAGTTTCATATAACATGTTGTTACAGGTAATTGTAAAAAAATATGTACCCAGCAAAGGTAATGCTATCTCCCATATGGCCTGTACTGAAAGGTGAATGTGGAATTATTGAGTGCGCCACGCCGATGACAATTTTTTTCGGCGATACAATACGCATAGAACCAACGCATAGTTGTCAAAGGTACTTGATCGAAAAAACTTAACCTCCAAGGCGTATTACGCATAGAACTATATAAATACTAGCAGTTGCCCGTGGCTTCGCTCACGATAAAAATTAGCCGATCTTACTTTTGCTCTTTGAACTGTCAAATTTCAGTATTCACAGCTGTTTGTTCAGCCCAGAAGTCCTGTGGGATGCGCATGCGCAGTGAAGATTTCCCCTACCGCGAGTCTCAGCACAGCCAAATTTCGAAATAACTCACCTGTCAAAACATATGATTCTTTATTTGTAACAACATTTGTAATGTTGTCATAGGCCATGTGGGATTTTAAGTTGACTATACACAACCCATGAATGATACCCCCGTTGCAGCAGACCTGCATACTCTGCGAATTTCAAATGCAAAACAACGTATTTCAATCCAACACAGCGAGATTTGACATGTTTTGGTAAGCTCCATAAGAATAACATGGGGAGTGAGTATGCAGGTCTGCTGCAACAGGTATATTAAAACTAGATGGTTTTAATTCAATATTTAGTAGATCGGAACTAAAAGAAGCTATTTACCAAGTTTTATCAAGATATGTTGAGAAATAACTGAGATATAGAATTTTACTTATTTCCCATAAGGTTAACATTGGGACAACGTACTGTGTTTACCACTTTCAATATCTCGGTAACCAATGGACATAGAGTAGTGATTCAAGATACCAAATTGTTTGTTTTTTTTTTAGCTGAATTCAATGGTGCCAATAAAAATTCGATAAATTTTATTTTTCTATGTAAAAAAACTAAAAAAACCCATTTTTGGGGGGGGGGGTTATCCCCCTTTACCCCCCCTTCCGGTGGTCCGATCGGGCTGGTTCACGAACTCGTCCGAATAATTACTACTTCACATGCCTGTGCCAAATTTCATTTTGATCGGACCATTTTTGCGAGCGCTATCGTGCTTACAGACACACACACACACACACACATATATATATATATATATATCTAGAAATTTGAACGAATGGTTTTTTTTGCTTCTGGGGGCCCCAAGACAAAAAGTTATCATGGTCTCGGGCTTAGGTCTTACCATGAGACCTACGGTAATAGCTTCTTCCCTATAGGGGAAATTCGCTAAAAACAGTGGTGGGGGTATTCTCCATCTCTCTCGCACTTCCACCTCTACAAGACTTCATGGCTGAATATCTTCATAAAATGTAAACATTGAAGCTAAGGACGTTCACGGGGCGTACCCAAGGGGATTTTAAGGAGGTGAATAGGCCTATGTCCTTTTCTGATTAACTGGCTCTATCCTGCAAAATGTCAACTCAGTTGGCCCAGTATTTTTCACGTGATGGAAAGACAGATATCCACACAAACATACATACTCTCACATATATAATATTAGTGGGAAGTAGGATACGTAGGATATATAGTTTTCAGAATCAGAATCAAGTCTTTATTATCAATAGACACAATTATGCATATAATATGGTCAGTTAATTTTTTTATTGCTTGCAAGAAATCGTCAGGTTTGTCAGTATCTATAAAAAACATGTACTAAAAGATAGTTCCAATAAAAACATATACATATACAAATACATTGCTTAGTTCTAAATTTAATTACACTTAGGTATAAGTAGGTCTGTTGTTGGTAAGTTATAAAACTCCTCTATTTTATATACAGGATTCCTGACCAACCATTGATAAACAGCCTTTTTAAACAGGTTGAATGGTAGCTTTAATGCATTTTCTGGTAGGAAATTTAAATATTTCATTGCTACAACAATATGACTTCTTCTTGTTTTTCCAAGTCGTACAAAGGGTACGTCAATTTTACTTTTTTGCCTAGTGTCAAACGTATGGTTATACGTTCTACACAGTACAGTATTAGGACCAGTTCTGTTTTTGCTGTACGTTAACAATTTAGGTTCATCAATCCAGAATGGAAAGGTGATCCAGTATGCAGATGACACGACTCTCTGTGTAAAATCAAGTTCAAAAGTGGACTTGGAACTAAATTCTTTTGTTGATCTGAATTCCTGCATTCAGTTCTTCTCAGATATCAATTTGAGAACAAACAATTCGAAGTCGAATATAATTTTGTTTCGTCTTCGACAGCAGGAGGCTGACCTGCAACCAGTTGTCATGGTGGATGAAGACCTCCTAGAGTTAACTGATTCCACAAAGTTCCTCGGAATGATCCTCGATAGAGGTCTGACGTGGAGCGACCATGTTGGCCATGTTTGTTCAAAGGTCACATCGGGTATTCTTGCTCTCCGCAACCTAGCCAAAGTATGTTCTAGAAATATACTTCTAGTGGCCTACTATGGCCTAATTTTCCCCTACCTGGCTTATGGTATCAGGCTATGGGGTGGTTGCGCTAAACATAGACTGGAAAGAGTGTTTAAATTGCAAAAAAGAGCAATCAGAATCATTTTGAGTCGTGCAGGGATGCCTTTAGGGAGCTTCATTTACTCACTCTGCCCTCACTTTACATCTTCGAGGTGGTACTTTACTGCCGCTCGAAATGTTCTCTTGTTCAGGGCAGTCAAATCCACAACCATGACACCAGAGGCAGGGACAGTTTCCGTGCGCAGCAGCATAGGACTGTGGCGTGCGGGCACTTACCCTCGCAGGCTGGTGTTAGGTTTATTAATAAGTTCCCTAAATAAATCAAGCAAATCCCAAATCAAAATCAATTTAAAACTCGACTTAAACGCTTTTTAGTGTCAAAGTCGCTTTACTCGATTGATGAGTTCATGCTAAGCCGCTGGGGAAATCAAAATTAGAGCAAATAAATATTTTACGCGAATGAAATCTAGCATTGGCGTGTCACTTAAAACAAAGTTAAAAACTTGTACTTATACTATTTGACGTTTGCAATGCAATGTACATTGCCTTTTTACTGCAATAAAAATATTTGAATTTGAATTTGAATTTTGACTACAGTTCTACAGTTCTATGGTGTCACGACACTACGATACGATGCATGTACCGCACACCGCCGCGCCGCGCCGGTAGATGCTCCGGTTTCGCCGGACAGCCGGACAGCCGGACAGTTCGGCCCCGCCGCCAGACAAAGACGGACCGTCAGCATTCCCGCATGTTGATGCGTCTGCCCGGCTCTGCAAGCGTTTTGATTAATACACCATTGTCTCCAACAGACGGACTTTTTACCGGATCAAGTGTGATTTTTTACCAGATCCCGCCGCGGCGTACAGGGTACAGGGTGTACCGTCGCGCAATATGCCCGCCTGGTGCGAGGGGAACGGGGATTTGAAATCACTACTAATTACGCAACATGAATGCCACTGCTGCTGGGAGATGAAAAGATACGATGGTGTTTTATCGTGGTGATGGGAATATCGACTACTTTTTGTCACTTGAGTTTGTAATCGTTTAGTCACCGGTTTTAAACATCGGTCGTTCAAACCTTGTCGTACGAGCACAAACCAATAAGAAACATAATCTCTTATTGGATAAGTTGCCATCTATTCGGTTAAACTGACAAATATTAACTGGTCAGAATAATCGAATATAAATATCGACTTGTCAAAACAACCTTAATAGTCGATTACATACATTATACAAATAACAATAAAATCGATAAACCCACTAGTCGACTTTTCGACTACCTTATTTAAACTACTTTATAGTTCAATATGGGAAAACGATATGTTTTAGAGTAGGGCAAATTGTTGTAAACTCTTCAACTGACTGGGGTTCAAATACAAGAGGTCAATGAAGAATTATAAAATTTCCTTAAACATCTAGTTCCCTTAATGAAGTTGTTAACTTAGCAGTAGTGATTTTATCAACCATTTTAATTGATTATGAGTTTTTTATGGATTAGGCTACTTACTGAAAATGAATAGCATGGTATCAGCACAGTCGTTAAATAAACATCTCACCTGAAACACAAAAAAATAAGTGAAAACTCTAAAAAATCGTTAACATTTATGAAACGGTACCTTCAAGGTAAGAAAATTATTGTAAACTGTAACTTGCTCTTAATAATTAATAATTATTCTTTCGGCTAGTTCCAAATTAAATTTGACATGGTAAAACATTAACATGGAAAAATGTTAATAATTAACAATTCAGGTTCGTTAAAGATTGACATTAAGTATAGAAATTTTCGAGATCGGAATTATCAGAATTAGAGCCTTTTGTCGATTAAGAAGTTGTACTTGATAGTACTGTTTTTTAATACAGCAGTGTTTGTTATCAATCGAATTAAATTGTTGTCGATAGTACTTTTTTCGAATACCTTAGTTTCGATGATGAAGCAGTTTTGGTCAATAATACTGTTTTTAATGTCGCAATTTTGTCTTCAATTGCCTTCCTGTTTTGATATTAAAATTAATTGTCGATATCATTGTTGTTAATGTCAACAAAACTATTATCTAGTTGATCAATGGTTATGTACACTACAAGTGACAAAAGATTTCGTCGGTAGAGCAGTAAACTGATGTAGAAGATACTGGTTTTGACGATAAATCTGTTTTGTTGATACCACATTTTTGGTCGTCGATGAAGCACTTTTTGCCAATAATACTTTTTCACCAATGTCGCAGTTTTTTTTATCGCTTTCCGGGTTCTCATATCACAATTAATTCTCAATTCTATTGCGTCTACAAGATTTTTTATCACCAAAGCAATTAGTTGTTGTCCTTAATAGTGTATTCGCCAGTACCGAAATTTTTTCGGCTATTACCTTGCCAGTTTTTAACAATGTCAGTATAGCTACTTGAGGTTTTTGTCTACAAAACGTTTATCAGTAAAGCAATTGGTTGTTGTCGATAATAGTGTTTTCGCCAACACCGAAATTTGCCTACTGTGTTTTCGCCTATTATTACCTTTCCGGTTTTCAAGAATATCGATATAGATAGTTGTTGTTTTTGTCTACAGTTTTTTTTTTTTCGGCAAAGCAATTACCGATGATATTGTTTTTCCGATAAAGCAGTTTTTTCGACCACTGTTTTGTCGTCAATTGCCTTTCGGTTTTAATATCGCAACTATCGATAACCGTTATCTAGACACTTTCTTCCGACAACCGTAACATTGTTTTTCCCGATAAAGCAGTTTTTCGATTGCCTTTCGGTTGTTAACACTACAATTGTTGATAACCTTGTCGTTATTATCCAAACAATTTCTTCCGATAAACCGAAAGTTGTCGATAATATTGTTTTCCCCCGATAAAGCAGTTTTTTTCCCATTGCCTTCCGGTTTTTAACGACACAATTGTCGATAACCTTGTCGTTATCTGGACAATCTATGTCGATAAGGCAGTAAGTTATCGATAACACTGTTCCCGCCGATAAAGCAGTTTTTGTCGACGGTAGATTTCCCTGTCGGTGTCGCACCGTCCCCCGCGGTCGCCGCAGCGGCGATGGCGATGGACCCGTATCATTACGGGAGAATGATAATTCCCACTCCGTAGTCCTGCCTGTCATTACGCTCCCAGACAGCGGGGCGCGTCCGCCACCGCACCGACCAATTAAATCCCGGCTTTGGCGGCGCTTTAAATCCGATCTCGCGTTCGTATTCGGTCCCGAAATCACTGTTGTCACTAAGACGGATTTATGATTTCTATGTATTGTAAAAAATCAATATAAACAAATATAAATTATGAAAATATTAAAAATTAATATATACTTTTATAATATTTATTAATATATTTTTATATTTGATGTTGATGTAATGAAATATATTTTTAATATATATTTATATATTACAATTAATAATCATAGTCTACAAATACTGATTTACTTTATTATCCTCCTTCAACAATGATTGTTGGTGGATAGTTACAGGTAAAGGCACTGTTAATGGAACCTAAAAGAAATAATCATTTATGCCAAAAAACATAGTTCAAATTTGTACGTTACCCCCAAATGTATAATTTAAATCGACAAGTAATAAAAAATCATTTTTATTGGGGAAATATTTCTGGTTTATGATTACGTTACCAATACTTAACTTGTTACAAAAACTAAAATGTATCATGAAACTGTATTCACTGTATTTTCAACAATGAATGGAAAATTGTTTTTTTAATTTGAGCCAATCAACAATTTACATTCATTACCGCCTTTGAATAGAAGTTTTTACTGCCATCAAATTCATTTTCGGCAAAAAAACCTGAAGGAATTGTAACTTTTACATTCCCGCTCCGAACCGAAACGCACCCATCCTCCGCTGTCCCCCACGAACATAAAACTCCCCAAACCCGACTCCCGAACCCACACATCCACACATCCACAGAACAGATCCACTTCCTCAGATCCACCCGTTCCTCAATCCTCAATCACGGTCCATAAAACTGTCTACGTAGCAATTCAATTCAATCCCAATAGCATATTTTGGTCACCTCAAGGACGCGTTTTGTTTTATTCTGTTCTGTAATCAGCCGGTCTAATAGGTAGGAGATTATCCGTGGCCGCCCCATATCGTAATGACGGTGCGACGGTCGGCCGGCTGGGCGGGGTATTCGGCGGGTGTAACTACGGCGCGCGGGGGTGCGCTCCAATCTCGCGGTAATCGTCCCCGATAATCGATCCGGGTAATGCGCTCTATTAAATCCTGGACTTTGTAGAGCTCGGGAGTAACGCAAGAAATTATAGTGGTGGGTAAATAAGTTTGAGTTTGAGCGAGTTTTTTGGTTTTTTTTCGGGGGGGGGGGGGGGTTGAGTGATTGAAAATTGAGGATGGATAACGAAGGTGAATGTAAGTGGCGAATTTGAACGGTTAAATTAAAATGTTTACATATATCCATTAGAAAAAATGTTCACAACAATGAAAACATTTCGGAAATAAACGAGTAAATGTTAATATAATATGTGTCAATCGACATTTATGTTTCAAAAAGGGTAAAAATTACAATACCTGTACATCGTAATGCGTTTACACAATTATTGCCGTTGAGAAATAAAATATGTATATGTTAATCAATAAAACTTACATACTTAATAAATGACGTTTTAGACTAATGTGTCCAGAACAAAGAAATGAATATATTTAAATAAATAAAACCTACACAACTTCAATATGAGTCGGTGGCGCAGTTGGTAGCGCACTCGGCCTCGGAACTGTGGCCACAAAGCGTCGTCGCAGGTTCGAGACTCGGGCTTGTCGCATACTTTTAGCAGAACTGTTCATCCTTGTACTGGACCGGCTTACTCCTTGTCTTTGTTTGTTAACGTCCACGCACGTATCAATAGTCTATGTGGGCGGGGCAAAGGCAAGGTAAAAAAGAGGCCACCACCCTCTTTAAAAAAAAAATAAAAAGCTTGAAAATGTTACATTGTGTTACGCTTTTACAACATTGATCAGTTTTGGAAATTGTTGTAGTTTGTAGTAATTTTTTAATAAATTCGAATTAATTTATGATTATTTGTGTTAATTTTTGTATTAATTTTAGTATTTTTGTAGTAATTCTAAAGACATTCAAGTATTAGTTCACTACCATTATTCAGTACCACAAAATGAATTGTCTCAAAGACTCTCCCCAAAACATACATTACCCAAAACAATTGTTCCTAAAATTAATGGACCCATCCGAAAATAACGCACCGCTTTAGGCCGTTTACCTCACTTCACGCAGGCCCATACATCACGTTAATAGGCGAATCGGACGCGCCCATGTATACAGAGCAGGTACCAGTGGCACATGTACGACAGCGACATATTTCCCTCCAGTCCCCTGAGAAACCTTCCCGCCAAATTATCCGGGACGCGGGAAAATGACGTAATTCTTTTACGGGCGTTTGGTTGTACAATGAGTTCTTATTGAGTGCCCCTCTAACTCGATCCGCCGAGCACTTTGCATGCTCCCCCTCCATTTATATCGTTTCCGATCAGCTTTTGCAATTTTTCTCGACAGGAGGAAAGTGGTGTTTTTGTTGTTTCGGTGTGCGGTGCGGTGTACTTCCCTCAAGCGTCCGGCTTCTATTATATGTATTTTTAAGATAAATAATTTTGGAAATTTATTCATTAAATTATTTGATTTAGGGAAAAGATGATGTGACGAGTTGTTTGAATATTTATTATTATCAAGAAGTTATTCCTCCATAAGATTTTTATCGCATTATTTCAATTGCAGTAAAACCCCGTATATTTATCATCAGACTTACCCCTCTCCCCGCATCTCTAAAAAAAGTATAAAGTTTCCAGACACATATTGTAAGAAAATACGGTTTGGACACTGACCCAGCACACGGTGCCACTGTTCTAAAGGCGTGTTAAACGTAATATTTTCGATAAATTCTATTATTATGTTTTGGAGGTATCCAGATTTAATATTTCAATAGTTTTTACAAAAGAAAATTGGACAGTGCCAACGGGCTTAGCTTACCAGTATAAAAGGTTTTGTTGAAACTTTAGTCGTAATGAGTAATATGACTACCACTAGAAATGTACATCATTAAATTTTCGATTTTCAAGCAATATACACTTAACTAATCAAATGTATAAACTTATCTCAACAATAGAATGACAACCTCCACCCTACTGACCGTGCCATAATGCCATTGCCATTTGTACATAAAGGAAACTACTCAAACTTCAATCTTGCCTATCAAGGTCAACCAATTATTTAATCGCTAATTGCTTCTCAACGATACTATTGATCCGGCCAGTGATATAAAACTGTGAACGACTTCCGTTCGGGAATCGGGGGCAAAAAGGTAGAGAAATAAAAGAGTCGAGATCTCGGTCGGTGTAAAAACAAACCACTAAGTGGGGGGACAAAACATCAGCGGTGATGCGGTGTCTCGACCCGCTGCCTGCGGAGATTGAGTGGATGTGGTGAGTTGTTGTCATCAGACATCATCAGACTGGAGGAAACGCCTAAGCTATCATCAGGTATAACTATCGTCCTTACTGATGACAAGTTGACAATGTCATCAATAATCAAACACCTTGAGAATGCTTCAGCCAGGTGACTGTCTAGATTGAGTGGGTGTGGTGACTGAGAAGTCGTCATCAGACATCATCAGACTGGAGGAAACGCCTAAGCTATCATCAGGTATAACTATCGTCCTTACTGATGACAAGTTGACAATGTCATCAATAATCAAACACCTTGAGAATGCTTCAGCCAGGTGACTGTCTAGATTGAGTGGGTGTGGTGACTGAGAAGTCGTCATCAGACATCATCAGACTGGAGGAAACGCCTAAGCTATCATCAGGTATAACTATTGTCCTTACTGATGACAAGTTGACAATGTCATCAATAATCAAACACCTTGAGAATGCTTCAGCCAGGTGACTGTCTAGATTGAGTGGGTGTGGTGACTGAGAAGTCGTCATCAGACATCATCAGACTGGAGGAAACGCCTAAGCTATCATCAGGTATAACTATTGTCCTTACTGATGACAGGTTGACACTATCATCAATGATCAAACACCTTGTGACTGCTTCAGCCTAAGTCGACTGCCTGTCTACATTGAGGGAATGAGGGTATTGAGGAAGCGTCAGTAGACATCATCAGACTGAAGAGATGGCTAAGCTAGCGTCAGTATAACTATTGTCAAGACTGATGACAAGTTGACGCTGTCATCAATAACCAAACCCCTTGTGTTTGTTTAAGCCTGGTAACTGTCTAGATAGAGTGGGTGTGGTGACCTGGTACTGAGATGTTGTCATCAGACATCATCAGACTGGAGGAAATGACAAAGCCATCACCAGCCAAACTAACTGCCAGATAGATGACAAGTTGACACAGTCATCATGATCAAAAGCCTTGCAACTGCAACAGCCAACTGGCTGCCTAGATTGAGTGGATGTGGTAACTAAGCGTTGTCATCAGACATCATCAGACTGGAGGAAATGGCTATGTTATCATCAAGAAAAAGCTATCGTCTTTACTGATGGCAAGTTAACACTATCATCAATGATCAAACACCGTTCGACTGCTTTGGTCCACTTACTGTCTTAGATTGAGTGAGTTTTGGTGGCTGGATTCTGAAGTTATCATCAGACTGTAAGAATTGCCTAAGCTATCATTAGTCAAACTATCTAACTGATGACAAGTTGACACTGTCATCAATGGGACTCGATTTATAACACTGTCATAAATTAAATGTAAATTTAATGTTCCTCAACACATATTGATTAAATGAACAATTTACACATTATTAGTTCCAGTTGTTCATCAAACTTCCCTGCTCTGCACTCAGTTGTTCAATAGTTATTTTTAAATCAACACTTATAAAATGGTTTTTGGAAACCTCGTTTTATGTCAATCCGGAATTCAATAATATAAATGTTAACATAGTATTTGGATTTTTCTTTCAAAATACTTTAATGTATTTTTAGGGTCGTGATTTAAGTTATATTAAGTCTTGACAATGTCTAATATCACGTAATTGTGCATTACTAAACTCTTTGACTTTAAACTTCTTGATTCTAGATCAAACACTAGCGATTTTTTCAGCCAACTGGCTGCCGAAATGTGGAAACATGATAGAGGACATCATCAGACATCACCAGACTGGTGGAAATCTCTAAAGTATCATCAGTCAAACTATCTACCAGACTGATGACAAGTTGACACTGTCATCAATGACCAAACACCATGCACCTGTTTCGATTCATGTTATTAGCAGACGATCCGAAGGGTTTCAGGCATGAAGATGTTATTAGAGGCATGATCGCTTGTTCATCACGATAATCAGTCGGCAATACGTGTTGCGGACTGAAAAACTGGACAATTGCTGTCGTTAGAGAGACCCGTGGTTGTTGGCTGGGCCGATCGGCAATAGAATATGACCGAGAACGAAAGTTTCCTTTTCAGCTGTGCATAACAACGCACAGACAAAAAACATACAGGAACGCACTATACTAGAATTTATCAGGTCTTCCAATGTAATAAGACTAATATTTTTATCCATTGGAACAAATTATTACACTGCAATAAATATCAAATGGAGAGAAACTAATTTGGACTTTTTCTTATGTTAAAAACATTCGCTCACAAATAGTGTCTTGATATGGTATTTTTACTGTAATAAATGATTTACCTTAAGATAAATGATAAATTACAATTAATTTGGAATAATAAATGCAAGATAAATATGTAAAACTCTATTGTAAGATATTTTACAGCCCAATTGTATTCTGAAATGAAAAAATATATTTGGATCAACGAAAAATTTATCGCATAAAATATTTAAAAACCAACAATTCACCAATAACATCTGAAATTTTTGAGAAAAATAAATATTAGAAGTTCTAAATTGCCCAGTTTCATTGAAATTGGTGGCAATGAAAAGTTTATAGAGTGTCCAATATCATTTGTACATTTAGACAAAATTTTCTATAGAACAAATCTAGTATCAATTTAATCTCATGTGTACGATGTGTGAAAATGTAAAATTCCTAACATTTGGTTGACTCTTTCAAGCATGAAATAAATAAATTAGCGGCCTCCTAGGTAGAGAAACTTTAAAAAAGATTTTAATCCTTGGTTTTTGATGTTTGCTTTATTTAATAAGTTTTCAAACAGGGACAGATCAAACTTTAATGTTATCAATAACTGAACTGTGTCTTGCTAATCTTAATTATAGCCCAACAAACTCTGAGGCCAGTATGCATCAAACTTAAGCTCTATGGACTTAGGCTGATTTTGGGATGCGGAATGAAATGTTTTAAATGAAGTTACTTAAAATGGTATATAAAAAATTTTAAGAAAGAAAAAAATATATATATATAAACTGTGTAGTCTTATTCGTAAATCGTAAATAAATACTGGAATAAATTTGTAAAACATATTGACTGACAATGTTAAATATTTTGGGGATGCGGAGTTTCTGCTATCCCCATATTATCTCCCAAATAATACATATCATGCTACAACGTAAATGATTTAATCACTACTCTTGGTTCCTTATCCGGGCATAACTTCAAACATTGGTAAACTAAATCCTGAAACCTTTCAAAGACTTTTAATGTCTTCCTTGTTGTAATAGTATTGTTTTCAGAGATACAAACTCGGAAAAACTTTAAAATCTGAAAAAGGGTATTGTACGCATTTAACGTTACATATACTATCAGTTCATTAAGTACATGGCAGTAAAGCAACATCGACCATCGCCGTTGTCGAGTGCCCCAGTTTAGAGGGTGTTCTTTTCACCCTCGTCCCAACCCCGAGCGCATCTAAGCTCCTTATCTCCCAATGCATAATATTTCATCGTTACCGTCGCGGCTTCTTCCTTCTGTTATGCATTATTATTTACATCCAATTCGTATTCAAATTTGATGACTGAGGGATGTATGTTTTTCAAAGGGGATGAACAAGAAAATCAAAAGAAAGTCAGATTGCGGGGGTGCGGAGGAGGGCATGAATATGTTATTAGCTACGGTCTATTATTTCTTACTTAACAGAACCTGGGGGCGATGGGTGAGGGAAAATGGAAAACTACTGTTACCAACACTTGTCTTGCTTGAGGGTATATTGAGATTTTTCGACGTGTTCTGTAACCTATGGATTTAATTGACAAAATAAAAACAAAATTGGACGGCAATAAGAAATGGCAAAGAAGAGCAGACCATTTTAAGTACTGTTAGGAAGAAAATTCAGTGCTTTTGAGTGCTAAAAAATATGCAAAAGGTATGTAATGGATGCTAAATAGATATGAACGATATATATTTGATTTATTCGAGTGAAACTTTTTTAGTTTGTTAATGAATAGTAAATGCTCACACTTGTTGAGGATGCTGATTAGTTTTTCCTTATTGAGCCTTTTTAATTAAATAGAGAAAATTACAACACGCAAGTATCTGTAATATAAAAAACTAGCATTATTTTTAAAGAAAATGTAAAAAAATGTAGGCATTATAAACATGCATATACAACAATAAGAATCTTGCTTATCATTAAAATACTGTTTTATATTAGAAACCAAAACTTTTTCTATAAAACTAATTACATACATATACCAATCATTTACTCTCGGTGAAAATAAGGCACCTACGAATGTAGTATGAAGTTTAAAGTTTAAATATTCAAAATTTAAATTGCACTTTGACTTAATAAGCCTAATTTTTTAATACAAATCAAGGCACTTGATTTCATTGTTTTTCCTTGTAACTTCTGTTTACTTCCTTTCCTCAACATGCAAACATATTAGGTTTTGTTATAACCTTTAAACCTCTCACTTATTTAATTCTTTTTCCAGAACTCATTCATGTACCTCCTAGAGGGTAATATCTGTATTTCCGCTTTAAAAACATAAGAAATTTTTTCCCTAAAAGTTTATTTCATAATAAATTAACCTACGCTAACCGTAATATCGGCTAAGCCTTCGCACAGGCAACCTGCCCATGAAGGCTTATTTCCCTGGTTAAGTATCATCTTTCATGGACAATGTTAATAATTTAAAATGAGCCTAATTAGCCTTTACTATTTAGTTTATATTTTTCTTGGTAATTACCAGCAATTATTATGTTAACTCATGGAAGATTTCCTTTTCTGTTTATATTATTGGAAATAAACTATTTTTCATTCATTCATGTCACAGAGGAAGAATAGGATGTAATACCAAAAAGACCCATACAATTTAGTTTTTGTAAATGATTGCGTTATTTTACTACATATATGTACTATTCATACGTCTATTTTAATTATTAGCGAATTTTCCCTATAGGGAAGAAGCTCTTACTGTAGTACTCATGGTAAGACCTACGCCCGAGACCATGATAACTTTTCGTTTTGGGGCCCCCAGAAGCAAAAAACACTATTCGTTCATTTTCATAAATATATATATCTATGTGTCTTTAAGCACGATAACTCGCGTAAAAATAGTTCGATCTTAATGAAATTTGGCGTGGACGTGTGAAGTAGTAATTATTCGGACGAGTTCGTAAACCAGCCCGATCGGACTACCGGAAGGGGGGAAAGGGGGGTAAACCCTCTAAAAACAGGCTTTTGAGTTTATTACATATTCAAATAAAAATTATCAAATTTTTGTTTGCACCATTAAATTCAACTAAAAAAAACAAAAAATATAGTACTTTGAATCACTGCTCTATGTCCATTGGTTGCCGAGATATTGCAAGTGGTAAACACAGTACGTTGTCCCAATGTTAACTTTATGGGAAATAAGTAAAATTCTATATCTTGCTTATTTCTCAACATACCTTGATAAAACTTGGTAAATGGCTTCTTCTAGTTCAGATCTACTAAATATTGAATTAAACCACCCAATTTTAATATGCCTGTAGCAGCAACCTGTACACTCATTCCCCATGTTATTCTTATGGAGCTTACAAAAACATGTCGAATCTCGCTATGTTGGATTGAAATATGTTGATTTGCACTTGAAATTCGCTGAGTATGCAGGTCTGCTGCAACGGGGGTATTTAGTATATTATTTACTTGACGTATTCAAACAATACTTTCCTTCAAATAAGTTGAATGCTCATATATATAAAAATAAATCCTATGGAAATTCGCTGAGAACGCAGGTCTGCTGCGACGGGGGTATTTTCATAAATTATAGCCATAGAATCAAAGAAAATCACATAACTACCATTTGTTATAATTCTCACTCACACACACTACTACGCTACAACCACCTCGCAATCAGGCCGAAGGGTGTGGCCACCACGTAGAAATGGGGTATTACACTTAAATAAATATCGGTTACTTTCAAAACACTCTAATTCGATTAGTGGAGATATATCGATCGTTATAGATATCGAAGCGATAAGGAGCAATCGATGGAAGGCAATCAGATATTTGCGATAGCGGCGGCGGCGCCTGTGTAGGAATTACAACTGGAGAGAGCGGTACATAAATAATGTGAGGGACAATGGTGTACCACTTCCTACTGCGGTAGACGGTAGGCGGCAGTGCGGCAGTGCGGTAGAGCAGAGGCCGACCACTAGAGTAACCGCAGACGGCGATGCGGTCAGTGGATGGGATATTTTATTGTTGGGGAGCAAGGTGAATTGTGCCGAGGTGTGTAAAGTAGTGGATCAAACCAAATCAAATAATTTTATTGTCAGAAACACAAATTTGCAAAACAACCGTCAACAATTGTATACGTATATATACAATTTATACACAGTTAACAACATAAACGTTACAAAATAAACAAATTACTTAGAAATAATATTCTTCTAAGCTATAAAATTCCTTTATCACTTAATCACTTTAATAAGACAGGTACCTCATGGAGGACGTTACCCTGAATATGAGTGAAGGATGAGTGTGATGATCGTGATGATAGTGGCGCGATCTTGTAGCCTTGTTACTGACTAAGGTTGGCATGTTCCTTAGACAGGATTTTTAATTAATATCCCAACAACCAATGGCAGCTGGCTCCAGAAACAACCCTTCAAAAAGCTACTATAAAAACAATAAAAAAAATAAAAAACAACCCTTCTTCCTTAAGAATATGAAACTCTTTCAACTTTTTTTTGAATTTAATGGCGTTTGTTTGATTTTTTAGGGATGAAGGGAGGTGGTTGAAAAGCTTGATGGGAGAGTAAAAGGTCTGTTGCTGGAAAAATGTGGTTCTATGTTGAGGTAACGGTAAGGGATTAGTTTTCCGGAGATTAAATTTTGAAGGAGGTTGATGAGGGAACAGATCTAAGTTGTTTCTCAAAAATATCAAACAATTGAAAATATATATTGAAGGAAACGTTACGATGTTGTTTTCTCTACATTTGCCTCTCGTTTCATGGATAAATATTGGTAAATTTTCTTCATGTTTCGATCACTTTTTTAGTGTATTCGATTATGTAGTGTATTTAAGTGTGTATTCCCCAACAAAGTGACATGCTATAATAATATATAACTTTTTTTAATCCCCCCCCCCTATTATTATACAACAATAAATCATCCCGATTGAATACTTCAAAAACCAACAACTACACACAAAATAAACTAAAAGCTACCACACAGTGACTTACATAGCCTAGATTGGAAATAATTAATTTCTTCACTTCAGCACTCTTATTAAGAGGGTTCCCTACCTACCCCATGCCTAAAACACGCTCCGCGCGGTGTCATTTAGCGCCTAAAGTTTTCAAAATAAAATTTAATTTAACACAGCATTTCAAAGATAAAGAGTTGTAGAATGTTAATTGCTAACCCAAAATCGCTCTTGGTAACGTATTCTGAAGGTACATTCTGTTGAAGTTAACCAACTTTAACGCCATCGATCTTTCTAATGAGTGAGCATAAACTATTTTGGAGAAGCAATAAACACTCTGCAGCTCGTTATCTTTACAATGCTATATCCGAATAACTTTTATTTTAAGAACTAGAGGCGCTAAATGACACCGCGTTTACCCCTGCACCGGCTTTCGCGGCGAAAAGTGCACAAATTTAACAAGGGCTCTTATGGAGCCGCAGTTCCAAAAGTCGCCGCTAGTGTCGCAGAAAAACGAAAACTGCCGTTGTTAGAGAACCCTCTTAACTCGAGGTCTAAATCTAGTCTTTCGAAAAAGAGCGGTGACCCTAAAAGGAATTCAATACCGTAACACATGTAACAATTGTATTAAAAATGTTTTTTCCTCCTAGAAAAAAAATGCTTGTATCTCATTTTTTCCATATACAGTTTCCTACCATAAAAATATTTAATACTGTCCCGCAGTATTATAAAGTATAATAATGTTTATTCAAAATTGAAGCCTAGAAACATATATCAATTATTAACAATTTTATACCTTTGATGGTAGCCACTAATTCGCTACCAAAAGGTTGCCACTAATTCGCACTGTGGTTGTGTCAATGTAGATTTCTCAGCAATAAGCTCATATGATGAGTGTTTGTAAAGTATTTGTCGTCTGATATGTCGAACGTTTTTGTGCCAATTTTGTGTGTTAACTGTTGTGTCCGTCGTCATTATGTCCTCATTCGTGTTCGTGGTTTTATTATAAACGCTGACAAACACTCATCATATGAGCTGTGAACCTGTGCAGTATGCAACTGAAGATGTGTCGTCATTGACGCGAAACGCGTATTGCTGAGAAATCTACATTGACACCTTAAGACTACCATCAAAGGTAAAAAATCGTTAATAATGTTTGTCAACTGAAGACGAAGACTCTCATAATTCCGTCCCACCAAATATAATTTCCCAAATGAACTCACTCCAAACAACCATATTTAAAATTAACCGAACCCCCCTCAATTTTTCTCCATACCCCGAGTTTTCCTGCCATTCCGACCCGCGGCTACCCGACCGTGTCCGAATTACCCCTATACAAACAGGCCTAACTTAATCGGCCTATACCATCACATCACATCACATCACATCACATCGCATCACATCGCATGGTGTTATTTTCTTAATAACGCCTACGGGCCCGAAGTACCAACAATGTCGGCGTTATTACACCGTGTAATGGTGGCGGATTAGAAAATTGGGCCCAGGACCGAACTGGGCCCGGGCGGTGACGATTAGGGGCCGCTGCCCATTGGTCGCTTTTTGCGATTACCCTCTTCGCCGGACCGGTAGGTGAATATGTAGCGTTTATTTTTAACCAGTTGATGAGCGAGATAATTGAATAGCCGGGTCGACGCCATAGCCGTCTACCGCGCGGCTGACCGTCCATCGGACTGGGGAGATGGACTCTGCAGTAGGAGGGAAGAGTTACGTTCGAGTTACAAAGTTACAAATGTTTGTATTTTGATATCCTGAGGTCCAACAAGCTGGAAGGTATTTTTGATCAAAAATGGAGGACATTTTAAAAATTAATTTTCTTTGACACTCTTAAGAATAAATCGTATTACTCAGTGTGTTTTCGCATGTAAAATTTAAATAGTTTTAAAGAGAAATCGAGTTATATTTTATTTAATGAAATAGTTCAACTGGTTCTCGGTTAAATAAAGGCCCTAAATCTATTGCTAATCTTAAAAGCGTATTGATATGCTTGTATATAGTGTTGGAAAAGTCTGTATGAGGTCTCATAAGTTTATAGCGGTATTCCGGTATTTGTTTTCATTTTCATTTATTCCGATTGTAAACCAAATAATATAGGTGATTTATATTTTACTCTTAATAAGATAAAGTAACAAACTACCAAAGAAATCCCTCGTCCACACCATTATTGTCAAAATCAGGCACATCATAAAAATACTTCAGATAACAACTGACAGAGTAGTTTTTACTCTTGAAACAGAACTAAACTATTGATTACTATCGAATGATGTATAACTGGCTCCAATTCTTGGGGCCCACGCCGTCCATATGACTAATTTTGATTTTAGCATTGGTCTTATGGACGGCGTGGGCCCCAAGAATTGGCGCCAGTTATAATTATATTTTGGATAATGAGGGATGCGTCATCAAACTTTGGCAGTACTCTTATAAAAACGGCCTGAAATTTTTTAAATTTTCTCTAAATTTTCCTAAAGTCTAAAGGTTACTCCCAGCGATCGAAACAAACGCGGAACGTAGAGCAGGAGCGTGAGGCAGGAGGCGTGAAGGCGAAAGTCAAGTTGGCCGTGACTGCGCGGTTCTGTATATTCGGCCACGCGAGATGATAATGTAAATTGATTATCTGGTTTTTGTCCGGGCGGCGAGCGACGGCCATGGGAACGTTTAGATGGGCGGTAATCGATTATATTCTCGTGTTTAATAAGACAGCCTGCAGAGTGGTAGAGTGGCAGAGCGCTAGTAGCCCGTCCCACAGGAGAATCAAACTGAGGTATCTTCTAATGTTGCACTCAGCTGGTGTCGAGCGCTGGTGTCGAGGACTTATAAAAAATAGTTCATCATTAACGCCGCGAGAGAGCAGCACCGTCGCTGTCCTCTCCTGATTTAACTTAACTGTAGCTAGTGACTGGATGTAACTAGTAACTAGTATTTTAACTGTGGCTGGATTTAACTGTAACTAGCAAGCACTTGGGCGCAACAGAAAGTCCATTTAAAGCGACCTCTGTTAGATTCTTCTCTGTGCCCGTCCTCTGTTGGATCGGAGATTTGTCTTGTGGTGGCGGCTCGCTGCTGCTGTGTGATGATTCTTGATTTTTTCCATGCAGCTCAGTCAAGGAGCAGATCGGATGGAAAGAGTAATTTTGTGGGTTAGGGAGTCGTGGAATGAATGTGTTTTAGGGGCTTGTTAATTCTTTCGTTCTTTGGCTAATTAATGATATCTTGACAAAGCCTTGCATCCTTTAAATACATATCATAGCTATTCATATTAGGCTACATATCGATTTGTTTCTGTAGAAACGATTTTTTTTTAATTTTCAAAACCTAGGAAACAGGTTGGCACAACTACATTCTTTCATCATACTGCAACACGATGGTCGTATTTTAATAACGTTTAATCAACTATTTGTGCTTGTCGATTTGCACATTTCGATAGCTAAACACTTATCAACTAATGTGATAAAAACCTTAAGAAAGGATCTATGTATGTGAATGCCCTTTGTACACTTCCTGTGACTAGAATGTACAAAGGAAAGGAAGAACAAGAAGATCAAGTTTAGAAAAAGAGAGGACCCTAAGACTTGAGGAGCGAAAAAGGGAGGCTACTGGAAGCGTCTGTTGGTCTACATTGCAATAATCATGGATTTTTTTATTTAGCTGTATATTCCATCGGCAGTTTTCAAGTCAAGACGAACTAAAAAAAATCATGAAGCACTTAACCAATGGTTATAAGAACGAGTTGGCAGAAAAGGAGGTAATCGCATGAGTTTCTGGTTCCATTCGGTTAGTCATAAATGTTATTTAACTATGGAGAGAACACATGTAATTCTCATGGCTTCAAGGCAGTTAAAGGCCTTAATTTTTCTAATATTTTAGTTTCAGTAGTACCTGCCTTTAGGCTATATTGCAGTACTTATTTAGGAGGTTAGCACTAATAGCATTGTACAAATAAAAATACAAATACAATAATACAAATACAAACCATCTTATTGCCATGACACTTCGGGATGTTGTTATATAAGCACTTGGGAAGGTTTCCATCATATTTTCATCTTCTGGCTTTGACCCTTGGGCTCCCAAAAAATTTTTTATTTCATCTTAAAGACGAATGAACCTTTTTTATTTGGTTTCATAGAAACCATTGTCAATGTCCCAGTTATTTATTTACTGTGCTAAGAACGGATACAACAGCACTGTTGTGCAATGAAACACGTTTCCAAACTGTACAACCAGGTAACCTAAATACAATACGGCAGTACTCACCTTACATAGAGCTACAGGGTTATTAGATTAGCGACCCCACAGCACGTAACCAAGTACGGCCACGGATGGTTACGTACATGGTTACAAATAAGAGTACGATGGGTACGGATCCAGAGCGATCCCTAGGTCCCGCTTCATAAATTATCCACTTTGCACTTTGAGTGAAGTGAAAGCGCAGAGTTTTTTTAAGGGTGTTGTCTCTACAAATCAAAGTGCAAAGTGACAGCACAGTGCACAAAGTAAAGTGCAAAGTGATTGAGGGCAAAGTGTAAGTGCCAAGTGCTTCAAAATTATGAATATAATTCTTGATTTTCAATTAAATGTATAACTAGTCATAGTCATCTGCTTGCTAATTCAAAATAATGTTTTTTAAGAATTTTTGAAACATATCTTTCTTTTGAAGGAGATTTTTTAAAGAACGTGCCAACCTTAGTCAGTAACAAGGCTACAAGATCGCGCCACTATCATCACGATCATCACACTCATACTTCACTCATATTCAGGGTAACGTCCTCCATGAGGTACCTGTCTTACCAAAGAATGATAAAGAAAGAATGATTTAATTTTCTTCTATTTAAATTAGTATGTCTTAAACTATTTATTTTGATCCATTAAAACTTTAATTTATCTCAGTACTCCAAATTATCTTTCATTTAGGTAACAGTAATGCAGTTTTGGTTTCCTCAGATTTCAATATTTTCCCTTACTCGTCATTGCCTATTGTTTTCTTTTGTCGTAAAGGGAATTTTTAATTTGAATCAGAATACTTTTAATTATATAATAATCGTATAAAAGATTGTATCCTTTGATTTGATCCCGTAACTCTTACAAAAACTTTCCCCAAAGTAAACAAGTTAATGACGTCTTAACAGTAGCCAACCAAGTTCGACCTCGGATGGTTACGTACACGGCTACGTACACGTCCGCGGGACCGGGTACGACGGGTACGTATCCAGAGCGGCCCCCCGGTCCCCCTACATGAATTATTGAGTCCCCGCTCAGCTCGCCGCCGCCTCTATTACCACAAATCATATACAACAATACCTACAAACCGCTTTATACAATTCGTAACGTCCAAGGTTGATCGTCTGGGCTTTCTCGGCTGTGGCAGGTGGTATTTTATGGCTCAAGGTTCGGTTATGAAAAGTGTATTTTGGGTATTTATTCGAGGGAAAAAACTAAACTTTATGGTTTGAGTTTGGAATACTTCCCTTCACTTTCCTTCCACTTCACATTATATCATGCTGTTTTAGGCATATCCAGGCTGAGGAAATGAATGGCACTATTTGATGGAAGGTCAATTTTGTATATCCTATTTTTGCTCATTGTTGCATTATATGGACTTTCTTTATGCCTATGTTTAGGAGCTCCTCTAGACGCTTTTCTCTATGGCCTTGTCATTGAATTTGTTTTCTTATTATTTTCAATTTGCTATTCACATTATCATATTATTATCAACTTGTTCTGTGGCGACGATAAAAATAAATCAAAACCTAGGAAACAGGCTGTAGGAATAACATTTAAATTTGTATCTAATTCAATTGGGCCTGCAGAGCCAGAGACTTTTTTATAACTGGCGCCAATTCTTGGGGCCCACGCCGTCCATAAGACTAATGTTAATTTTAGCATTGGATTTATGGACGGCGTGGGCCCCAAGAATTGGCACCAGTTAATTGAATGTGTGTAAATACAGAGAGCATCTCTGAAAGCAACTTCAAATCTTTTCTGGTTAGACTGCATACAGGGGACGAACTCTTTACATACAGGATCCTAAACAACCAGATAATGCCATCTAAAAATATCTTTTTTTGATATTGATTGGATTAGCACCAGCTCCTAATCTATTCATTACTAACTATAGCCGATTATTCTACCATTCTTCGCATAGTTAAGCTGGGAATTAAAAACAGTTCCCGTGGAAACCAAATAAAAACTACTAAAGTCTCTATAATATTTCGAAAGCAATTATATACGGCACGGAGCGAAGCCCTTAAGACGTGAAAAGAGGCCTATGTGCTGACTGAATACATGATCTTTGCGGATTGTATTGTGTACAGCATTTCAGCTCAGTCGGATCGGTAGGTTCATGCGTTTCAAACGGACTCAACCCAATTTTTTGTAATATTCTAGATAGACCGTTCAAGGTTACATAAATTTTGGAGTTTGCAAAATTTAATTAGATCTAGGGCTCCAACACAAACATTTTGGTTCCTTGCACAATGTAGTACTACTAGCTGATATCCCTGGCTTTGCCCGGGAGATTATTTTCTTCTCTTCGTATTCTTGTTGTTTCTTTGTGTTGTGCTGCATTCTTGGTTGTTGGGCTTAACAGTCCTGTCTAAGGAACGTGCCAACCTTAGTCAGTAACAAGGCTACAAGATCGCGCCACTATCATCACGATCACCACACTCATCCTTCAGTTTTGGCTGTATCACGAAATATATCAACACACAACTCTTTATTTTATCTATTGATTAAACTTTACTAGAAGTGAATTCAAAAAAATCTCATAGCCTACAAACGAACACCTGTTCACCTGGCAAAACGCTAAAACCTCTACCGTCTCCAACCACGACATATCTCCACCTCTACACAGCTTGATGCAAATTGAATTTCCGCGTTACAGGAGGCGCGACATAATCCCACATGTTGATAGCACTTGTTTTGGCGCCATTAGAGCGGGTACGGTCCGTAAACGGCGTTTCGGCCGCTAGGCGACCGCACTGGACCGAATTAGCGTCAGTTCTGTAATGAAGTAGGGAATGGATGCGACCGTCGGGGTCACCTGCGGTTCCCACAGTCCCACAGGTTATAATGTTGCGTAATCGAATGAAAAATCGAATTTTCCGATGCGATTGAAGCGATTAAGTAATCGTTAAAAATAATCGATTTTTAGCGAATCTCTCCTATAGGGAAGATCGAAGCTATTACCGTATACGGTTTTCCATTTCGCATGGCGTGTAAGGGATTAAGACGACCCTTGCTCTCGCACGCGCACTCACCGACGCGGAGCGGCCGGCCCCACTATACCCTCTGACCGGCAGGTAGATGACTCATGCACTAGGGTCTTAAGTGAGTAATTACATTTTTTTTAACATCAGTTTCAACTAAAGATCATAACATATTTGTAATCTTCGTGAAATTACGAGAAAAATGATACCAAATACGTTTAGTTAAGATAATAGTTCATGAATGTTGCGTGCAGTTACGATTCATGAAACATATAACCATAGATTAATCTATAAGTAAAAGTAGATTAATCCATTTGCAAGTAAAAGAAAAATGTCATGTATCTCCCATTTTGATAAAAAATAACTATTTATTTAATTCTTTCAGCCGCCTCAGTAGAGTCAGAGTATTTTGTTTTGGGAGTAAATCAATGAAACACATGGATACAGCACCGAAACAACGTATATAATAAATATTTCCAAGTTTTATGCAAAATTTAAAATCAAAACAAGGTCTCGTGGTAAGACCTAAGCCCGAGACCATGATAACTTTTCGTTTTGGGGCCCCCAGAAGCAAAAAACACCATTCGTTCGAATTTATATATATATAAATTCGCCGCCGTAAAAATGGCGTAAAAATGGTCCGATCTTATCGAAATTTCGTACAGACATGTAAAGTGGTAATCCCTCGGACGAGTTCGTAAACCAGTCCGATCGGCCCACTGTAAGGGGGGGTAAAGGGGGAAAAATCCCCTCAAAAATGGGGTTTTTGAGTTTTTCACATAGAAAAATAAAATTTATCGAATTTTTGTTGGCACTATTGAATTCAGCTCAAAAAAAACAAACAATTTAGTATTTTGAATCACTGCTCTATGTCCATTGGTTACCGAGATATTGAAAACCACTTTTACCACAAACACAGTACATTGTCCCAATGTTAACCTTATGGGAAATAAGTAAAATTCTATTTCCCTCTTATTTCTCAACATATCATGATAAAACTTGGCAAATGGCTTCTTCTAGTTCAGATCAACTAAATATTGAATTAAAACCACCCAGTTTTAATAGGCTACACCAGTAGCAGCAAACCTGCTTACTCATTCCCCATGTTATTCTTACGGAGCTTACAAAAACATGTCAAATCTCGCTATGTTGGATTGAAATATGTTGTTTTGCATTTGAAATTCACTGATTATGTAGGGCTACTGCAACGGGGGTATTTGTTCTCGTTTACTCTGATTCCCTGGAGCGATTATGGGAAAGGAGACGATTTAAATGAATCGATTTTTAGGGAAAACGATAGATTAATCGATAGTACAACAATCGATTCATCGATTTTTTTTAACTCGATTATCGCATTCCTACTTGATGATGGAAACACTCGTGTGATCGATGGCTGTGTCTCAGCGGGACTGCTAAAGTGATTTATTTAGCAAATTGTGGAATTATTTATTTAAATCTTTTCTGGATCTTTTCCGATATACGTATACCAGGGCTATTCCAAATTTACCCGTCAAACTTAGTTTTTGACCGCGCACCATATACTACGTCAAATAATTGTTATTAATAGTTTTTAAGTGGAAATTCCTTGTAAGAATATTTTACCTACGGTTTCGATATCTAATCTACCGTTATCTTTGTTTAGACGCGATAAGCCAGCGTCTGGCCGTCTAATGGTCCCACTTGCAGTTGGTTAGGTTAGGTTAGGTTAGGTAAGGTTATGTTATGTTATGTTATGTTATGTTATGTTAGGTTAGGTTAGTTTAGGTTCGGTTACCTAACCTAACCTAACTTACCAAAATCAAGCTTGAAAAACTAACCTGAAACAGTGGTATATGTATAACGGAAAAGACCCTATTTTCTTTTTATCGTTTTGTAAAAAACGGGTGATGGCTTTCTCTTGTTGCCCCCTGTCCCCAAATGGGCCTCAAGCCTGTGCAAGTTATCAAGCAAAGCAGGGAATGAGACGGTACAGTAGAAGAATGAACAGTATAGTGCTAAAAGTATGCGACCATACGATTTCTCTCTCTGTCATACTGTAGTTCTAAAGCCCAGAATGCTATCAATGGTGTCACCGACTCTAATGCCACTGGTACGGTAAACATTTTATTTTTTCAGGCTAGAAAGAGGAATTGTTACATAGTTTAAATATTTGTACATTAAAACGTACAAAAACTATAGGACGTAATGGTTTTTACCGTTCAACGATCAAGAAGCAGTTATCCTTGTCTCAAGAAATAAACACAAATCCATTCAATTCAGGTGCATCAGCTGTTTCCTTTAGAGGTTTTCCAAAATAAGGCACTAGATCTCTCCAAAACGATATTCAGTTTAAATTGATTTTAGGTATATCGACTTAACTTCAGAAACACATTCTACTTAAAATTAAATATGTTCAGAAAATTAAATAATAACATAAAACTTTCGTAAACCAATTAAGGATATAATGGAGAATTTACACCAACCACACGAGTTTTGACACCGACCAATCTGCGATTTTTGAGTCACTGTAATCCTAGGAAATGTGAAAATATGAGAAGTTCCGCGGAGTATGTTGCCTGTCAGTCACTCAGCTCGGTGCAATGGCGGCGGCAGAGTAGAAAACTCGGTTAACCTTTTTTGGTCAATTTTATATTAAACTGTTTTTAAAGGTGGGAATAATTGCATATATAATCATACCTTTTTTTGTGCATTAACTGTCATTTCAAAAAATCCAGCAGTACTTTGGTACTGCTACGGGGGGGGCATTACGACATAATCCCCGGTTATATAGTATTTTACTACTTGGTGCGCACAACGCTACTCATAAATTTCTTTCCAAGTCATATAGTAAGTGAATCAAACCACTAAGGTTGATTACACATAAATAAACCTGAAAACAGTACTGTAAGTTTGTGTCACCCTTTTCAAAACATGTTACAGTCGACTCTCGCTAACACGAACCTTGATATCACGAAATCCTCGATATCACGAATTATTTTTAATCCCCTTGGAAAAACCTGTCTAACACTAAGAAATTACTATACATAACACGAACTAACTTTCATAACACGAACTAATTTTCTTGGTATGTTTTACCTCTATAACTCGAAGGGACACAAAAATTACCTCTATAACGCGAAGTTCAGTAGATAAGACGAATTCGATTCGAGCTTTACCTCCATAACTCGATGTTTACCTCCATACCACGAGGTTTTCAGAATGGACCTCTGAAATACGAAATCCCGCCGTTCTGAACCGTTAACGTATTTTATTTTACACGTTTTTTATTTTGTATACCGTACTGTAAGTATTATTTTTATTAATATAGTAATATTCAAAGTTATAAGTTCATTTTTGTACCTGTAGGGGATACAGTAAAGTTTCTTTATATTATTGTTTTAATACAAATTATGATCGATACTTTAATAATTGTTTAAGCAGAGGAAGATTGCAGACTTTTTAATCAGAATTAATACGATGTTATCTGTATTGTGTTTTACAGGTTATTATATTATAAATGCAGTCCTATATTTTTCATTGATGTATAATATTTAAATAACTTAAAAGCTTAGATTTGTCGAAGATGTAGGGAATAAACAGAATTAATACGATCTTATCTGTATTGTGTTTTACAGGTTATTATATTATAAATGCAGTCCTTTATTTTTCATTGATATATAATATTTAAATAAGTTAAAAGCTTAGATTTGGAAGATGTAGGGAATATTTTTCTTTACTTCTATATCACGAATTTTCATTTGGTTTACCTCTATAACTCGAACTATGCCTACGACGAACTAAACGTAACACGAAGGAAAATCGCAGTCCCATGGAGTTTCGAGTTAGCGAGAGTCGACTGTATGTGTTTAATGCAATATTTCTATAATATTCTTAAAAAGATGTGAATTCCATTCAATGTCTACAGTACTCTCTACTAAAAAATAAACGCAGAAACTACTGAACCGGGCTGAAATATTGCACAAAGGTAGATCATGCAACCAGTCAACTCATAGCTCTATTCACGTTCTTAAAATCCTCTCAGGCTTCGTCCCGTGGGCTTTTTATGTAAATATTACGCGCAATATTTTTGGATTTTTGTACTTTCTATTTGGTTTACACATGAACTATTGTTATTTTACACTTTATTTAACCGTGCGAAAAACGGGTACGTTTAAGCCTATTCATCTTGGGGTAAAACAGATGGTGTTTTCAAACGGTTCATACTATTTATGAGGACCGTTGATTAAAGATTAAAAAACAATTAAATTTCAAGTCTACATGTTTGATGTGCTTAATAAACACTAAATTTACAAAGCTTACTTGTTTCTGATTAAATTTTACTAACTTTAAATTTAAGAAGAGGCAAATTAATATAATTTTTAAGTTTGTTTGTAAGTTTGTACATATTTTTAGTGTAGAAAGCATTCGAGCCTTAAATTGATTTATCAATTGTAATAAAATATAATATCTAACGCGTCACACTTTACCTATATGTAGTCTAAGGTATAAATAAAAAAAAGGTTTTTATTAGGCATAATCTTTCAACCTGTCGAGTTTAGTATTCCGTATTGATTTCTTTTATCAGTTCTTGATCATTCCTAATTTACAGCTAGTCGTAAGAAAAACCTCATCGATATAATCGCCTTATTTAAAAATTGAAATTTTTGCAATAAAATTTCTGCTTGACATTAATTAAGGAAACACCAAAGCGCCTTGCGTAGAACTAGGCAATTTAACGGCAGTATCCATTTTGCATACTTTACCCCTGCCGGCGCGTCGCAAGGAGCTAAATAAATATATGAAAACATTCTAATTTATTATGTTTAAAATGTAATGGTATCGTGTACACTGGAAACATGTTTAATGTCTGAAAATGGAACAGTTGATTGTTTAAATTCTCAAGTTAACTTTTAAATTTAAATTAAAACTTGTTTTTTTTTTATATTTCGTAGCCTGAAGGCTAAGGGTACTGTAAAATAGAGTGGATTTCCACGTTTTCCGCATGCCTGTAAGCTTCGATTAACTTAAAAACTGCAGAACCGTTTGCGCAGGAGAGTTTCAGAAAATGACATGATTTTATATAAGAGTAAAATAATAAAGTTTAATAATCTACGAATACTTCAACTAGTAAACCTTTTCTAACCCGATGTAAAGAACTAATAAACACCCGGGTGCAGCGACTAGGTTTCTTTAAAGTTCGGTTATACTTTAATTTATTGTTCGTTCTATCACAAATACACTATGATCAAGGAAAACAGTACACCGTTAGGCCTGATGTGAGTTAAAAATCTAATGCACGAATGAGTGACATAACACATGTAAATTACGACATGAACCGTAGAGGATATTTTAGAGGATTCTCTTCGAAGTAATCATTTACACTATCTAAAGTCCTTCTCCATACATAAATTAGGGTACATTATTAGTTTCAGCCTATTTTCTTTTTTCAAAATAAGGATTTTTACGGATTCAGGTAATTGTAAGGTAATTACAGGCACATATATTTAATTGTGTCCACTGATTACAGGTAGGCCTAAAAAGGAAAATACAAAATGCTCTAACTAAGCAATAGACTGACATGATTTTACCATCCTTTTAGTAATTGAAGGTTAAATAAGTTTATTATGTCTCAAGACCACATCAGGCATAAAGTCCAAATCAAATAAAAGCAAAAATTTGCCTTTTTCAATAAGTAGGATAAAACATTCAGCAGTTAATGGGGTTGAGTATAATATTATAAGCGTAAGATGGAATTGTCATTTCTACCGTAAAAATAGTTTAATTATGTATTATACAAAGAAGTTTAGAAGAGTTTTTTTCTGGTTAACTATGCTATGGGACCCACATAGCTGTAATTTTCCTGTTTGTAACCCTAACTGTCATGAATATAGCCCTCTATGTATTATCTCTGAAAATAGTCAATGTTATGATCTAGGCCTACTTATCTTCTTTCTTCTTCAAAGGGATTCTAAGTTAAAAAAAGGTATAATAATGCTAAAAATATATAAGGTTTTTAAAACCGTGTGCCATTTATAAAAAACAACACTGGTAATTAAAATTTTTTATTACATGATTAGCATAAATTTAACGAAAGCCTCCCAAGTATGTTTTGATAATTTTTAACAAATCTTTGGAGTTAGTATCTTCTCACTACAGTACTTTTAAAAACTGATTAATAAGAGCTATAGTGAAATATATTTCATAATCAGGAATAGGACTTCAACAACCTATAAAGGGTATTTTAAGGCGAATATGAATGAAAGTAAATGGATGATGTCTTTATAGTTTCAATTTTTCAAACAACAGAAGCTGCTACATTACATATAAATTTAATCTTTCATTATTTCTTTGGATCTTTTACGGGTTTTACTAAAGTGTCTATTTTAAAAAGGAAAACAACGTCATAACAATAACACCTGTTTACCTGTACACAAAACAGTGCAAAAAATAAATAAATTATCCACCAATTATCACGTCATAAGGAATAAAAAAGTCATAAATGTTACGAACTACGAAACAAGAGTTGTTTTCAACAATATTTTTGATTTATTCCCCGCATAATTTAAGAAGCAGCCCGCAGCGTTGCATAAGTAAGTCACTCTTCAACAATGCCCTTGGGATAGAGGGGCTTCCCGGGCAAGCCGAATTTCGTTTTTAAAAATTCGTTGATGTTAAAAGCTTCCTTGCCAAAGATAAGTTATGTTTTAATAATTTTCCTCCATCGATTAACCAATAAAATACAGCAAAACTTTTCAACGTAGTTAAATTGGCTCACCATCTCCATAAAAATAATTAGCAGATTTTTGCATTTAGGGTGTTCAATAAGTTCAATAAAATAACCAATTTTAGGTTTTCAACGTATTTTTATGGTTTAAACACTTCAGTATAAATATTCTAGGTCAACCATGATTTCAAAAAAAGTTGGTGATCATAGGCTACTATTTGAAATTATTTACTACTAGCTTATCAACCCGGTGGTTTCAAGGAAAACTTTATCATACTTCATAAGGTTGCCATGACAACTTCATAAGCTTCCCTATAGTTTAACAATGAAACCTTGAGGTACCATAGGGGTAGTCCTTAAGACATTTTGAAAACTCCTTTCATGGCGGATGCCTACGCCATAAGAGGAACTTCCATGTAAATTTTCAAGGTTCTAGGTCAAGTAGTAAGGGTATTAAAAGTGAGTGGTATTTGACAAATAAATCTCATAAGATACTAAAAATAGATTAGCTGCTTAGCTTTGATCTAATTGCCTTTGAGTTCAGAAAAAAGTAGGTTTAAATACTGCGTGTATACTGCTCATAGACTTCATCTCCATATAATATTCCTTGATCCTTGATTATTGATAGCGCATTGACATAGTGTTGTGAAGTTACTTTAAGCTTATTCTCATTGTTCGAAATTATAAACATATCTAAATAAAAACTACTCTCACAGTACATAGGAAACTTTTACTTGAAAACAATTCATTTACACAGAAACGTAGAGCCTATCCTTCTTACACAACTGACACAATAGAGCTTTAATATTTTGTATTGTAAATATTTACTTTCAATTATGTTAGCAAAACGATACTCAGCTATTATCAGTTTTTATGGAATATCAGTATGAAATATTATAGGTCGCTATACTGAAGAAAATGTAAATTTTACTGTCATTATTTCAGGGTAGTTTATTGTATTTAGTAGTTGGTATACGACTTAAAAATGAGCACCTTTTATTTTTGTTATTTTACCATAGTTCTCATTAAATTTTTAAATGATCGACTAAAATGATTCTGTTGATTAATCCTGTATACTTTATGTTTCCTAAAATCTTCGTCAGCACATTTTATTTGTTTAGTTACCTACTTGAAATAAATATTGTTTTGTCATAAAATAAATAAAATTCATAAAGCTATAAATAATTACTTTGTACATTTTACTCTCTAAGGTTTATTTTAGTGTTTAAAGCAATTTTTTACGTGTAAACTTGAAGCTGGATGGACCCTACCTTATAAGCAGTGTATATTAAGTAAAAAATGAGTAATCTACAACGGTAGACCTACTTCTTTTAATATAAACTTGAGGACCTAATTTTTATTAGGTGCTGTTATTGTTCAAATACAAATATCAACGGCAAAACAGTTTTTATTGCATCTACTTAAATAAGTAGATTTTTACTCTTAAGGTAGAGCGGTTTGTTGTTGATAATTATAACCAAACTAAAGAAAACACAGTGCCAACAATATGTTATCTATGCCCAGTTATACAATTTCACGTTTAATGTGGATAACATGTTACACTTACTCAAGAAAACATTTGTATTTTTCCGCTTTACAAAGGGAAATCAACGTACAAAGCCCAAAACCCAAAACTTTTAAGAAACCCATGTGACTGACCCGTAATGTGAAAACCCCCGTAATTGAGTGAAAGATCTCGAAGAGAAAATTCTAGGAAACATTAATTTTTTATATCATTTTCCCTAAGACTCAAAATTAAAAAAGGGCTGAAAATCTGATGATTTTTTCCAATTATTTGATCACTTAAAATCTGCTGAGCAACCCATCACAATGTTGCAATTGCAACGTTACAATGTTACCAGTAAGGTTTCACGTGCAACGTTACAAAGTCAACCTATCTGTTACCTATCTGATACGTTACATTACCTGTAGTAGGGGAAGCCCTGGGGCACGTGGAGGTCCATGGGCATGGGCGCAGACGGGTGCGGATGGGCGGGCGGGTACCCGTGCGCCTCGCCCGGGTGGTGGCCCAGCACAGCCGCCCAGGGCGACCCGGTGAACCCGGCCGAGTGATCCATCCCGAGCATGCACAACACTGCACTTCCCGGCCGTCACACGATCACTGCCCGCGCCATCACCTTCGAAAACTCGCAGAAAAGTCCGTAAATCTACGCACAATTCGAATACAAGTTCGTAAAAGGTGGTAAAAAAGTTTTTTTAACTACAGACCGATCGCACTTCTTCATCGCGATTCGAAAAAAATGAAAAATTTAAATTTTAGGCGAGAAGTAAGGATTCTCTTGGAATATTCCTTACGGAGTTTTAATAATTTAAAACAAAGTTAACTTATCTGTGTAACAATATAAAATCACGTGGTAGAGACGCGTCTCGGCGAGAGAGACAGTCAGATGATCAGCTGTGCGAGGCGAGGCTCAGACTGTCGTCTGCCGCGGTGGGCGGTGGAGGGGAGGAGAGGGGAGGGGCTTCTGTCCGCGCATGCGCACGATCTCCCCCCTTCCCGGAAGCCACGCCCCCTCCCCGCCCACCCCACCCGCCACCCGCGCCTGTTGCGCCTCTCTCATCTCTGGCGAATCGTTATTCATCTCATTTGCGATTCGTGATATATGCTTGCATTGTTTTGCTATCAACAGTACCAAGTTGATAAACAGCTGCTGATTCGCTGATTTGTTTGTGATTCGCAAGTCATTTGGAAACTTTATGAATTTGTATTCAGCATGTTTGAGATATTCAAGGAGTGTAAATAGATAATTAATTGTTGGTTGGAAAAATGTTGATTGATTAAAGAAAAACTTGGATTCATTTAGCGTACAAACGAAATGAGCAAAGATGATATTGTTTGTAATATTATAAATATATACTTTTTTATTAAAGTAGTAGCAGTTAATGTGTAGACAGTGGTTTTACATGACTACTGCAAAATAAATTTGTCTAAGGAGATTCAATAAATTGTATGCGTACGTTCATGAATAACAATATATTTAATAAGTAAACCAAGTGGTAATGATTCTACAGAGTTTTTGCAAGATGTTATTCATTCAGTGATCACGGTAGATTCTATTCAAATTAAGTGCTAGATTGAATCCAGGATTTTACATGTCTTGATTAAGAAAACTCTAATTGCAATGTTTTAGAAATAAGAGGACGTGCACGTGATTTGTTTTTATTTCACCCGTCATATTACAAGTAAAACGTTGTAAAGCAACATTTTCAGTAACATATTTATTTGAAAATCGTTCAGAAGGGATGTGCATAAAAATGGGTGTGCAACAGTAGTATGTATTGGGGCCAACTCTATTTTTTTTGTAATAACATCAAAACAAGTGTTCTTATGAGGGTGACCGCAGAAAAGAAGAGGAATATTACTTGTTTGAGAGGGAACTTGTTTACAGATAGCATATTCTTCATTTCGAGCTCCACATTTAGCTGATTTGGTAATCATGGGTTCTTTCACACAACTAACTAACTACCTGGTCACAAATACAGAAAACCACTCATTTGCCATAAGTTTTAATAATGTAATATTTTCCAAATTATGGTGGATGAAACAGAAATCATCATACAATTAAGATTCTATAAAAGCTTTAAGGTGGTTAAACGCTTTAGAGAAAGGAGAAGGTGATTTGTTAGACAGGCGAAATAGAATTGTTGTAAGGATAAATTAAGATATGATAGGCCTATGTTGTTACTTAATAATTTTTAATTGGGCTTCTCCCACCAGTGGTCGATTAGTGTGCGCAGGCTCCGAAGTCCAGAGACGGCACAAACACAATTACAAACAATAACAAACGACACGAACACAAAATTGATCGGGCCCTTGCACAGCTCTTATCAATTTTTTTCTCGCCAAGACCTATTACAGTGGCGTTTATAGATTTCGGCCTTTTGGTTTTCTCCAAAGTTACGGGTAGTTTGGGCTTTATATACCTATTGCAATAATCGCCGTAGATAATATAGTTTATTGAATATTCTACCAACATAACGAATCCTCAAGCGCCTATAGGTCAGGTCAGACAACAGTAAACCTTTGCCTCACTTCCACTATTTTTTATCGAGGACTTATTTTAAGTTTTTAATTATATTTTTATCTATGGAATAACACTCATATAGGCTATGCCTGTTTTCTCAGTTGATTATAATTATAGACCCATGACCTACGACGTAAACGTTTATTCTCTAGAATAAGTTTATACTTTTTAAAAGCTGCGGATTTAATTTTGTTTTAGTCGAACATGGATCCACACTATAAGTATAAAATTATCTAAGATTTCACTTATGAAAATTAATTATTGTTTTCACCATAATATTTGTAAACTATTACTTTTATTAAGACTAGGTTATTACTTGAACGACATTGTTCAACAAATTCCACACAGATGGGGATTCATTCCCTGTTGGATGCAACTATACATATAACCAAAATCTCAAATCGATAATCTTAAAAAATGTATTCTTATAACATAGTTTTAAATTGTCAATGAATTCTCTGAATAAACTGATTACCGATTAGGTCTATGGCATGTTTTGTAAAGAGATATTTTAGTTGTCATTGATTATGTATAAGGGTTTTCTTAAGTAGGTACTACGGATTCTAAGAATGGTGTGTACAAAGCCATTGCAATACGTCTTGATAAATACTTAATAGTACCTGAGGAACATTCGTTGTCGTGTGTGGACCTATTGATGTACGTGTTGCAACTGTTTAACTGTTTATAGGCCTACGCATAAAATGTTCGGTAATATCTACATTACAGGCATAAGGAGTTTATACAAGAAATATTTTTTATAAGGAATACTCTGAAATACTTAAAAGCTCTTGCTTGTAAACATATTTCTCTGCACTATGTGAATTGAACTGCTCCTACATTATACTCACTTGCTAATCCGTTGTTGCACCAATAGACTAGAAAGAACAACTACTGTATTTAGTCAGCAGAAAAAAATTTCAAACATATCATGGCAAAGACACTTAAATATATCTTGGCATTTTGTGACCTAATCAACTACTAAATTGTTATTATAATGCAAAATAACATTTGAACTAAATTAATCAACTCTGAATAGCCTGTTCATCGTCAAGCAGCTATTGAGCTCCAATAGTCAAGAGAGGGTTCCACTTTCTCAAAATTGTTTTATAGAATGATACACCTTTTTTTAATGTTACTTACGTAAACATCTGTAGATATAAAAAATATTTGTATAATTTGCCGGACTAGTTTCGAGAGTTTAACCTCTCATCGTCAGCGGAATTTCACAGTTCATAAACTAAGCCCGGCACGAATTTCACGAAATTAGTCCGGCAAATTATACAAATATTTTTTATATCTACAGGTGTTTATAAGTAACGTTCATTTCAATTAATTTAAAAGGTATCTAGGCTGTTTGGCAAGTAACTAATACCTCTTTTTTCAAACTAAATATTCAATTTCATGTATGTTTGGTGTACCTTGACAATATATTTTGAGCTAATTAAAAGGTAGGAGAGTTGTACAAAGGAGAAATTAAAGTTTTGCAAAAATCATTAAGTGAAGTTAGGAAATAGTGCTTTTGCTTCTTATTATTTTTATCCTGGTTATATATCTGCTCAAGACAAAGTTCAAAAAATTCTTCTAGGGCATAAGAGCGAATGATATTTTCACGCTAGCAGCCAAACTTTTTGGATTAATTATTTCATGAATCGTCATACAAACTCTACCCAGACTTTAAACCTATATTTAGAGGCATTTTTACTCTCTCATCAATTACGCAAGCAGGTCTGTCTCAGACTTGCCTGATCACATTTTGAATGAGATTTCCGTCTAGTCGGATGCGACAAATGCTGAGCCACCGACGAAGGCATTAGCACAGTGAATGAGCGCTACTCGACCAGCCTCGCGGTTTTTGCCTACTAGTTCTCTCGTTCTGGGAAAGAACTAGTCTCCTAATAAGAGTAAACTACTTGGAACAGTCTCAATCCCGATGTCGGCTCGAACTGTCGTCTTTATCGAGGTAGGTTTTCATGCATCTTGACAAGCCTTCCACGGAGGTGAGAGAAAATAGACGAATTAAATAATTGGAAGGAGGAATCGTTAAAAACTAATGTTCGCCTTTTTTGTGTCATTATTGCCCTTTTTGGTGAGTACGGATTTCAATTCGAGTTTTATATGTCTCATTTCTGTCTGAAAAGGAACAACGGGGAGTTTTTATGTTGATTCAGGTCAACATCAAACATCAACACATGAATCAACAGATCAACATCAATGTGGCCACATGTAAGTGGTATGTTGTAGTGGCTTTTCGCCACAATGCATGCGGTAGAGGACTGAAGGGCCTTTGTAACGATAAGAAGAGTCAAAATGCAATACTTCTTAGCTGTGGCCAAGAGGCAAATACTCTTAATCTGTACCCAAGAGGCAAATTACCTCTGGTCAAGGGCCAAGAAGCTAATATTTCTTAGCTGTGGCCAAGAGGATTATATTTCTAAGATGTGGCCAAGAGGCTAGTATGTTTTAGTTGTGGCCAAGAGGCTAATATTTCTAAGCTGTGGCCAAGAGGCAAATACTTCTCAGCTTTGGCCAAGAGGCAAATACTTCTAAGCTCCGGTCAAGAGGTAAATTAGCTGTGGCCAAGAGGCAAATTAGCTGAGGTTAAGAGGCAAATTGGCTGTGGCCAAGAGGCAAATACTTCTAAGTGTGGCCAAGAGACAAAAACTCATATAAGCTGTAGCAGTTACCTATGTGCTACGTGCTGATGCACCTAGGCTTTCTTACATAACTACTTCTAATAATGCTCTATGTGTTCTTCTGCGCCGAAACATTCCCACAATTAATTGTTATTTACTGGATTGTCTACCTCTGATTCTGCACCTACACGTTGCTCTACACCGAAGCTTCATTAAAAGTGTACTCAGTAGAGCAGTGTTTCTCAACCGGTGGTACGCGTACCACTAGTGGTACGCGGAGGCCTTTCAGGTGGTACGTAAGAGATTGGAGAAGTAGTAAAAAGTAAAATACAGTACTAGGTTTGCGAACGAACACTATACCGTCGAACAGTGAATTCGCACTTACGTCTTAACTTGATTAACGTTTTTAGTATTTGTTTTTGTCATCCCAATTTCGTACAATACTTTAGAAACTATTTTTAATCTTTCATTTAAAGAGTTATTCCTTTTACAAAACATTTTGACATTAAAAAATGTTGTTTTCATTAAAAACTGTTATGGTTGGCAACATCTATTGTCATTTTAAATTTATATTATCATATGTGTTTTTGTTGTTGTTGATTTTACTGACTAAAAATAAAAGTTAGATCTCATTGTGTTAATTTATTATTTAAAGGAACTTGTACATGGCGCAGTAGTTTTATTTGCATAGTTTGGGGTGAACAAATACTTTGGCAATTTCAATTATCACTAAAAAAAAGGAAACCTTTTTGGTAGCTACCATAACAAAACATTTTATCATGGCTCATACACAAATAAGAATGCCTGAACCTTTTTCCTTCCAACCGGTGGAATGGTCGTCTTGGAAAAGACGTTTCGAAAGATTTAAAACTATCAGCGATTTGGATCAATCCTCTGAAGAGAAGCAAGTGAGAACACTCTTATATGCAATGGGTCCAAAATCAGAAGAAATATTTCCATCTTTCAAACTGACAAATGAAGAGACAAAGTATAAAACTGACATGGAAACATTTGATGGGCATTCAACCCGAAGAAGAATATTATTTATGAGAGAGCTAGATTTCTGCGGAGAAAACAAGGACTAACAGAAACTGCAGAGGATTTTGTTACAGATTTATATACTCTTGCTCAGACGTGTGATTGGGGACCACTAGAAGATGAAATTTTACTAATGGTCATTGTTATTGGAATGTGTGATCAAGGTTTGAGTGATAAATTGCAACTGGACAGTAAAGTAACATTGGAAACTGCAATAACTGCACTTCGTAAATCAAAAGAAATAAAGCGACAAAAAGAAGAGTTGACCCCCACATCACCCACGTCAATCGAAGCTGTAAATAAAAATAACCGTGAACCATCCAGTTTTCGGAATACGAAGTATGATAATTCAATGCATTCATTCAAAAGAGTAAAAAAGGATCAAAGGCCTGTAAGGTACTCAAACTCAAATGTAAAGAAATATCCTGACTCATGTATTTGGTGTGGTTCGACCCCTTCTCATCGAAGAGGTGTGTGTCCAGCAAAAAATTACAAATGTTCCAGATGCAAGCGAAATGGCCATTTTTCACATTGTTGCTTACAAAACAATGTTCGAGAAGTGGATTTGGATGATTCAGGTGACTTTTCGCTATATGAGAACGAAAACAGCTCAGATAAAAAAATTATTGGGTGTGTAGATGCTAGAGAAACTATGAATGATCCCTGGTCCATTAACGTAAGACTTAACGACGACGATGTAATGTTCAAAATCGACACAGGAGCTGACGTGACAGTGTTGCCGTCCAGCATAAAGCTAAGCAGAAAAATTGCGATTCAGCCCACTCAGAGAACTTTAAATGGGGCCGGTGGATCTCCTCTTTCTGTTATTGGGACAGTCACTGCAAAACTCTCTTACAAAGGACAATCATGTATAGAAAAAATGTATGTGGCTGACAAATGCACAACGCCCCTGCTTGGCAAACCAGCAATAGAGAAACTACATATAATACCGGTTATCCGTGAGGTATCGAAAACAAATTTCACTGCTAACATTTGGATAAAAAAATTTCCCGACCTCTTCAGTGGTCTAGGAAAAATGAAGGGAAGCTACAAAATTGAACTTAAAAATGAAGCAAAACCTTATGCAATATCAGTGCCTCGCCGAATTCCGGTGCCTCTTTGGGATAAAACTAAAAAGGAGATTGAAAATATGGTTAATATGGACGTTATAACACCTGTTGATCACGCTACTTCATGGTGCGCACCTATGGTCGTGGTGCCTAAGAAGGATAGCACTCAGGTACGAATATGTGTGGACCTTACTATGCTTAATAAAAACGTATTTCGACAAACTCATCCCATTTGGGGTATTGATTACACAATGGCAAGAATAAAAAATGCCAAGGTCTTTTCCAAACTGGACGCCAACCATGGATTCTGGCAAATTGCTCTTGCTGAGGAATCTCAAGATCTCACTACTTTTTTAACTCCATGGGGTCGATACAAATTCAAAGTTCTTCCATTTGGTATCACGAGTGCTCCGGAGTACTTTCAGAAACGAATTCAAGAAACGTTAGGATCTCAACGAAACTGTTTAGCTCACATTGATGACATACTTATATGGGGTTCCAGTCAAGAGGAACATGACACAATCTTAAATGAAGTTTTACAGAAACTCAGAAATGCTGGAATTACATTGAACAAAAATCAATTTGTATTTTCCCAGTCAGAAGTCCAATTCCTGGGGCATCACCTTTCGTCCCGAGGGGTTCAAATCAGCCAGGAAAGAGTTGAAGCCATTCTTCAGATGAAGCCTCCATCTAATATAAAAGAAGTACAGCGTTTTTTAGGAATGATAAATTTCTGTGGGAAATACATACCGAATCGATCTGAAATACTAAAACCAATTCATGACCTTCTCAAAGAGAAAAATGAATGGTTTTGGGGAGAACAGCAACAACATGCGTTTGAGAGTATACAGAAACCTCTGACCTCAGCACCCCAACTAGCATTTTACGACCCTCGCTTACCAACTCTTGTATCAGCAGATTGTTCCTCTTACGGTCTCGGTGGATTGCTTCTTCAGCAGCATGGTGATGGTAAATTCAAACCTGTTTCCTACATTTCAAGATCGCTTACGGAAGCTGAGAAGGCTTATTCAAATATTGAACGTGAAGCCCTAGCTATTACTTGGGCTTGTGACAAACTTAGAGATTATATAATTGGTCGAGACATTGTCATTGAAACAGACCACAAGCCGCTTTTGAAAATTTTCTCATCAAAGAATTTGGATGACATTTCACCTCGCTTACAGCGAATGAGACTTCGCATGATGAGGTACTCATATTCCATGATATATACGCCTGGAAAACATCTTGCTCCAGCAGACTGCCTTTCTAGATGTCCTATTCCAAACAAGGAAACGTACGACATGGAAGAAGAAATTGAAGCCTTCGTTCAGAATGTGGTTGAAAACATACCTACAACTGATGATAACATAAACAGATTACGGGAAGCTCAGCAAACAGATCCCATCTTCAGAAAAATTGCAGCATACTGCCATACCGATTGGCCGGAAAAATCACAACTTCCATCTGAACTAGCTCCTTACTTCTCAGTTAAAGATGAAATATCACTGGTGGGCAACTTGCTTCTACGCAATTCAAGAATAATGGTACCATCAGCTCTTCGTGAAGAAATGCTTCATAGAATACATGTTGGTCATCTAGAAGCCACCAAATGCCGAGAAAAGGCTAGATACAGTTTCTGGTGGCCAGGAATGGCATCAGATATAAATATGATGGTAGCTTCATGCCCCACCTGCATCAAACACAGAAAAAATCTAAATGAGCCTCTTATTTCTTCAGAGTTTTCTACTCGCCCGTGGGAAAAGGCAGCAATGGACTTGTTCAAACTCGATGGAAAATGGTTTATCGTCATAACGGATCAGTTCTCAAGATATTTTGAGATTGCAACTCTACAATCACTCACTGCTTCTGAAATAATTGAGAAATGCAAGTCAAAGTTCTCTCGTCATGGCATCCCAGAAGTTTTGTACTCAGATTGTGGAACACAGTTCGGCACCACTAGTTCTGAATTCAGAAAATTTGTCAAAGAGTATAACTTCTTATGTAAAACGAGCAGTCCACAGTTTCACCAAAGCAATGGTTCAGCTGAAGCAGCTGTCAGTAGGGGGTTATTGGGGCTCCCATCCTGCGGAGGATTGGAGGATGGTGACGTCACAGGTCACGTGCCCCCCCCCCCGAGACCACCAACAACGATCTGATTAATTATGCAAATTAGGTAATTAATATGCAAATTAGGTAATCAATATGCAAATTAGGTTATTAATATGCAAATGAGGTAATTAATATGCAAATGAGCTAATTAATATGCAAATGAGCTAATTAATATGCAAATGAATGACGTCAGCCCCCCCCCCCTATTGTGCAATAACTTTCTTTGGTGTTGAGAGTCATTCATCAGTTTGACACGGGTTGACAAGGCTATTAAGAGAAGAAAGGCGGTATGTTGATTGTAAAGGAAGGGTGTTATTGTGTCGTGACATTGATGAGGGTTGAATAGGAACATTTGTGTCTCATTAAGTCGTGAATAACGGCTATTATCGCGAACGATAAGCTTCTAGAAGGATCTAGAAAGATCTGGAAGGAACCTTTTTGAACATATAACAATAAGGAACGACGCATTAGTTCTCGGAATTGTCGGTTTCGCTCCCCACCCTTGTGGCGCACTGCTCTACCTTCAGTTTGGTTTGGGAGCTTGTCGACGACGGTCAGAAATCATGGACTGCTGGGACTGCACCATCAGCGACGAGGTGTTGGTTCGAGCCTGCGTCGAAGCCGAGAGGATGGAGGAGGACGATCATCAACTGCTCAATTACAACTGGATCAACTGGAAGAATGAAGAACCTATTTTTCCACCGGAATATTCAGATCTGGATTGTCGGTACTACATCCCGACATTGGCGGCAAAACTGGATGAATTGGAATCCGAGATAATGTGGCGGAGCGAACGCATCCATTCTATCTGGCAGTCACCACCAACGGACGACAACCTGGATTACTATTTTCAAGATATGAATTATCTGGACTTCGAGTACCACATTGAGTACGAAGAAACCTGGCTACCCATTGAAGCTGAACAACAGTATTTTAACCAGGTTTTGGAGTATTACTTCCCCGACAACTTTCACTTCTGCAGACCCCGTCCACTCTGGTGGTGGCCAGAGGAGAACTACATGGCTTGGCTTCGGAAATTCAAAAAAGAACAAAATAATAAATAAAACATATTTTCACCTTTTTAATCCTTTACCTCCATCCTTACAGCGATAAAAAACGGCCTTTCTAAAGGCCACCCTAAACTTTTAGAGTAGTTAGAATCAAATTTAAATACTGTACACCCGCGCACGCTCGATTTCTTTCCACCTATGACGTCATCAGTGACGTCATCCCTTCCAGTTCTCCCTCGAACTTTCTAGAAACATCTAGACTCATTCGACTATGACAACCGAATATGCGAGGAAAATCATCGATATATCGTTTCGAAAAATCATTCATATCGAGTACAAACGGAGACGTTTACGTGAAAGAGTACTGATTAATAGTGTGTTATGTGTAGCAAGACATTCGTTTACGAATATTATGCATTGTAGTTCAGAATTACACCGCGAGAATGCACAGGTGCTTGAATACGATTACACGCACCTAGAGGACAGCGCGTAACGTCAGTGCGTGCGGACGTGTTTCGTAAGTATTATGGCGGCTACTATTAATGAAGTGGATGAATCCATTCGTATGCTGATGAAAGAACTTGAAGCGATGAATCAGTCAAGTGTCGGTGAAAACGATAATGCGGTATATTTTCCATTACAACAACAAGAACAAGATAAGCAACGAGTTTCAAGAAAAAAGAAATCGAATGACGTAAGTGTACAAACCGACAACAGTACTTCAAATACAATAGAAGGCGGATGGATTGTGAGACCGACAAACGATTCACCAGCAATTACTTGGATCGATAGTGGGTTTCAATATACAGTACAGAATCCGGATAATTGTGGGAAAATGTTACTGAAATTACATTTATACGATGGAGGAGTTCCGACATACACATGCGGTATTTATTTCAACCCCGATGATGAGATTAACAATAATTTGAAACCGTTATTGTCATATTTACAAAATATGTGGGTTGATGGAAGTACAGGAGCCCCGAAAATTAACGGTTTAACACAAACAATGATGCCGTTAGCGGCTTGGCGTAAACCGCCAGAGGAACAATGTACAATTGTGTCCCAGCCGACTCCAGTGAAACGCAAAAGATCATCGTCGTCAACAGCAGTGAGACGAGAAACACGTAGAGACACTCAGCCACGGAACAAAAAGAGACAACAAAAGACCGAGGGTCGGGATTCCAAGAATTAACCACGCACACGTGTGAGAACAAAGAAGGCGGCGGAATGTTCTAGAAACTATTTCACAACAGGGGGAGACGGTTGGCGCCAAAACAATAACAATAGACCGAGGGTCAGAATTCCAGGAATTAGTCACGCACACGTGTGCGAACAAAAGGCGATGGAATGTTCTAGAAACTATTGCACCACAGGGGGACGTTTGGCGCCAAAACTATTCCACAATCCTCCCCCACCAAAGTCGTCCCCACCACAGGGAGACGTGTAGCGCCAAAAACTATTTCACAATCCTTCCCCCACTACCACAACCCCGATCGCCACAGCACCATTCGCTGCTCAGTTCTCGTACCGTGTGGACGTGTTTCGTATTGACTCTCGTGTCTCGAACGCATTATGTCTTCCATACCGGTTGTGCTTAAACAAAGTATGGCTTCGAAAGTGGACTTGAAGTCGTGTTTGAACTCTTGCAAGCCGGGTGTGCCGTACACCAAAATTACCGATCTCCGCGAAGAGTGCCGTTATAAAATTGCACAACTCGAGCGCATCAACACTCAGTACGGCGAGACCATCTTGGCCACGTTGGAGGGACAGCTCGGCGAGGACTACTACTTGTACGTCTACCTTCCACGTCGCTACAACGATGCCATCACCGACAGCATGATGGAGCAGTACAACGCCGGCTACGGGGATCGCTTACACTTGGTGAGACGTGCAGCAGCACCCGGCAGTAAATATTCTCCATTGGACTTTGTTTGAAGCAAGAAAAAATTCATGTTTGTAAAGCAAGAAAAAAGAAGATATACTTTAAAAGATTATAAATTTTGATAGGTTTCGTAAGCAATATATATAGCCACCTTCATAGCATTAAAACCAGTCTTTTTATTTCACAAACCCTTACTCCCTCAATTAGTAATAAGAGTGAAGGTAAGTCGGTATTTGTGATCAGTCTTTACAATGGATCTGAGATGGCAACATCCATTTTCAGCCATAGTAGACGGACTTTCGGGTTCGGGGAAATCATATTTTGTGTTGAGATTTATCAAGTACTTGAATGTGATGTGTGACACTGTGTTTGACAATATTTTCTGGTATCATAGTCCGGGGTTACAACCGGACATCGATGTAGGTATACAATACAGACAAGGGTTACCGAATATGGAAGATTTTGATGGTACACCGACATTAGTGATTGTGGACGATATGATGCGTGAGTCATCAGCCACTAGCGGATCTAATGTTATAGTAGATCTGTTTACTAAGGGATCACATCATAGAAATCTGAGTGTGTTCTTTATAACTCAGAATATTTTCCATCAAGGACGGGGACAAAGAGACATTTCTTTGAACGCACATTATATTGTGCTGTTTAAGAATCCTAGAGACAGGGCTCAGATAAAACATTTAGCTCGTCAGGTGTATCCGGAAAATACCAGGTTTATCGAAGAGGCCTATACAGACGCCACTCGTAGACCACACGGATATTTATTATTGGATTTGAAACAGTCTACACCGGACGAAATGCGTGTACGGACGGGTATATTACCCGACGAGAAACAACAGTACGTCTATCAACCGAAAAAAGTATAAATAAGTCCGGGTACACGATGACCGAACAGTCACTCGGTCGTTATGTCGCAGTGTGTCAAGAGAGACGTTGCTCTATTGAGGGCGCTGATACACGCTAAGCCGAAAGAACGTAAAGCGTTGTTGAAAGCTTTTGACGCCAGTCGTATCAGAACAGTGTGCGAGTGCGCATACAACTTGTTACGCGGTAATATCCGGCTGTCGGATAAGCAAAAACGTCAATTGCGTAAACATAAAAAATCGCTCAGACGTCTGGTGAAGCGTGGAGAGAATTGGTCGAAGAAACGTCGATATCTCGTGCAAAAAGGCGGTGGATTTCTATTACCTTTACTATTGAGTACTGTATTGCAGTCTGTGTTACATAACGTGACTAATTAGAAGGGGGGAAAAAATGGATAGTACGAATCTGGAACACTCGAAGAAAATGGTGGTCGTACCACAAGAACTGATCGATCGAATTCGTAATGAGCCGTCAATTACAAATACCGCTGTTGCACAATCAAAAACGTCGACTGCGACTGCCGGCACTAACAGTTTGGATGCTGAAATGCATCGTATATTACAAGACAAAACGTTGAACGACACGGAGAAATGGAAACAATACCAGCAGGTGTTGCAGAGGTTTTTGTATTTTACTTCACAAAAACGTAATCCTATTTCTTTACCGGTGATACAAGAAGCGAACGACGAAGAAGATATAGTGCAAACATTTCCGGGTACATATCAAGTAGACGCACGTAACTTGGTGAGATTCATTAAACGTCATAGTAACGTTATTTCGTGGGATCCGGATGGCACGATTATCGTTCGAAATGCGAGAATACCCGGCTCGAATATTGTCGATGTGTTACACGCGATAGTGCGTGTACGTAGAATGGAAAATGTCCCTACGGGTTGGCACGAAGTTCTAAATGCACTGGACGAAATAAATGTACCGTCCGAGTACGTGAGCAATACGCTAGCTCGTCAGTATATAGGACGTGAACCGTATGCGGAGGAGGAAGGATTAGCAACACCACCAGCACCGTCACCGTATCGAGCACGCAGTTCATTATTATTTCGACCAAGAGCATCGTCTACGCCGCATGTTCGTCGCTCACTATTGTTACCGCCGACACCGAGTCCGTCACCGATAGCCAAACGATTGAGATCGAAAACAACGGCCGGGGCAGAGGCAACAGCACCTCAAATAATATCGCCTAGTAGGGTGACAAAAGGTCGACATATAAGTGAGGCTGCACTTCAAAAGTGGGAGCCATTTAACCCGTAGACGTGATGGAAGAAAAGGTGTACTACGATCCCGCTAACCCGGGTTCGTTCGGCGGTATAAGCCCGCTTCATCGAGCGTTACGACCGAAAAAACGTCGCGAAGTAGTCGAATGGTTACGTACACAAGATACGTATACGTTGCACAAACCCGTACGTAAACGCTTCTTACGTAACAGATACGTGGTGTACGGACCGAACGAATTGTGGCAAGCCGACTTGAATGATATGCGTGGGCTCAGTTCGCACAATGACGGCTACAATTATCTGTCGACAGTGATCGATGTGTTCAGCAAACGATTGTTTGTCCAACCGTTGAGACGTAAAAGCGGCGAAGAAGTGGCTGCCGCGTTCGAACGGATTTTCAACAGTCCGCACACCGTACCACCGCGGTGTTTACAGACGGACAAAGGAACAGAGTTTATAGGTGAGAAAGTGAACCGCGTGTTCAGAGATTACAATGTAAAATATGTGACTACGCAAAACCCCGATGTTAAGGCGGCCGTAGTGGAACGAGTGAACCGTACATTGAAAACACGTATGTGGCGTTATTTGACGTATAAAAACACGTACAGATATATCGATGTATTGGACAAATTAGTCGACGCCTATAATAACAGTGTGCACAAAAGTCTGGGTGGTAGACTACGTCCTGACGACGTGGCGAAAGGAGACAAAAGAACGGTGTATCGAGTGTGGCGTCACATGTACAATCCGAATACACTACCGAAACGAAGAAAACCCAGATTCAAGTCGGGTGACACGGTACGTATCGCTAAGGAAAAAGGCACGTTCGCCAAAGGCTACGAGACGAATTGGAGTAAGGAATTGTTCACGGTCGATCGACAGTACGGTGCATTTCCACTACCACTGTATATATTGAAGGATTTGAACGGCAAACCGATAGTCGGTCGTTTTTACGAGCACGAACTGCAAAAGGTCACGATAGGCCCGAATCGATTGTACCAGATCGATAAAATACTCGATACTAAAGGTCGAGGTCGCAGTAAGCGATACTTCGTCAAGTGGGTAGGTTACGGAGACGAATTCAATTCGTGGATACCCGCATCAGAAGTGAAACGAATATGAGACATCAACAGTTTTATCTGACACTACCGAGTAATAGTTCGATGAACTATTATCCGAATAATACGTTGACCAATCATCTGACACATTTTCCGTCGACTATCGAACTCGATGTCGACGACGAGTGGGAAGTAGCGCTCGTCGAAGCGCATTATCCGTGTACGTTCGAAACACCGGAGAGTAATATAATTTTCTATACGACACCTGCGGAAGCTACGAAATATATGGAATCGACCATGGACGAAACTGTATACACCGAGACAGTAGTTACAATGGGATTGACGTTGACAGCGATGCGAGTGAAAATAGTCGGCGGTCATTACGAGACCGTTGAAGACTTATTGAATACGATAAATTATACACGAGCGATAAACGCATTCAGTATCGAGTTCGTATATAACTCGGAAGCAAATTTAGTAAAGGTCGACTTGACACAAGCGGTAGATAACTCGCATACCGTCGTCAATATGGTACTGAGTCCGACTTTAGCGTTACAATTGGGTTATTTACCGGATAGTAATTTGTCGACAACACCGTTTGCTAAACGCTCACCGAACATCAAGCTAGCGTTTCCGGCCGAGTTGTACGTGTATTGCGACTTGGTCGAACCGCAATACGTCGGTGATACGGTGGCACCGCTGTTGAAAATCGTCAATGTCGACACGTCCGACTACACGTTCGGCGTACAGAAAGTCGTACATTTCACCGATCCGCACTACATGCCGATTATAAAAAGCTCGTTCGAGAGCGCGGAAATAGATATAAGGGACAGCAAGGGACGTCACGTGCCATTCCAGTTCGGCACTACGTGCATGAAACTACATCTACGACGACGTCGAAGAGCGACAGCGACATCGTAATGAATACGAACGATCCCTACCTCAGATACTACCGCAGTCAACAAGTGGGCGGCGGCGGTATTACATCGGTGTACAGAGGTGCGGCGTATCAACGCGGTCACGGTATCGGAAGTTTTCTCGGCGGACTCGTGCGCACGGTGATGCCGCTACTAAGGTCCGGTGCGAGTGCTGTGGGCAAGGAGGCGTTACGATCGGGCGTCGGTTTTCTCGGCGACATAGCCGGCGGCACCGCGGACCCGCGAACCACGGCCGGCGAACGCCTCAAACAATTCACCGGCGCGCTGAAACGACGCGCCGACGACAAAATCGAACGCGTACTTCGCGGCGGCGGCGGCGGCGGCGGCGGCAGCGGCTATAAGAAGCGACGTATCACGCGTGTCACACCGCAGTCTTTGACGAAACTCCTTCGAGCACGGACGTCCGCTCCGGCGAAAAAGCGTAAACGACACGCGCGTAAATCGACGATAAAACGAAAGACGACGAAGCGTCGAGTACATAAGAAAAAGAAGGTGACTAGAAGACGACGACGACAAATCGATATTTTCTCTTAAACAATAGCAGCAGCGGCGGCGAAAATGTCGTTTATACACCAGAAATCATGCGAATGTACAAAGACGGAATTGGATTTATTCTCATTACCGCCGACACAGACCAGTATCGACAGTGGTAAATGGGTACAGTATAAACCGATTTCGTCATTAACGGACGATTCGCCTATCGAATTCGTCATACCCGGTCACGGTGACGAGTATACGGATTTAGCGCATACCTTACTACACGTACAAGCCACTATAGTCAAAGATGACGGGACGAAATTCGCAGCCGGCGATGCCGTCAAAGAATTCGGCCCGGTCAACAATTGGTTACATTCATTATTCAGTCAAGTGGATTTACACTTGAACAATAAACTGGTGTCACCGCAAAACAACACTTACGCCTACCGTGCGTTTTTGGAAAACCTGTTGAACTACGGCACGGACGCGAAAGAATCACACTTATGTAGTGTATTATTCTACAAAGACAACTATAAACATATGGATAATTGTGAAGAAGAAAACGAAGGTCTCAATCATCGTCGGTACCTGATTCAACTGAGTCATTATGCGGACATGATCGGACATCTGCATATCGATTTATGCAATCAAGAAAAGTTCTTGTTGAACGGTGTGGAGATGCGTTTACGTCTGATCAGATCGAGAAACTCATTTTCTATCATGTCGAAAACCGCGACCACTTATAAAGTACACATCAAAGAGGCGAATCTGTTTGTACGTCGATGTAAAATCAATCCGAGCGTGTTGTTGGCTCATAGTAAAACGCTCGAGACCGGTACCGCTAAGTATCCGATTACACGAGTCGAAGTGAAATCCATCACACTGCCCAGTGGTATACAGAGCAAAACATTGGACAGCGTATACTTGGGTCAGCTTCCGAAACGTGTTATTCTCGGCATGGTCACTAATCAAGCGTTCAACGGCGACTACAAGAAGAATCCGTTCAATTTCCAACATTTCAAGATGAACTATTTAGCGTTGTATTTGGACGGTGAACAAGTGCCGATGAAAGCGTTACAGCCCGTGTTCAACAACAACACGGATGACGCCTATGTACTCGCTTATCACACACTGTTCAGCGGTACCGGAATACATTTCGACAATATCGGTAACGATATCACAAGATACGATTTCGAAAAAGGTTATTGTCTGATGGCGTTCGATTTGACACCGGATTTGAGTGCTAACGAGTCCAGTCATTGGAATTTGGTACGTAACGGTAATCTACGTATCGAGATCGGGTTCAGTGAAGCTTTAACTGAATCCGTCAATATGATCATCTATGCGGAACTGGACAACGTCATCGAGATCGATCGACAACGTAACGTGTCGGTGGATTTCGGCAGTTAAAAAGCTCAGTACGTCAGTGACCGTGAACGAGTAAACATGGATTGTACACCGCAGCAGCATAAATTGATCCGTTCGTCTGTCGTCTTGGATTTACAATGTTTCAAAGACAACAGCAACGATTTCATAGTGAAAGAAGCCAGCGTTATAGACGTGTGTACCGGTACACTATTATTGCACCACATCGCACGTCCACCGTTCGATCGTGATTTTCTATCCGAAGAGAAACTTCGAGAAAGCTACTGGTTGACTAAACACTGTCACGGTATCGATTGGAATCACGGTGATATACCGTACCACGTGATGATGGACAAACTACGTACATGTCTCAACAGTCAATCCGTGGTCTACGTAAAAGGATCGGAAAAGAAACAATACGCCACGAAACATCTTATCATAAACAACGGAAAAGTACTGGTAGTGGATTTGGCGGATATCGGATGCGGATCGTTGGCCACCATCGGAAATCTACTATCCACCAACGCGCTACGTTGTGGTCAACATAAAAGCGTACAACACCGTTGTGCATTGAGTAACTGTATGCTGCTACGTGGTTGGTTACTGTTGACAGCCAAAGAACCACATTGCGGATCGTGTTATTGTTGTTGTCCTCGTCACAAAATTAGATCGTCGGTGTTCAGCAGCTCTGACCTACCCGTCATCCCCGAACTGTGAACACAATCGTGTTCAGACGTGTAGCCGCAGAACAATAGATCGAGGGTCCGAATTCCGAGAATTAATTAGTCGCGCACACGTGTTACAACAAAAGACCGACCGCGCACACGTGTTATAACAAAAGGTGATGGAATGTTCCGGTAACAATAGAGGGACGATTGGCGCCAAACCATGAACACCACGGCTATAAGGAAACATTTAGCAAAGCTGAAAAACATACAACATGTCGGAGTGTTTGCATCGGACTGTCTACCCACATATATCGCTCCGTCGACTGCGTTAGTCGTCAACACCGAACCGCATACACAAAGCGGTGAACACTGGGTAGTATTCTACAGAGACAGTGAAGAAAGACAATTCAACAACAATACACAAATTATCGAATATTTCGACAGTTTCGGCCGACCTCCATATCAAGCCGACTTCCAACGTTTTCTGAGACGTAATATCAATTCACGTCTCTTGCGTTACATCCACAACAAGTATCGACTACAAGGCTTGGATACTTCGGTTTGCGGCCAATACTGTCTCACTTACCTGTACTGCCGCACCAACTACGACATGTCGATGAATGATTTCGTCCAACTCTTCGGTGACTCCACTGCTGAGAACGACACGCTGGTCCGGATGCTCTTCACAAGATTTTACTTACCTTCTTCTACTTGATTTATATTTGAAAATAATGTTTATAGCTATAAACACATTATTGTAAGATGTATGGATTTTTTGAAAAATAAAAAAGTTATATTTTTAATTATACTTTCTTGTTTTTATTTCTACCCTTTATCCTTTTAGTTTAAGTAATTATTTTGAATCCAGAGATTATAGGAACTCTGGATTTATTTTAAGATAATAACACACGGGGGGTTGGGGAATAAATATCAACACAGGTAAATGAGTAACATGTTTTATTTTCAATATCAATATCTACTCACAATCAATATCTTCTTACAATCAAAAAATAAATAATTATACAATTAAATATTTACAATCAAATTAAAAAAAAAAAATATTTACAATAAAAATTTGTAACTAATATTTAAAATAAAAATTTGTTACTAATATTTGACTAGAAGAAAAAGTATTTACAATGAAAAATTTATTCCTAAATGGTAACTAATAGTATTTATTTTTAAAAATACTAGAAAAAATCAATTTATTCCTAAGACGAATTGGTTCCTAAATGGCCCACCACGATGAATTTTGAGTACGATGGGCTCTCATGCACCGACGTCACCGCAAACTGTACTGCATATCCGTTGCTGGATACCTTCTGTGACAGTGTTGGTGGGCGAACAAAGTCACTCTGCGGTAGAAGGTCCAGGTTGTGGGGACAACGGAGGTGGTAACTCAGGGGACGATAGCGGCATTTCTTCGTCCTGCGGTGCACGTGGGGCGATGGCGTAATGCCCCCACGGTAATGTGCTGACGCCGTCATCGCACACATAGCGTTTGTCGTCATACGGCGCCAGCGAGCGCTTCATCACCATGATGGTGTAGATGTAATGGCGTCTACTCAAGAAGCGCTCATTCTCCGTGTACTTGACCACGTGATCTTGTAGACATCTCCTGTAGTCGTCTACGGTCAAGTCACGTTGCACCACTGCACGATTCACTCCCTTAGCTTTCTTGATGGGAGGCGGCTCGTAGTCCTGACCGCTGCCGCTATCGCTGATGCGCAGAAACGATATGCAATACAGTTTGGCCATAAGTCCGATGAACTCCGTCATGACATGACCACCAGCTTCATCTTTGAATTTCCCCAGGGCTCTTGCGTTGTCCTTACTGTAGCAGATATGCCCTGGGGGGTAGTTGCTGGTGTCGAAGTCATCGATGTGCTGCAGCATGTCCCTGTAGGCGTTCGCAGTACGGATCATGTAAACGATACCGTCTGTATCCATGTAGGCCATATGTATGTTTTCACGTCCGTACCACTCAACCATCAGGTAGTGAAAGCGGTACATCCACCACTTCGAATGGTCCAAAACGCACATACCCACATAAACGGGTTTGTCCAACACCACGCGCACCTTAGCCATATTAAGTAGTGTCAAAGTCTTGTCCAACCACACTCGGTCGCTGAAATTCGACTTTGACACGTACTTAATATATTTACGGTGGTTGGTGCAGATCTTCACGTTTTTGTGTTTACGTACGTTTTGAAGACTCATACCGTACACCGCGTTGACCATGAGCTTGAAGAGCTCCACCTCGAACTTGTTTTTGGCCAACTGACGGAGTGTGGTATTCAGAGTCACGTACGACTTTAACCACGTGGACTGCTTGAAATGCAACACACGATGAACATGACGGATACGCAATCCGTTCTCCAACGCTTGCTGTAGATAGCGAAAGTGGATTACGTACCTGGTCTTGTCAGTGAGGGTGGCCATCAGTTTAGCGGATTTTCCAACTCCGCTATGAAGGCGAACGTTCTGGTCGTATGGCAGTTGGTCGGACGGTGCCTTGACCACTTCTGGGCAGAACGGCAAGTCTCGGTGTTTGTCATGGAGGGCGGGGTCTCGGGGATATTCTAAATCAACCTCCAAGACGTAACCGTCTTCGCCGTCTACCGCCATACTCGTGATGTTCTCGACCAGACCGGCGATTTCTGTGTCGGACAGCCACTCGAAGCCTCCGTACGGTAGTGGCTCGGACATTGCCCATCCGTACAAATTATTAGCGTCGAAGTACATGAGGAAAGTGTCGTCAACGTTCTCCTGTTCGCTGTTCCTCGTGTACTTGTTGTCCGCTACAACATGGCGGGTGACGCATTGGCAAAGTCCGCCTCGAATACCCTTCTCGAAGAACAGGTACTGGTCTACGTCCTGTAGGGTATCGAGGGTCACGCCGGTTGTTTTCAGCATAACGTCCCACGCGTACGACGGGAGAGTAATGTAGTGTGCCGGGTCCAAGTTATAATGTTCTTGGCACATCGCCCGGAAACCCTCGAAGATATCGGCCAGCAGTAGGACGTCAGTGGTCAAATAGATATTGGAATAGTCTTCGAGGGTTGTGCAGCCAAATCTCTCCCATACTCTTTGAGCGTGGGCGTAATCTTCCGCTGATACGCTCGCCTCGAAAGCTTCAACGGGGGGAAGGGTGTTCTCTTGCAATACCTCCAACGATGTGATGTGTTTGTAGGGGAACACGCCTTTCCTCCGAAGCAGTTGGAATTCCTCTGGGTCGGTAAAACGGGCTCGCAAGACCTTTAGACGCTCTTCGGGCAGGAGTGAAGCGAGTGTCGCCAACGACTTCGCCAAGAATCGGTACGAGTCCACGAAACGCACTCGTAGCCTGTTGTGACGGCCTGCGTTCGGGTACTCGAACCGTTTCGTGAAGGAAATGTATTTCTCTTCGTTGTTGGCGAGCACGTCTACATCTCCTTTGTCAATTTTCAATGCCCGCACAATGAAATGAGCGTCATAGTTACTCAGATTGTGGAGGTACACGTTCACCGTATCCTGCTCTTTGTACTGCAAATTGCATAACTGGTGAGCGGCACCTCGATACCTGTACGGTGGTGAGTGTTGGTGGTCGCGGACCTTGATGTCGGTCGGGGCGAAGTCCTTCCTACAGATATAGCATGTAGTTGTCGTCTGGAACTCCGCCTCCTCCGCTGCCGTAAGGTTCGGGGGATTCCCGGGTCGCCGTCGTCCGTACAGGATCTGCCCGATGGTGTTGATGTCCTTACGGAGCGTCGCCATGAAGTGCTGGGCCGCGTTCTCACCACTGTACAGGCGAAATTTAGAAAAGGTCTCGCTAGTGGGGATGTCTCCATCGTCGACGTCACCATCGACATCATCCCTGTGGTCGTCTCTGATGTAGTAAGCGTACGAGTAAGGGACATGTACGTTTCGGGTGGTGACATGAGCTGATGAGGGCGAATCTCCGTGGTGGCGGTGGTGGGGGAGCCCGGGTCTCGATGTTGCCGGGTCCCAGGCTGGAGGGGCCACTGTTGGGGTGGGGTTGAGTGGCCGTTCACCATCGTACGGTACCAGCATACTTTCAAAGTCCGCATAGATGGTAAAACGGCTGCGTTGGGTCCGTTCGAAATGGCTAAACCTAATTTTCTTCTCTCCTGAAATGTCTGTACGGAGCGGTGCGTGATCAAAGCAGTACTCTTTGTGTTGTTTAAGTCGATCCGCACCGCTCAGGTTCAGCTTTGTAGGCTGGTTGTTAAAGAAGGCAAAGCACCTTTTACAGATAAAAATTTTCTCCTTATGCTTTGTCAATTGAGACTTAACCAGCCTTTCGAAATCTGAAATGTAGGCATAGTGGCATCTCCCTACATCGGTTAAGTACAGCAGGTCGAAATGGTTATCGAGTTCCTGCTTGGCGACTCGCAGGGGGTACACAATATATTTGTGTATGTACCGGCCTGACCGTTCGTCAAATATCTTCTCCAGGTCCAGGCCGTACACGTTGATACTTACCCCCCGGTTCATCTCTTCGAACTTACCGATTTTGTCCAGCCTCACCGGAAACTCGAGACCTGAAAAGTCTAAATTTGCACGTGCACGAAGGTCAGGGGTGAAATCTGCCGCACGTAGTTGGTTATTGCTTTTTCGGATAATGTATTTGGTGAGGACAGCATACATGAAACATCGCTGATCCTCATTAACTACATTAATAACTGCTTTTTTGTTTTCTATTGGGGGCGGTAGCGTGATGTAGGAGCTACCTCTGAGCGGGCGATAGACATTGACCCTGACCTCCATGTCTATCACCCGCACAAAGGTCCAGCCAGATCCTTTCATCTCGCACTGCTCTTTTTCAGTAACTAATTTGTGGAAAAAGTCCCCACAGATGTCCTCCATGTCATCAGTACGGAGGACGGGGACGTTTTTGGTTTTGAATGCACGGCGGCAGGTTTCTCCGTGCACGTCCTCAAACTCACACTCGACCCAGAGGTTTATTTTGACGGCAGTGACGAATTCCAATACTCGGTGCATGAGAGCAACGATGTCCTCGAAGACGGTTGTCAGGAACTCCGGCAACGTGAGGCCTAGTTGGTCCGGCTGCCGCATAGAATAGGTTTTCAATCGTCCGCGGTAGCCAGACTCGACCTCGACGAAGTTTGATGATTCCGGTGGCAGGTCGTCGGGGATGGCCACCGGAACTTCGTCCTCGCTGCTGCTGGCGTTGCCTCCGGTTCCTGACGACGTCGACGGGGCGGGGGAGTCCAGCGAGATGTCCGTGGCAGGCGACGGTGCAGGCCCACTACCGCCTTGCGATCCCCGGTGTAGTCCACGAACATGACGTTGCATGATGTCACGCCTCGAGAAGCTCCGGCGGCAGTGGGGACACACGAATCCTTAAACAGAATAACACAATATCTATTACTTACCTGATTGATTATTATTAAAATACAAGCATAAAAACAAACAATGGGGATAAAGGGAAATAAATAGTACACATATAATCCGGCTTTATTTACATAAATCATTATTCGATAAATATATTTCATTAATTAGTTTTAAATTTTAGAAGAAAATAATTCATTATTATTTTACACACCTGTCCGGTCGTCTGGAACGGATGATGGGCCAGGGGTGGGGGAATCCGCAGCATGACCTGCGATGGGCGAAGCACCTGACAACACAAGATATAATTTTCATTACTTACCTAGTTATTGACACCTTTATCTTTGAAATAATCTCATTTATTCAAACTCTGTTTTCATATTAGCCAATTACAGACACAATAGTTATTGACACTTTAATTTTCAACCAATCCAGTTGTCGATATGCGTGTTAATTTACACAAACCCAATAGTTGACAGATATGTTAAATTGAAAATATATCATAGTAAGAATTAGATATGAAGGAATAATAAACTGTGAACAAAATACAAAATTCAGCTTTATCTACACAAGTCTTAAATTTTCACCCACCTATCCGGTCGGCTGCGGCGGATGACGGGCTAGGGGTGGGGGAATCCGCAGCGTGACCTGCGATAGGCGAAGCACCTGACAACACAAGACATAATTTTCATTACTTACCTAGTTATTGTTATATTTACCTTTGAAATAATCTCAATTATTCAAACTCTATTTTCATATTATAAATTATTAACACTTTAATTTTTTTTTTTTTTTTAATTCTTTAACCAATTCACTTATCAACATGTGTGTTAATTTACACTAACCTAATAGTTGACACACATTTTAAATTGAAAATACATCATAGTAAGAATTACAGATGATAAAAGTCATGTTAAATTGAAAATTCATCATAGTAAGAATTAGAGATGAGGGAATAATAAACTGTACACACAATAAAAAACCAGCTTTATTTACACAAGTCTTAAATTTTTACCCACCTATCCGGTCGGCTGCGGCGGATGACGGGCCAGGGGCGGGGTCTGCTGAAGGGGTCGGGGCGTGGGCCGCGCGCTGGTGCCGCAAAAGGTTGTCCCGCCGCTTGAACGTGGCTGGACACTGCGGGCACCGGTGGTTCTCCTGCACGCCCTGATGAGCCTTCATGTGTCGCCGAAGATTGAACTTCTCAGTAAAGTCTGCGAAGCAGACCCCGCACACGAATCGACGCTGGCAATCCATGATAGATCTAAACATAAATATTTAAATTTAATTAATCATAAGGTAAAGTCGTACGTACCGTACAGAAGTCGATAAAAAAAAAATAAATAAAATAAATAAATAAATAAAATAAATAATTAATTATAAAAAAAAATGAAATTTAATTAATTCAAAATTAAAAATTAATTAAAAAAAAATAATAAAAAAAATTAATTAAAAAATTAAAAATTAATTAATTAAAAATTAAAAAAAAATAATTAAAAATTAAAAATTAATTAAAAATTAAAAAAAAATTAATTAAAAATTAAAAAAAAAATAATAATTAATTAAAAATTTAAAAATAATTAATTAAAAATTAAAAAAAAAAAAATTAAAAAATTAAAAAAAAATAATAAAAATTAATTAGTTTAAAATTAATTAAAAAAAAAATTAATTAGTTTAAAATTAATTAAAAAAAATTTAAAAAATTAAAAGTTAAAAAATATTTTAGTTCTGTTTTAAACCAAGTTTCTAGTTGTAATATTTACTAACGAAATAATTTTAAAGACAAATTCTAGCCGAACCAAATTCAGTAGTTTCTAGTTGAAACATTTACTAACAAAATAATTTTTAAGATAGATTCTAGCCAAACCTAACACAGTTTAAATTTATAAAATATACACAATATCCAGTGACTAACACAATATCCATTGGCTAAGAAAATTTATCACTGGTTGGCGTAGTCACTGGGCTAACACTTTATCCAGTGGATAATAATCCCTTTTTTCTAAAATAAATTAGTTTTTAAATACACCTACTTTTAAAAAGTAATTTTTATAAAATGTTAAAACAAAGTTTCTATTTGTAATATTTACTAACGAAACAATTTTAAAGATAGATTCTAGCAGAACCTGACACGGTTTAAATTTATAAAATTTAAAACCCGAAATAATTTTTAAAAAAGTAAAAAGTTGTTTTAAAATAATATTTTAGTTCTTTAAAACTCAAAAGATTTCATTGAAAGACTTAACCTAGCTCATGGAAGTAAGTGATGGTGCAATCAACTCGGTACTGTAAGTTTTGGTATAAAAATAAGATATTTTAGCATCAAAATACTAGAAACATGGTTTAATATATTTCGTAAATACTTATTATCTATTTACTTACGGTTACACAATTTAATAATCACTTACACGAAATCACAAAGTCTTGCACAACACTTGCACGACGGAGCGCAGAGACGACACGTCCACTCGCGATGAGCACCAAACCACTTCTGACCAGAGTCGAGCGAGAACGCTGCAGTACCGCCAGTGACGTCTCCGATTCCTGGAATTGGCGCGCAGTTCCTATTGTTCGGTGGGACCAGAACGTACTCAAACCTTCTAGAAGGTTCTGGAACCTTTTTGTTACCGTTAATTGGAGGCCGTTAAAAGCCTGTCAACAGTGACGAGGGTCGTCAAAGGCATCTGTTTACAACACGCAGTGCTTTTGTGAAACGTTTCGTTGTTAGCGATAATTGAATACGAGACCCTTCATTCGTCAATGTCACAGCACAATAGTTTCCTTTCAGTGTTATGTTCCCGCTAACGGGGTCCCATTGTGATAAGTGCGCAGCAGTCTGCGGCACTCTTTTGTTCAAATAACAACCTGTCAACCCTACATCAATGGATAATTGGGTCCGTAGTTCTTTTGTTAAACGTTTCGTTGTTGGCGATAATTGAATACGAAACCCTTCATTCATCAATGTCACGACAAAATAGTTTCCTTTCAGTATTGTGTTCCCGCTAATGGGGTCCCATTGTGATAAGTGCGCAGCAGTCTGCAGCACTCTTTTGTTCAAATAACAACCTGTCAACCCTACATCAAGGGATAATTGGGTCCCATTATTGCAAACACGCAGCCGAGTTCGGCGGTCTTTTTGTTCACTTAATAGCCTGTCGACCCAACATCAAAGGGAACACAATGGAATGACATGTCACCTGTCAATCACCTGTCAATCATCCATCAATCAACCGGGGGGGGGGGTCGACTCCATTTTGTTGGGGGGGGGGTCGGGAGGGGGGGGGGTTCGGGGGGGGGGGGGGTTCGTCGTTGGTGGTCTCGGGGGGGGGGCACGTGACCTGTGACGTCACCATCCTCCAATCCTCCGCAGGATGGGAGCCCCAATAACCCCCTACTGCTGTCAAAATTGCCAAAGCTGTATTAAATAAGAACAAAGGAGATCCCTATTTAGCTTTATTATCTTACAGAAACTCTCCACTTGCCAATGGTTACAGCCCAGCACAGTTATTATATGGACGTAGACTACGAGATGTCTTGCCTACTTTACCATGTCATCTGGAGGAAACCCCAGACCTCACACATCTCCAAGAGAAAGAGAATCGTTATAGGCAAAACTATAAACGAAATTACGATGAACGACATGGTGCTAGACTATTACCTGATATAAATCCAGGAACCAAAGTCTGGATATCTGATCTGAAGCGAGAAGGGGAAGTGGTTAAAAAACTAGACTCACCACGATCATATAATGTGGTGACAGACAAAGGAACTGTAGTCCGCAGGGACCGATTCCATCTACTACCTTTACCAAACTTTCAAAAAGAAAGCAACTATCAACCAACAGCAAGTATCATGATACCTCGAACCGATCAAGAAACAACCAACGGCTCCTGCATAACGAGCTTTTCAACTATGCCTCCAGACACCTCTAGAAAGCCTTCAACTAACACCACAAGATCAGGGCGGATTGTAAAATCTCCCCTGAAAATGAACCTTTGAAGAGGGAGATGTTATGGTTGGCAACATCTATTGTCATTTTAAATTTATATTATCATATGTGTTTTTGTTGTTGTTGATTTTACTGACTAAAAATAAAAGTTAGATCTCATTGTGTTAATTTATTATTTAAAGGAACTTGTACAAAAACAATAATACCAGTTTGACAGTATTAATTCGGTGGTATTATTATAGTTTTTAGTTGTTCGACTTACTAACCAAACGTACAGTACAGTAAGTCGCACGTACTTTCTGTGAACACACAGTCTAATTAACTTATGTCGATCTGTTGTATTAATTTGTTGTAATAGGTATGCTTATAATAAGATCATTGGTGAAAATACGGTATACTTTGAATGATTTAAAATTGTTTATTTATGTTATTTTTTGATAATATGACAAATATGTAAAGTTCCAAATATTTTCTCCGTGTACCTAGACATTTTGCAGATTACGAAATCCATATATCTTACGGGTTTTTTCGCCAAATTGACTATGACTAAATTGAGCAGAGCTGAGATGAAAATATAATTTGTCAGAATGTCCTTATAATCAAAATACGATCTAAAAATGTACATTGACAAGTAAAATAAAATAAATTTAGCTGGCAAAAACAAAACCACCAAAGGGTAACTATGAGCAATGTTGGAGGGGATCCTTCAGTGGTGGTGGGAGGGGGTCCTTGCGATGGTACGCCAAAATATTGAAAATTTGGTAGGTGGTACGCGAACACCTAAAGGTTGGGAATCACTGCAGTAGAGTACACAGTAGAACTAGCTTCTTCTTACCATGCATCTCCGTGTTGTTCACCTCCTGCTGAAAACAATTCTTGAAAGTGTCCTCTAATGGACTAGGTACTAATTCTGCATCTGTATCACTGAATTTATGTGTAGTTCTCTACACAGACTTCCTCAAAAGCATTCTCTAAATACCCTACTTCGGAACAAGTCTAAAATTACGTGTTTTCTACACTTCGACTCTCATATAAATGTTCTTTATATGACTGCTTACCTCTAATTATTCATCTACTCTACTTGACTACCTACATCTGATTCCGTTCTCCACTGAGGCTTCCTAAAAAATGATTCATACTCCGGCCCAATCAATTACTTCAAACCCTGCATCTCCGAGTTTCCTCATCTACTTTTTATTCTTTTAGTCTAAATATATAATTTGTTGGACAGCCAACGTTAAGGGCATCGCCAGCGGAACAAAGTTTTCTTGTACCTTTTGATTTGCTATTGATTTGTGTTTTAATCATATATCTATTCAACTTCTTCAACTTAGTGAAGTTCTCAACATCTTTATTCGGTTGTTTTTTATTCTATTAATACAAGCATTTTTATTAATGTTATCGCAAATTTGCATTATTGTAGCAAGATTTGTTTTACAACGTAGATTTAATTTCCAAAATTAAAAGAGCATAATCTATAAAAATTTCATTTCATCTACATTACGAATATTATTAATGGTTTAGAGTTTAAGTCTCCAGAAACGCCAGAAGCATAAATTGTATTTGTAACCTCGCTAAAACTAATGCGTAAACAACACTAAAGACTCCCATATAGAAACACCCATAAAAGCAACTTTGACTAGGGTGTCAAACACGCTAAACATTTTTACGACTTTACAAACCCGATCCGGTAGCAAAACGGGGTGACTAAAAAGCCATAATTCCTACAGAATAACTTTAAACGCGACGGTTTGATTTAGTGGCGCTCGGCGGTTAATGCGAGAGTGACGAGGGGGAGCCGCGCCGCGCCGCGCGACCGCAAAAAGCGATTTACGTGTTGCTCGGTTCGGGAAAAATGATCGGAGACGGGGTCTAGTGAAGTGTGAAATGCTATTCTATGATTGAGGGTCGGCGCTGCCCGCGGCGCAGGGGCGCTGCACGGTGCACGCTCCGAGAGACGACAATGCCGTGAAGCGCGGCCGCCAGTGGAGGAAACGGCGGATGCCGTGAAATGACGTGGCGTGTCGGTGATCGATGGGGGAAAGAAGAAATGTCAGTTTGATAGTCGAGCATTATTTTAATTTTATGGTACTTAATAGTATATTAAGTTACTGGAAAGTAAGTACTGTAAGTGCTGTAAGTAAGTGCCGTAAGTGCTGTTTTATAGGAAGAGCATGATAGTTCCCGCGTGAGCCAGAGTCGGGAGCGGTATTTTCATGCAAGCTCGGAAAAACTTTCCAGGCGTATGACGTACGATACTTTACAACTCAAAAAACATATTTTTAATCATAACGTACACCTCACATAAACTATAACCTACAATAATCAAACCAATACTCACTACTGCTTCCAGTGCTGCAGTACTACATTCCTCTGAAGTAACCAATAAACTTGCATTAAACGAGAGTTTGCTGCAATAACCTGATTGTTTTTATTGTTTACTTCCGTTATACCCGTTTCCTAGTGCACGGTAAATTCACTGTGCAGTTATTAGCAAAGAGTAACTTTCCAGCCAAGAATAAGGCACAGAAAACAGATGTTTCTGTGTAGTGTGATGTTAATGTATGTTTTTATTGGTGGAAACTGCTGAGACTTCCCCAATTTTCGAACGTACAGTTGGTTTCAAGGGCAAAGGAAACTCCTCTCCTTATATCCAATATCCCTGTCAATTAAAAAAATAAGAATCTATTTAATCTATTTTTGGTGGGGACTAAACAATTTAATTAAACTCAATAAAACTCATATAAAACTCGTTGAAAAATATCGGGCAGGACTATAAGAAACATTCCAAGAAAATTAATATATTAGGTACACACAATAGCATATTTCACTACTAGTCACGAAAGTAGCCCATTTCGGGGCAAGATAGTGTTTTAGACTTGCGAGGCATAAGACGAGCATGTAGGTACAATACTATCGAGCCACGAAAAGGGACTTTTGTGACGAGTTGTGAACAATAATTTTCATCACGATGCAAATAAGTAACAAAACTTAAAACAAAAATCATCCGACACTTAGTAATTTATCTATAAGCAAAGACAATATGGCTGTACAGTCTCTTTTAGTTAGTTCAAAGTCTGCTGGTTGAACAATCAACCAGCACAAAAAAATTGGGCACGAAAAATTTGGGCACGAATTGTGGTTTTTTGGGTACGAAAAACCAATGTTTGGGTACGGAATATTCAGAGTGATGAAAAATAAATTTAAAATTCGCTCGCAAATGAGAGTACATCGGCAACCCACATTTTCGTTTCGTCCAGTTGGAAATTTCATACCGCCAGCCGGATTCCTTGCTCCTCGCCAGAGATAATCTCCGATATGATTTTTTCAAATTTTAATGATAGTATTCAAAGGTCTTAACACTTATGGTTAACTTATCATTAATTCAAAAGCTATGTGTCATCCCCCACAAAAAAATATAAATGGCTGAAGAACGTGTTGTCAGGAACGCACACAAAGAAAGGCTGCATTGAATAAGTAGAGTTGTTGTATTCTCAAAGATATATACCTCGAAGGTACAAGGAGTTAATTTATGAAACCCTATTTTTATTTAAATGAGAATATCTAAATATCTGCAGTTTCGTCTGTAAGTTTTAAAGATATCTCGTTGCTATTGCAAAATGCTTCGAAGCTGGAAAGACAGCTTCACAAACAGCAGTTGAAAATTGTCCACTATAGTTTTGGGAGGAATATTATTAGAACTAGTTCATGGCTCTGTTATGAAGGTGGTAAACAAGGAGATTGTTTTTGTATTTTGTGTATTTCAACGCCAGTGACATTTTCTAACGTTTTGATCGGGAACGGTGAAACCCCGGGTCTTGTTACTATCATAACGGCGACCTTTTGTGATATAGCATCTTTAATTTACAGCCCAACGACAAATGGCAACTGGACCCAGTTTCGGTCCTGTCGGGAATCGAACCTGCGACCTTCAGGTTATGAGGTGAGCGCCTGTGGTATCCACTCGGCTATCCAGTCAATTTATTAGTCAATATAAACCTTAATACGCTCTCTTTCCCCGACAGTCAGTGTGGGCAACATACCCAGACCACACACCAAACCAGAGTTGCCACACGCCATTGTATCGTAGATAATTACCATTTCAAGGTCAAGGGTCGAGCAATTATTACGGTTTAATATGCGCGTTGCAAAGCTTCGTCGTCGTTTAGTGAGAATTATTGATTGTTCGGTTTGTGTATGTTATGTGGCCGTGGTAACCTATCGACCCGTGTGTGGGTGAAGAAAGGTAACTTTTAATTAGAGAAATAAATTGTGAAATTTAATGGGAGATCTCTATTATCTCTATGACTCTATTATAGACCATTATCAACCTAATAGGGAGGGACAAGTTGAATAACGTTCGATGATTGTAATTATGGTGGGAGTAGAAACTATCTAGTCTAATGTTTGACCTGTTCGCTTTAAAACTATGTTGAAGATGAAACTTCATATTATTACTATATATTACTAATATATACTATAGTGAGCACTTTGCTACCATATCAGTGCGGTGTTAAATGATACCCATTTGCTAAGCTTGTATATATGCATAATATGCAAGCTTAGTTGATCTTAAAAGTCCAAGATTGTGGAGGAAACCTCAGATTTGTGAACAGGTCGGCAACTTTTCAAGTTTGCTGAGGCCTTCTTTTTAATAATAATTCATTAACATTTTAGTTTCTGAAATACTAAAACAAAGCCGTTTTTTTCAAACAAACTATATCAAGTTTGCGACTTCACCGATAGTAACAGCAAAATACGTAAGAAATAACGTCAGAAATGAATGAGAATCAATGTCTAAATGATCTCTAAAATTGTAAAATAACCTTAGAAGTACGGTAGCCAAAAGTGTTTCCCTAAAGGAGGAGTCCTATGTCCAAGGTATTGAACGCTTTGCCTGAGCCACATTCGCTTTTTAAGTACGAATATGACGACGACAAATAATGGTTTAGAAGAAAGTAACCCCTTTGACAGGCGTATTCTATATGGAGAACTCTTTACTTAAATAAACCTCTTGGTATTGGGCGTGTTGTAGTGGGCAAGCAATCTCAGTTCAACTTCTGCGTTTATACTCTGATCAATAGAGCATCGATAGAGGGTAGACTGACGCAGAAGATAATCTAGACATGGATATCTTGAAATCGATCGTAAACGATTTCTCTCCCTTTCTTTCTATGTAGGCCTACCACTAGCTTTCTCCTTGTTGAATTTGGTACTTTTTTATCTTGAAAAACGTTTATGATTTGCAAGTTTCAAAGTTTACTTACGTTGATACTCTATACCTGGGCAAACTTTTGAATAATTTATTTTGAAATTCTGCAAGGTTTATGCTTTCCACCATTTTCGCGTTCTTTCTTTTTCCTCTTGCAAACATTTTTGTCAGTTAACGTTAGTTTAATGAAATGCTTAAACCCGTGGGAAAAGTCGCAGCACGCCCGACCAACTCACACAGCCCCTCCACAATTCCTGGAAACATCGCTATTTCAATCACACTCGTTAGAACGATGAGAACCCGGAGACAAATAAATGTGGCGATCGCGGATCGCGCCACAGCTTTGTCCAATTACCCGCCATTTTGTCACGTGATCGACCGGCCAGTGGCTGCGCTCGGTGCGCTCGTTGGATCAAGATAGCATCCCATTGTCTCGTTACCGCCAGATTTACGCATTTCCGGTGAGGTCTTCTGGGTTCTTTGAGGCTTTGAGCTTCCGCCGCCGCTCGGTATTTGGTATTCTCCGAGGCCCGCGTATGACGAACGGCTGTCCTCGCGGGGGAAACGTTTAAATAATAAAGGAAACGTGATACGCTACAACCGGCGCGCCGGCTGTAATTAATATAGATATCACGTTACTGTTTTAACGAGTCACTTGCACCCGGCCTGACGGAGTAGTGTGCAGTCAACTCTGGATTTGAAAACAAGACCTTTTTCAGTAGGTTTAGTGGTGTTTTTATTTGAGGATTTGGAACGTGAATTGATTCTTTGGGAAGCTGGAATGTTTACAGAAGAGAAAATTTGTCATATATATTAGGCTGTACAATGCATGAATCACACTACTACACGTCTCAAAATTGCGATTCTCTGAACAGCTGGTCTTTTACTCATGATCATTATATTGGTAAAAACCAGCAGTTTTGAAGATTTGAACATAGCAATTTCGTGACGACTAGTATACCTCCCAAAATTCATAAGAGAGAAACGCAGAACCTGTTAATTTACAGAACCATGTCATGTGGTTTGCCTCTTAAGGCATATTGTAGTCAATATAATGGAGATAAATTTTTTAATTTTTTTGTCCTTTTTATTTTACCGTGAATACGTGGTCTAAGTTCCATTATTTATTTGGTTGAGAAGGAGAATGCAGGTGATTTCGAAGAAAATGCACAGAATTTTTGTCAAAAAATGGTTTAGTAGGTTCATAGATGACTTTTTTCTTTGTCCACTTTATCCTCTTGTTCCACAGTTTCTCAAATCAAAGATATAAACCCGTATTGATCCAATATCCAATTCAAACCAAATAAATGTCAATAAAGCAAAGCTATATACTTCATATTGCTTGTTTCCTGATTTTATTCCCCCACATACTTACTTATTCTTACTATACTAACCCACATCGCGATCTAATTCAAAAAGATTAGAAGAATTTAGTAATTTAATTTAGTATTTTTTGAAGATTTTAGTATTTTTTAGCGGTTTTGAAGAATTTAGTAATTGTCAAAGTATAAATCGCATATGACTTCCTCTCCTCCTGTGGCTCAGGAGACAGTGGAAAGTTCAGCACAGGTGAGATAACATCAGAGACCACGAGGTTCGTCACCGGGACCCGTGGGAACTCCCCAACCTTCACTTCGCAGATGACTCATGCTTAAAACAGTCATTTCAATTTAAAAATTTAAATGTCTTAACCTTCAGGGTCACCAGAGGCTTCCGCCTTCCAGTGTAAAACCAACCGTTTCTACATACAAGGTGAAAGAACTCGAAATTTTTCACCATCATAGAATTTCACTACATCGTCTTAAAAGATCAGATCATTACGAAGTATGCAAAAGATGGGTTTATATCTCTATGATATTCCTCTTCCAATATATTATGAGGAAGAGAAGTTCTTAAGGGAGAGAAGTTAAAAATAAATATCATACAACATGTTGTTAACAATCAAATATATCTTTGGCTAATGACTTAAAATAACTAGGTGACTAACCTTTTCGTCTTCAATCCTTAAGTTTAATCAGTTGGATTACTAGTTTCGGGATTCTATCCCATTATCAAATCCTTCGTCAAATAATGAACTACATAAACACAGTTTGAGTCTGTAATCGTGTCTGTGGCCGGCCACGCGTGTGAATTTTAAATGCCTCTTTTTCGTACCGTGAATTGTCAGTGTTTGTGTTGTGTCAAGGTTTTAATGTTGACGAAGATGTGTGTTATGTAGTTTATTATTTGGCGAAGGATTTGATAATGGGATAGAATCCCGGAACTAGTAATCCAACTGATTAAACTTTAGGATTGAAGACGAAAAGGTTAGTCACCTATAGTTATTTTAAGTCAAAAAATCAATCCAGGAGGCAAATCATGAATAAACTTTGGCTAATGTTCTTCTAAATTTCAAGCGATAGTTTGTGGTGATTTTAAACGTTTTCTGTTGGATTAAACATTTATGAAGGAAATACTACAATAACGTGGGTGGAATAGCTTCATATTGTTAAGTATGTATATAAATAACAAATATAATTTTATTTTAAATAGATTTTACTTAGTTGTGTAAAACATCGCTGTCGTCGTGAATAAGACACCTAGAACAGTCAGAACCTCCCAAACCCGCCGTAGCGTCGCCGGTCGACCGCGAGCTCACGAGCCGGTTGACAAAGTGGTAACCTAACCAAATAAAAAGCCCACGACCACAAAAGGCCTATCTGTCCCAGTCATACACACTATTAAACGGTCCCCCGCCGACATAAATTAAACATTTTCGACTCCATGAAAATTATTATGCATGAAAATTCCAGTGAGGTGCATTCATCAAGACCCCCTGGCGCCCGGCTTGCTACCACAAATCACCTGTAATTATATGCGCGCCATTTCTCACGTGCGCTATGGCTCATGTTGGTTTAGCGGGCGACGCTCTCCGTTCTGTAATTAGCCCGAGGTTGTGATTTACACGGGTTTTTGTGTCACTTGCACCGCGCCGCCACGCCGAGTCTTTGAACGCTATCTCCGAGATCGCCGACAGCCGACAGAGACGGTTTTGGTTTTATTTTTATTTTTTGGGTTGATGTGTTGTTTTACGGCGATTGCTGGGGATATGGGCCTCCTGAGAGGTGTGATGAAGGTAAGTCCATGGTTCATTAGTAGTGATCATTTGCAAGCTGATTCATGTGTTAAATTCGAGTTATTTAGGGTGCACATTTTCACCCTACAGAAAGTTTGGAAAAAGTTTCCATAAGAGCGAAGCACGCCATGCCAAATATTCTCAAATGTGAGGAAACCCGAGCACGATGTACTTCCCACGTAAGATCACATTATTAAAACTTTGCACGGCACGTGGCGCACGAGCGTGAAGTGCTCTGAAAGCCTCTTATTGACTTGTCTAAACTCGTTAAAGAACTGATAAGTCTTATGGTTCCACAAGTACGAGTCGTGGAGGGATTAGTATATACCTTTCTTCCTTGTTCGTATGGAAAATCCTCCTTTGATGAACAGTATTTGAGTATTTGTATCACAATTAGACCGATTGTCCGGGAGGTAACAGGCACAAAGTGTCTTCTGGGAGGCAGTCCATTCCTGCAGTGGATCTTGAAAGCATTACGATGGATACCGTCATCATCATCTTTATCATCGTCGTTGATGTCGCCATCGTCGTCGTCATCGTCGTCGTTGTCATCATCATCATCATCATCATCACCACCACCACCATCATCAGCAGCAGGATCATCTCAAAATCATCATTCTCGTCGTCGTCGTCGTCGCGTTCGTCATCGTCTTCATCATTATCATCATCATAATTTTTATCATGATCATGATCGTCATCATGATCGTCGTCGTCATCATCATTAATATTCTGGAAATGGTTTTGTCTATACTTTTCTGTATAGGAGAGGCTAAGGTAATCCGTGTTCTATGTAACCTTGGCAAAATGCACTTTCCGTGTTTCCGTAGGTGCAACAATAGAGTTACAACAAGTAACCGTATTCTACTTCTTAGGGAACTTAAGAAACGCTTGTACATTTGTACAAATGTGCAAATGTTGACAAATGGATTGGCATTTGTCCGACATTTGTTTCTATTGACCCCCAATGCTCTTGATTTGTCGAGCAAGGTCGCAGCGCCGGCGGCCCCTTTCGAAAAAGCCCACGTAGCCAAAGCCCAAGAAGCATTTCCATCGCCGCTCCGAAACGCCCCTCACCTCGTCACGTTTTTACAATTTTATTTATGGCCAATAAATTTCAGACTGTATAATAACGGGGAGGTGTCCCGCTTATTAGGTTAATGAGTGGGGGACCGATTGAGGTATAAAATTGGTGAAAGCTGGATTCGGGAAATCACATCTATTTCAAACAAGGCGTGGGGATTTTGTAATTTGCCGAGTAAATTGCAATCGTGGGTAGCAATAGCAAAGGACAATCGATTTTAATTATAGTGACGAAATACGACGAGAAATCCTAATGAATCAGTTTTCTATTTATGAGGTTTTGAAGGGGTTTGTTGTGCTTTGTTGATTTTAAGTATGTACTTTCGGTGTATTCTTCAATAATTTCCATCGTGTTGACTGTCTAGTCTTTTCATTAAAGACAACTTAGTTTACGGTTTTAATAAAGGACCAGCTATTTGAACCAAAAAATGCGTTTCTACTGAATTTAAAGACTAACTTGTTAGGAACCCAAATGATGTATCCGTCTGCAGATATAATATGACTACAACGGCCGTAATATTTTTCTCAGTCTACTAGACTATTATATTCCAGTTGGAAAGAAAGTTTTTCATACATTTTTAATTCGTCTACTGGAGAATCGGGATTATTCTACCCTGTTAAATTCCACCGTTATAAAAGACCCCATGAGAGCTTGCTTTTCTATTGCATTAACCTTGCTGGGTACGTCATTATAATTATCCGTACCCTGTTGATAAAATCATCATCTCTGCATAAAAAAAAATGAAATAAACTGTTATTGGAAATTTGATACTGTTCCACTTGTACCGTAACGAGTGTCAGGGTGGAATTTGTATAATTATTTGCAAAAGTGATGTCATTTACGTAAGTATAGTCCAGGCAATGAATGCCCAAAAAGAGGTATAGAGTGAATTGCATGGATCACAATTTTTGACTTTGTAACTTTGTTTAGACTAGTTAGGAGTAAAACATATCAAAAGTCCCCGCCCTTAGCCCTTGAGCCGGCTGGGCTGGAAGGGCCTAAAGGTAAAATTTGTTGGTTTTTCCTAAATACCTTGAAAACTATCGAATTTTAGTAATCCCTATTAAATTTGAAAATTAAAGAAAATTAAATTTCCTGTAAGAAAAATATATAATATGTCTACTTTGGTCCAACCGTTTACAGGGTAAGCACTAATTTTGTTAATATTTAAAAAAATATCCCTTCCATAAGAAATACATGTAAATTTGTGGGTAACATAGGTGCCCAATTAGGCAACTTTTTTCGCCTAAAGGAAAATGAACAGCATTCCGGAAATATTGACAAAATTTCCAGTAATTTGACTCCTCAATCATAAAAATTGGTCTAAAATTAAGGCGTTGGTGAGCTCACAAAATACGTTATTTTTTAAGGAATTATAACAAATTGTAATAATTCCTTGAAAAATAACGTTATGATTGAGGAGTCAAATTACTGGAAATTTTGTCAATATTTCCGGAATGCTGTTCATTTTCCTTTAGGCGAAAAAAGTTGCCTAATTGGGCACCTATGTTACCCACAAATTTACATGTATTTCTTATGGAAGGGATATTTTTTTTAAGTATTAACAAAATTAGTGCTTACCTTGTAAACTGTTGGACCAAAGTAGACGTATTATGTAATTTTCTTACAGGAAATTTAATTTTCTTTAATTTTCAAACTTAATAGGGAATACTAAAAGTTGATAGTTTTCAAGATATTTAGGAAAAACCAAAAAATTGTTCCTTTAGCCCCTTCCAGCTCAGTCGGCTCAAGGGCTAAGGGCAGGGACTTTTCATATGTTTTACTCCTAACTAGTCCAAACAAAGTTAAAAAGTCAAAAATTGTGATCCATGCAATTCCCTCTATAACCTTTCGTTGCCTGGACTAAAACCGTAATCTGTTAAAAACAAATTAGTTCATTGCATTTTATAATTTTTAATTTGAAGAGTAGTGATTTTGAGCTGCGTACGAAATAAAAAAAATTAGTTAATTGTTTCATCTAAAGGAATTAAAATCTAAAAAAAATTATGGTCTAGACAAGTTCTAAGGCTCCTGAATATGTTCGATCGAAGACAAAAACAGATGACACAGTTGTAACGAAATCATATTAGAAAGTAGAGAGACTGAATGCGGATCGCGCCTAGGGCCTAGCAGGTGTACGCAGAGATGGAAATCGGCGGGAAGAATGATTGCGGTGCATTATGGGATTGATTCCACGGTTCTCACCGCGAAGAGCGCGGTCTGATCAACCTGGGACGTTCGTGCGACTGCGACTGGGCGGCATGGCAAGTATTGTTTAGAAATATCGATATATTGTTTTTCGACTTATCGAATCTGTAACAAAATATCGATGCTTTTTACGATATATCGGATCCAAAATATCGATACTTCCGATATACTATTGTTATTTTACCATACGTAAAAAAAATTATTTATACAGGGTGTTTTTTGTAAACGCAACCCAATTTTACGATTTAGTAATGCACATATAAATATGAAATACCCCCGTCGCAGCAGACCTGCGTACTTAGCGAATTTCCATAGAATTTATATTGTATATGTGAGCATTCAACTTATTTGAAGGAAACTATTATTTGAATATGTTAAGTAAATAATATACTAAAAACACATATTTAATCATTCATGAGCTTTAGACATGAGGAAAATTAACAAAGAGACCACATTGGTTTTCATTAGTAATACATACACTTTTGTATTTTATATAATTCTTAGTCTTTTAATTTTTAATAACTGTAATCGTGTTATAGTATATAAATATCAAGATACATGTAATCAATGAACTAAAAACACTCAAAACAAACAAATAACTTAATCTCATGAAAAAATTAAATTTAATCATATAGTCAGTTTTATCCCTGTTTCAACAGACCTAGATCTCCAGCCAATTACAATAAAACATATTATCAATCCTCATCATTGTAAACATACATATATTATGCTACATTTTCAGGCAGTTTAGACCAAGACATCCCCCCTCCAAATGCTCATACTTCTTGATTAAATTTTAAAATAATTTGTATTTTTTGATGTAGTATATATTTTCTGCAAAATCTTCATCAGTGAACTCTAACTTGTTCATTATTCACATCCTGAAATGATGCAATTTATCAAAATAAGGTTACGTACAGTTCGCGCATTATATCTCCGGCTATGACTGAGTCAGCTGATTGTAAGGTGCGGGGGGAGAGGGGGTACTTTTCTGAAAACTTTTTTTTAACCACTGCTTGTCAAATGTTGTGTTTTCCAATATCATATGACACGGTTAGTAGCGTAGTGATCATAGCCGGAGATATAATGCGCGAACTGTACCTTATTTTGATGAACTCTAACTATTCAAAATAAACAAAAATAAAATATTCATCACCTGAAAATTTAATCATATGTTCAGAATTCTATTTTTAAAAAACATCATAAATCAGGGTGGCTATACTTTTTGAAGAGAAAAATTTAAAATAATATTGGACAACGTACTGTGTTTAGCACATCCAATATCATCCAATATCTAAGCAACGAATTGACGTAGAATAATAATTCAAAATGCTAAATTGTTTGTTTTTTTAAGCGGAATTAAATTTTGATAATTAAATTTCAAAATAATTAGTAAAAAGGTGTTAAATCTTGAAAATTAATGTTATTTTGTCAAAAAAAATCTTCTTTGAGTAAACCAATCTTGCTGGTTTTCGAACTCGAAGTCATGAATGAGGCTTTACTCGTTGTTCCCAAATTTCATCAAGATCGGACCTTTTTTACAAAAGCTATCGCGCCTACGGAGAGGGGTACACCACGGTTGGTATATACGGGGGAGGGGGGGATTTATACATATATATGAAAATGAACGAACAGTGTTTTTGGGGTCCAGGGACCACAAAATGAAAAAATAACTTGGTCCCGGTCTCAAGTCTCACCGTGCCGCCAACGGTAATAGCTACTTCCCTATAGGGGAAATTCGCTAAAATATGAAAAAGTATTGATTTGTTAATCTTTACATTTTATGTAACCTATTATTTAAGTTTGATCACATTTAATTAACATTATGTGTTCAAACAATCCGCCATTAGCATTTGTACAAAGTTATCCTGTGAATTGTTTTCTTAGGCCTTATTTTTTTATGTAAACCCAAAGAAAATTATATAGTCGAGTCAAATCCAGGAATCTTGGAGGGGAATAATCCTTCATTGATCAAATAAAGTATTGGGTTGCGTTAAAAAAACACCCAGTAATATCGATTTTGGTCTACGAACGTGCACTGAAGTAGAGTAGGATTCAGCTAAGTTGGCCAAAGCATGTACTAATCATCTCATCAAAAATTTGTATACAAATCACATTGAAAACATTGTTGGTTACACATGGTGTTTGTTTACATTTCCTCTCAACTGTCAAATCGCGACGTTGCGTTTGTTTACAATGTTGTTTATAGGTTATAGAATGTTTATAATATCGCCTATTTTTAGAATTTTCCAGTTTCATCCAACCTTTTTACATAACTGTGAAGTTTAATATGAATCTAATTCTTGATTTACATGTATTTTAGTTAGTTTGGTACTTGTTTATTGTTTTCTAGGCCAATTTTAATAAGTTTTGACCGCAATCTCTCTTGTCAGATGCTGACTTGCAGCAAGTAGTACTGGCTAATCGTAAACTCGCATATTTTTCTTTGCAAATATTATTTTAAAAGAAAATCTAAAACTGTTAATCATGCCGCATCTATGACACGCCCTCTCCCTTTGAAAAAATACTTTATTTTGGAAAGCCCCTCAGTAATATTTTAAGTTGCGGAAGATAACTTTCAGATGCAATCAGAACTTTCTCACTACTGCAAGTTCTATACTAAAACAGATGTTCGTTGACAATGTTTTCAGCACAGCTGGATTTTATGGTTAAGTTCGTAAAAAGATAATAGTGTGTTTACTTTCATTTTGGCCAACTTACGTGAATCCTACTCTACTTGGCTTTCATTAACCCTTTAATTATTGAAATTGGATGCGTTTAAAGCGAACGCGTTATGGACGACTACATAAATTCTAAGTTTCTCAAGATTCGTCTTCAATTAAAGATCGATAGCTCCAGAATGTTTTCACTCGGTGGATTACAGGCTTTCATTTGAAATGTAGAATATTTAATATTCAAACAAAGTTTACAATCTTTCAAAGAATACATGCCAATGTTTAGCATCTTTTCAATCATACACATCCCAACAACGGTAACACCAGGGCGAAAACCTCCACACACCAAACACACGTTCCATCCTAACCGTTTAGTCCAGATTTACACCCGCTGAAAATTATCGAGTCGGGGGGCGGGGGCCGCGAGTAAACGGCGTTTTGGGCGTGAAGGCCCGGGGCGCGCTCGTTTGTAACGCGCTAAACAGGCGCCCAGCTGTCTCCCTCCGTACAGGCCCGCCCGCCGACCACACGGTGCGCCGAGGTTGTTTATACCCGGGGAGTTACTGGCCGGGGTGCTTTGGTACCTGGAGAAACCCACCGTGGTTTAATGTTTGAAGAGCTTGTAAATATTTTGATTTGGATTTTAGCGGACATTTTCCAACACTGATTAGTAAAAAACAAGTTTCACGACGTTTCGGGATCTGGAATCTGATCCCGTCTTCAGGTGGAAGAAAACCTAGAGTCTCAGTTCAGCTCTGATTGGGTGTGGACGTGCTCTCTCCTGTCTGGTGATTCTTGATACTTGTGATTTCTGTGTTATTTTGTGTTATTGTTTTTCTTTTCAGCATAGTGACTGCTTTTACAGTTCTCTGTTTTAGCTGTGTTTTTGTCCAGGGTTTCCTGGCTATGTGTTACTAATCTTGTTATGTTCTAGGTTTTCTTCCACCTGAAGACGGGATCCCGAAACGTCGTGAAACTTGTTTTTTACTAATCAGTGATGGCAAATGTCCGCAAAAATCCAAATCAAAATGTAAAATCACCATCGCCAACAATGAATTTCAAACAAAGAGCTTGTAAATAACGTGAAATTGGCAAAAACTGAGTTGAAACCTTTTTAGGAATGTGTGACGATGTTGTTGTTGACATATTTTGAGTTAGAGTGAAATATTTTCAAAAACATAAAGTAGATATTAAAAAACTTGACTTTTGAATGACTACTGAATTTAAATATATCCAGGGTATTAACGTAATAAATCGAATTTAAAAGTTGTAAAATTTTAACATTGGCCTTATGGGTTGCTGTGATGGCAACGAAAATAAACAAGGGAAGTGTAAACAAATGAAGTAACCGTAACAACTGTTTGGAATCTACAGCCAACAAGGAAAAATACAGCAAGTGGGATGAAGAGTCCATGGAGCAATAAAAAATTATCAATTTTATGACATTGAAATATTTTATAGTAACTGGGTGAACCGGTAAACTGAAATAACACCGAGCAAAGCTCGGTCCACCAGGTACTTTAGTTTTAAATGAAAATAGCTTAACTGTTATAGTCTTCCAGTATATCCTTCATTTTAAGACAAAGACAGCTATTGTAAACTTGGCGCATTATATCTTGACACTTGGGAACCCATTATACCTGAAGCAATTGGAGTAGAATGAAATTCATCAGGAGACCACAGCTGATAGGCATGCAAAGTTGTACTAGCCAGTACTAGCCTGACCAAGCCTGACAAATGAGCATTTTCCAACAGCTGACAGTGTTTGATGTTAATTGTAATTTGTAACCAAAATACAGTTGATGTTTGCAGAAATTTGTTTTTATATTGTTTGTTGTCCGAAATCATCGGCAATAAACAATATCTGGCAGCTCCAGCAATGGACTAGGCCAAGGGTCAAGATATAATGCGCAAAAAAATGTGGGATCTAGTAAAAATCTTTCTTGTAATTCAGACTCCTTGTATAGCAACTTTTGAAAGTGCTTGTTGGTTCATAACTCTAGCTATTTTCAGATTAAAAAAAAGTAATTCTACATCTTATAAGTAACTGAGAGAAAGTAAATTTCGTGCAGTCATAGAAAGGGTATCTGATGTAAGTTGTCTGAAAACAATCTACGGATTTTAAATATATTTCAATCACAGATTTTATATATTTATCAAAGGTGCTCACTGTTTTAAATTTATATAAAAATTTTATATTTAATGTTAAATATGTTGTAACTATTGTATGTTTATTTTATTGTTATTGTTATTTATTATAAGTTTTAATTGTCTATCATGTTGACTGAAGAATAAATCTGTGAAGTGATTTGCTATCCATATGAATTTTTACTAAGGTACAGTTACCTGAAACCCAAGTTAATACCAAAACCCAAGTTTAATAGTTATTTAAATTCGAGTTATGTTTGTTGCATTAAGATGCTGCAATATAATTGACACAAGCTGTTTTGTAACATTGAATGAAAAATAAATAAATAACATCCCATCTTTATAGTACGGTAACCATTTACATTGATAGACTTAACCACTGATTTTTTTCTTCGTATACTACAAAATTTCAGAACTCCGAATCCGAACCTTTTGCCAAGAAGCCTCCAATTTAAAAAGGAGCTTAACTATTCCACTTATGGAATTATTTCGGAATTATTTATGTGTTATCCTTAGATCCTTAATTCCAAAACCTTTCCCGTTATATACCTTTGAAACAAACACCGCTAAACCTACCATGTTATTCAGCCCGCAAATCGACGAAACTACCCCTAACCGCTGAGACATTTGCAACATGATATAGCCACATTAACATCAGCCATAACCGGGGACAATCCCGCGCAATCCCGGGCAGCCTGTGAGGGATTTCCCAGACAATAAACCGGCCTCTGCTTCAATGTTATAAAACCTAATGCCACTGTAAAACCTTTATGAGCCATAAACAATAATATAAAAGGTAAGAAGTCAACTCTCCCGGTGGCATTTGTGGCGAAAACCTCGTGATTTCTTTTTATTCACGCGACGCTTCGCAAAATTTAAAGGTTCATTAATTTATCCTGCAAACCTGATTATAATGTTCTTAGCAAAACCTTGAAATGTCGGCACTTTCGAATTTTGGTGGCAAATTAAAGTATAATATGGTTTATGGTGCCCTAGAAGCAAACCGTAAAACTGAAGTAATTTTAAAGTTTATTGGGGACTGCAATTAATTAACTAACATAATTATAGAATTTCATTGTAATTTAGCTTACAAACTAAATATCATCAGTTACTTTGGTTGAGTCTGTTATCTTAGCTTATATTATATGAACATTTCTTTCCCCACGAACATATATATCCCTAATACGTAACACGATTAACATACAGTATATGTTGGGAACGTAATGTTTTTCCAATATTCTATTTGAAATAAATATTTCTAAAATAGAAAATTACGATCAAAACAAGTGTAGAGGACATTGCATTAAAATAAAAATACTGAAGTTAGGAGTGTTATACTACACTATTAACATTATAAAAGGGAGAAAATAAATCCTATAATTAAGTGTATTACTATACTAAGAGATAAATCGAAAAAGGTCTCCATTTGGACTTTTTATCAGAGATTCTGTTGTCAGCCAGCACAATTTTTGGTATTTTTTATAACAATTCACAAAGATGTCCATATAAAGCCATTTAACAAAACATTAAAAAACACACATCACAATTTGTATAGCGCTAATTTCTCGTGTATTGTATTATTTCCTCATTATTTTTTTGCGAGCAAGCTAGCCTGTGGCGCGGTTGTGAGAGTGTACAGGGGGCCAAGATATCGAGGTAATTGACTAATGCACCGGAAGACAGCGCCTCGGGCTCGAACCGACGCTACCTCCGACGGCGTCACCTGCGACAACAGCCGAAGGCGCTCGGGACACGCTGAGGCTGATGGGAACTGTGTCGCAGAACTAAGGTTCTAGGAGAATAAACAAATTTGCTGTACAATGTTGGAATTTCACGATGTTTACACAAACAATGTAAAAAAATTGTTTGCATTAAAAATTATAATGTGGTATTTGAATTATCCTATACTCTTATACGAGTAATGTTGTCGTGCTTGTACGGTTGTGTGCTTGCTTGCGTGCTTGCACAATTATCTCTAAAACGGCTCCGAGGATTTCCTTCGAATTTTGAAAATAAGTTATTTTTGGCTCAAAAACGACTTTTATGCAGATTACTTGGCCAGAGAAAATCTATTAACGTAATAAATCGAATTTAAAAGTTGTATAATTTTAACATTGGCCTTATGGGTTGCCGTAATGGCAACGGAAATAAACAAGGAAAGTTTAAACAAATTAAGGAATCATACCAGCTGTTTGGAATCTACAGCCATCAAGGAAAAATACAGCAAGTGAGACGAAGAGAACATAGAGCAATAAAAAATTATCAATATTATGACATTGAAATATTTTATAGTAACTGGATGAACTGGTAAACATGAAATAACACCGAGCAAGGCTCCGTCCACCAGGTACTACTTGAATTAATACAACTATGAAGCGCGAGAGGGAGGGAAATTTCACTTTTTGTTCGCCAGCGCCAGGCATGACCTTCAGAAAACAATCGAAAACTGTCAAAAACCAACAAATATTATTCGCAAGATCCCGCTAAGAATATCATTGGCTGAAGCATTTTTGTTTGTCACGACGATAGCCGTTTCCTATTGGATGAATCAATATTTGGTTTGTTGTTGTTGATACCTTTCCCTAAAAGTTTATTGATAGTCCGCTAGATTGATTGACTTTAGATTTCGGGATTTTCGGATATTTCGGAACTCCTCGAGTGTTTTCGTCTGCCTTCGAGGGGTTGGTCTGTCGCTGGCGAATGATAAGTATATTTTGCCTCCCTCTCGCGTTACATAGTTGTATTAATCCAAGTATAACATAACGCCAATTCAAAAGCCACATTAACGATTTTAAACCATCGTTATTACATGAATCAATGGGTTCTTTTATTACATACCATTCAGTAGGTTTTTCATGTAAAAACTTGTAATGAAACTCAAATTAAAAATAAAAAGGCAAAATATATAAAGTCTTAGCCCGTCTCAATCTTTGGCATATTTTCGAAACTAACATTAGAGACATATTTAGGCCTTGGTTTAATATTTTTATTTTTAATATGCTACCTTTTCGGTTGAAGATTGCGCCGAGGTTCGTTTAGGCAAATTCAGGTAGTTAGCCCCTCCTTCCCTTCCATCCATTTTTTTTCATTCCAAATTCATTTTTCTACGAGTCCTTTACTTTATGGGATTGTGGACAACTACAAGAAAATAAAAATTTTAATGTTCGCTTAAAGCGTTCCTATACAGTGGCCACAGACTCATACTGTATACATATTTCAAAATTTATTATATACATATTATTGAAATGTATATGAGCATATTTTAGAATCATGGTCATATATAAAAAATTTTCAAATTGAATATGTCATAAAAATAGCAATGATTTCTTAAATCTGGAAAAATTTTAAGAGTGTATTTTCAACCGCCTTAGGCCGATCACACACAACCTCGAAAACGTCTTTCTCTTTTGTCTTCTCACGCGGCTGACGCTAGACATAAATTATGTACAGACTTATGTCATTATACAGGGTGTTTTTAAAACACAACCCAAAACTTTATTTTATTAGTGAAGGATTTTTTCCCCCAAGATCCCCGGACTTGACTCCACTATTTTCTTTTCTTTGGGGACACATAAAAAGTAAGGCCTACGAAAACAATTCACAGGATATTCAGCACCTCAGAACAAACAAAACAAATTTAATGGAAGAAATTCTAAGGGGTATCTAACAACACGTGTTCGGGAATTTGATGGAGAGAGTATTACTTTTTACAAATGCCAGTGGCGGATTGTTAGAGCACATAATGTGAACTAAATGTGATCAAACAAAAATAATATGTTGTATAAAATGTAAAGATCTATAAAATAATACGCATTTCGTATTTATATGTGCATTATCCGATCTTAAAAATGGGTTGCGTTTAAAAAAAACACCCTGTATTAAATGCTTATGTATAGTGGCAGCTGTTTTACGACAAAAGACTAAAGACGAAGGACGAAGACATATTTTCGCGGCAGTTTGCGACCGGCTTTAATGACCTATATTTCAAAATTTCAACTCAATCCCTTCCGCACCCATCGCAGCAGTGCCATGGCAACATGGCGAGCAGAGCAGTGTGGCTGCGCGGCAACGCTCAGTAACGTGCGTACAATTACAGCGCAGGCGCGGGCGCGGCGAGGCGGCGGGGGGTCGGGGGGGGGGGGGTAATCAGTTTTGAATCACAGAGCGCCGCGCCGCGATTATCGAAATTGATTCCGATGTCACTCCCCGGCCTCACGCTCCACGTATCGCACCGACGTGGCGTTCACACCTGGCAGCACCGGCTGATCACGAGCAATATCACCAGCTGATCACACCTGGCTACACCGGCTGATCACGAGCAACATCACCAGCGATCACACCTGGCTACACCGGCTGATCACGAGCAATATCACCAGCTGATCACACCTGGCTACACCGGCTGATCACGAGCAACATCACCAGCTGATCACACCTGGCTACACCGGCTGATCACGAGCAACATCACCAGCTGATCACACCTGGCTACACCAGCTGATCACGAGCAATATCACCAGCTGATCACACCTGGCTACACCGGCTGATCACGAGCAACATCACCAGCTGATCACACCTGGCTACACCGGCTGATCACACCTGGCTACACCGGCTGATCACACCTGGCAACACCGGCTGACCACGAGCAACATCACCAGCTGATCACACCTGGCTACACCGGCTGATCACACCTGGCTACACCGGCTGATCACACCTGGCTACACCGGCTGATCACACCTGGCTACACCGGCTGATCACACCTGGCAACACCGGCTGATCACACCTGGCAACACCGGCTGATCACACCTGGCAACACCGGCTGATCACACCTGGCTACACCGGCTGATCACACCTGGCTACACCGGCTGATCACACCTGGCAACACCGGCTGATCACACCTGGCAACACCGGCTGATCACACCTGGCAACACCGGCTGATCACACCTGGCTACACCGGCTGATCACACCTGGCTACACCGGCTGATCACACCTGGCAACACCGGCTGATCACACCTGGCAACACCGGCTGATCACACCTGGCAACACCGGCTGATCACACCTGGCTACACCGGCTGATCACACCTGGCTACACCGGCTGATCACACCTGGCTACACCGGCTGATCACACCTGGCTACACCGGCTGATCACACCTGGCTACACCGGCTGATCACACCTGGCAACACCGGCTGATCACACCTGGCTACACCGGCTGATCACACCTGGCAACACCGGCTGATCACACCTAGCAACACCGGCTGATCACACCTGGCTACACCAGCTGATCACGAGCAATATCACCAGCTGATCACACCTGGCTACACCGGCTGATCACGAGCAATATCACCGGCTGATCACACCTGGCTACACCGGCTGATCACACCTGGCAACACTGGCTGACCACGAGCAATATCACCAGCTGATCACACCTGGCTACACCAGCTGATCACGAGCAATATCACCGGCTGATCACACCTGGCAACACTGGCTGACCACGAGAAATATCACCAGCTGATCACACCTGGCAACACCGGCTGATCACGAGCAATATCACCAGCTGATCATACCTGGCTACACCGGCTGATCACACCTGGCAACAACGGCTGATCACACCTGGCAACACTGGCTGACCACGAGCAATATCACCAGCTGATCACACCTGGCAACACCGGCTGATCACGAGCAACATCACCAGCTGATCACACCTGGCTACACCGGCTGATCACGAGCAATATCACCAGCTGATCACACCTGGCTACACCGGCTGATCACGAGCAACATCACCAGCTGATCACACCTGGCTACACCGGCTGATCACGAGCAACATCACCAGCTGATCACACCTGGGTACACCGGCTGATCACGAGCAACATCACCAGCTGATCACACCTGGCTACACCGGCTGATCACGAGCAACATCACCAGCTGATCACACCTGGCTACACCGGCTGATCACGAGCAACATCACCAGCTGATCACACCTGGGTACACCGGCTGATCACACCTGGCAACACTGGCTGATCACACCTGGCTACACCGGCTGATCACACCTGGCAACACTGGCTGACCACGAGCAATATCACCAGCTGATCACACCTGGCAACACTGGCTGACCACGAGCAATATCACCAGCTGATCCCACCTGGCAGCACCGGTTGATCACGAGCAATATCACCAGCTGATCACAGGGCAGTGTTCATGCTGGCTACAGACACCGAGGGTGTATCTGAAGCCAAAATTACCCGTAAATTTTGAGAAAACCATAAGTCTGTCACTCATCAACCCTATACTTGAGTAAAATGTCCCGGGAAAATTAAATAGATGTTCCTCAAGGGCACAAATATAATGGAAAGGATGAACAGATAATGCATTTGTTTTTATTTACATATGTTTACATAACATCTGCTGAGCAGTGTCACTTGAAAGGATGAAATACCGTTCCTGATATTGTCGCTGTTAATAGTTATTTGTGTGTTGAGTGAGTAAAGTACATTATTGCCTTACGAATGAAAATGTTAAGGGCGACAATTTTCACGAGAGACAATGTGCTTTGTTCTCGAAATACACACAACAGTTTCCCCTACATCTGCAATAATAAATACCCAAAATCTTTGATCATCAATTTCATTAAATTAGTAATCAACCGCCGGGATACAAAGTAATCACTTTACTCCCGCTAGGTGACAAATTATTATTTTACTCACGCAATACAAGGAGTAAAAGGCGCGCGTGCGTGGTTGTGCGTTGTTTGGTGTGCAAGCAGGAGGGGAAAAGATTTGTTGATGTTTCTTGAAACCAAAAGCGACTCAATGTTAAAAACTAAAATAAAAAAGAACCTCACGTATTCGAAAATAAGTGGACAGCCAATATTTCCAACTATAGAAAATGTTATAATATCAAAGGTTTTGAATAGAGACGTTATCTATTATATATAAAGCCATTGATTTAAAATGCAGAAGGATGTTTTCCAATTTCCATTGCCTTCTCTGATACTTATCTAGAGCGTGAACAATTTTATCGAAGAAACTAAACATTGCATGTAATGTGATTGATCCCTTTCAAAAACCAAACTAACTATTTTTACCTTTTAACTTTTTAAGTTAATTTTCCCCTTTTTATGTAAACTGACTGATGAGTGTTTGCAGCCATCCTAGGAAGAGCGGGCTGATCACTTTCCAAGCCGTTAACACTGAAATCCCTATCTATAAATCCAGTTGCTTTCAAATCAAATGAACACCACATCATAGGAGAGATGCTGTTCGCACCTTTACGTATGACAATGTCGTTCACCGTGATGAGACATTTTCACTACAGGTAACTACAATCACGCTCAAAAAGATAATTTTTATGATGTGTTTTATTTTTTGCTAGGTGCTGCTGGCTAAGCTGTAAGCGACAACACATCAAAACATAAATAGATACAGATAACACAATTTTTAAGATATGCAAAGTAGACAAGAATATAATAATTATTATAGTTGCTATACTGTAAAAATAAAGGTAATTACTTTTATTATAAACCACGCGAAAAACGACATGGTGCCAACAATACTTGTTCCTAATGTAAATCTGCCCATTAAGTCTAAAGCACCAAAACAGTATAAGGCTACTTCATTAAACAAATTCGCTGCATGTGAATAGTGAAAGCAGAGGAAAGGAATTTTCTTTGAGGAAAAAACATGACTGAGAAAAACGAGTCATAAACTGATTTGTTTTTCTTTTGATTTATGTTTTACGAAGAGTACTGTATGAGCACCAGCATGAGAGATATCACAGTGGCCACTGCCACCGAGACGGTCCGGCGGTTGATGTAGAACAGGCCGAGAGCCGAGAACTGAGTGTTCTTGTGGTACAACTCCAGCAGCAGCAGAGAGATCATCTTCTTGTTCCGTCTAGAGCAGGACCTCGCCGTCATCGTCACGTCGAGCTCAAATTTGATCTCTTCGACCTCGTCCGACACATACGAGCTTAACACGAACAAGAGCAACGCCGACAGGAAAGTGATCCCGAAAAAGAACGCGTTGTACAAATGATGGTACGGTGTCAAGCCTGCGTTTTCGCCCAAACCGAAAAAGACCCAGTTGCTGTAACTGTAGAAGAGAGAGTGTGCGAAGGTGGAGGCGGAGAAGGCGGCGGCCAGGGCTCCGAACGCGTCGTTGATCCTGGAGTTGTACTTGAGCAGTTTCCGCACTCCTGTGACGACCTCCTCCAGACGAGCGGAGGACTCGGCCATCTCCCTGACACACCTGAGCCGCTTCACCACCTCGTGCTTCAAGATTGCGACATCCACGATGTGCGATTGGCAGATAAAGTTGGAGAACATCAATAGTTTGATGTCGATACTAACACTTCCCAAGCACATCACAGGCAGGGTGACGCCGAAGAACAGCCACTTGTAAGTGAGGAGGGGTGTCAGGGCTGTGTCCGAGATGGGCCCGACGATCTCTTGACCGCGGGGATCCGGAATGTCCTTGTGCAGCTGAGAAGCGCTCGGGGCGAGCAACGTGGTCGCCAAGTCGACGAAGAGCATCGAACTACTAGCGCCGACCACCAAGCAATTAACAAAGTCTGTAAGGTTTTCGGATTTCGCCAAGTACATGTATTGACATGACACAGCGACGCCGGTGGCTGAAACAAGGACTTCCAGCAAATTCCACGGATTTATACGGACATTTCGAGTCAATTTTATCTCGTAGTTTGAGATTTTTAATATAATATCTTCGAATCTCATCTCGTGTTTGGAATTCCTAACAATTCAGCAAAAGTGCGAGGAGACTCAGTAGAGCTGAAACGTATTCTTGAAATACTGGAGACAAAAATAGTTTTAATACCTTAGGTAGTTGACACTATTGATTTGAAGACATTCCACTTATCGTAACAGACAAAATATTGACGGGTGTCAAATGAAACATTAAGACAAGTAGGTCGCCAACAATCATGATAATGTTCTTTCCTGAAATATGCGGCACTGTAAATCTACAATTATCAAAACACTCGAAGGTTTGAGTTGGGGGTATTAGCGGTAGTTTTTCTCTATTTACATTACTTATTGCAAACTTAATTTTCTTCCTTTTTAGATAATTTCAAACATTAATTTTACAATGATAAAGAATCACAAAATTATTCCGATTAATTAATCATCTACATTATATTAATTGCAAAAATAATATTATTAATTAATTTAATTTTAAATTTATAAAGAGCATGTCGGATTGTAAATATACTACCTGGTGGACCGATTGCTCAGTATTATTTTTAATTTACCATTTCATCAAACAACTATACAAATATTTGATATTATTTATTAATACACCTTTCTTACTCCATGCAATATTTGTCCCACACGCTGTATTTTTCCTAGTTGATTGATGTTTGCAAACAGCTGTTGTGATTACTTTATTGTTTACATTTTCTTTGTTAATTTCGTTGGTATCATGGCAACTCTTAAGGTCAATGTCAAAATCTAAAACATTCAAATCAATTTTATTGCGTTATTATATTTTCTCTGGCAAAGTAATCTGCATAGACTGGCACGTTTTAAGTCATAAATTACTCATTACCAGACTTTGAAGGAAATCTTCCAAGCCGTTTTTGAGATAATTTGAGCAAGCCCGCAAGCAAGATAACATTGCTCATATAAGAGTATAAGATATACCTTTTCTTTGCTGTGTGTGAGCTGAGGTATGACAAGCCACCTACAAATCTAACATTAGTTGGAAATCAAGAAAAGCGCGGCAAATTTCGACAACTTGAGCATCTGAAACACCTGGAGAGCAAGACCCACGTCTGTTTCAGTGTGTCAACCTCAAGGGCTGCTGAAACACCAGCAGAGGGACGTGCACGAGTTGGAGACCTGCGAGTGCGGGCTTCTCCGTCAAGAGCTTCCAATATTCAATCAATCAATGATCAATGATTCAAAAATCTAGCGCTTTCAAATTTCTACGCAGCCATGCAAATATGTTGAGATTCAATAGATTTCCGGCACCAACAGCTGATTTAGTGGCAGGAATAATCAAATAAGAATAACATCGACATCAATCAGCTGTAAGAACGTCAACGAATTTAGCGTTTAAGAATGCTGTAACAATCAGCAGATCGCTGGTGCATGAATGGTTGTAGCTACTCGTATACAGGTATAACTCAATTCCACATTCACCTTTCAGTACAGGTCATATGGGACAAAACTATTGTATTACCTTTGCTGGGTTTATTTGTTCACAAATATCCTTATCAACATTATAAATTTTTCAGCTGATTCATAATAATCAGCTGTATGGCATAATTTTGCTAGTACAACTTGAAATGCCATATGAAATACACAGCTTAGGCCCGCATTACACTATCATATATTTTATAAAAGATTATTTTATAAAAGATTTATTTGTCCAATCAGAAGTAAAAATTTTGTTTTGAAAATCAGCTGACTTGAATTTTGATTGGCCAAATCAAATCTTTTATAAAAGATCTTTTATTAAATATTTGATAGTGTAATGCGGGCCTTATAGAGATTCTATACTGAAAGGTGCACGTGGAACCGAGTATAGAATTCAGATTGAAACAAAATGGATATTGTTTGTTATTGTTTAAGGATTGGATATTTATTATTGCAGGTGGGTGGAAATGTTGTCTGTAATACCGAGAGTAATTCACATTGTCTCCCTCGTGAAAATTTTCGCCCTCGCAAGCTCGGCCACCAATATTTTCACTCGTGAGACAGTGTTTTACTTTACTCACTAAACACACAAATAACTATTTTATTTACATTTATGGAACGTAGTTTAAAAATCTATTAACCAACAAATCGAAAATGTCAAACTAAATTAAAATAATGTGTTCAACATTGATACACGTCGATCGAAACACTTACATTGCAAACTTCCACAAGAAATACATTAGTAGGATTATTACAAACACACACATAATACACAACACATCACACACATCACATTGGTAGGATGGGGATGGATATTATTCCTGACCCTACGTACTTATTTCGATGTTTCATTTGACATGTTATCGATATTTTCCATTATTATGAGTGGAATGTCATAAAGTAAGAGTTGCAATTTGAGATATTCCAACTGCAACGTTCATTATCTCAGGAACAAATTCAAAAACTGTTGTTTTATTTTACATTTTCTTTCTAAAATTACAAACAAGAAATGATAATCGAGGACGCGTTATTAAAAATCTCAAATTACGAGATAAAGTTGACCCCACGCTTCCATATGAATCCGTGGAAACTGGTGGAAGTCCTGGGTGCAGCAGGCGGCGTCGCAGCGTTGGCCCGATACGTGTACTTGACACAATCCCAGGATCTCGTGGACTTGGTATTTGACTTGGTGATCGGCACAAATTGTCTGATGCTCGTCGTCGACTTGGCGACCACGTTGCTCGGCTCGAGCGCTTCTCAGCTGTACAAGGACATTCCGGATCCCCGCGGTCAAGAGATCGTCGGGCCCACCTCGGACACAGCCCTGTCACCCCTCGTCTTTTACAAGTGGATTTTCTTCGGCGTCACACTGCCTGTGATGTGCTTGGGAAGCGTTAGTATCGACGTCAAACTGTTGATCTTCTCCATCTTGATCTGCCAATCGCACATCTTGGATGTCGCCATCTTAAAATACGAGGTGGTGAAGCGGCTCAGGTGTGTCAGGGAGATGGCCGAGTCCTCCGCTCGTCTGGAGGAGGTCGTCACAGGGGTGCGGAAACTGCTCAAGTACAACTCCAGGATCAACGACGCGTTCGGAGCCCTGGCCGCCGCCTCCTCTGCCTCCACCTTCGCACGTACTCTCTCCCGCAGTTACGCCTACTGGGTCTCTTTCGGGCTGGGCAAAAACGTTAGCATGCTAAAGTCAAATCATTTGTACCACGCGTTCTTTTTCGGGATCTGGTTCCTGTCGGCGTTGCTCTTGTTCGTGTTAAGCTCGTATGTGTCGGACGAGGTCGAAGAGATCAAATTCGAGCTCGACGTGACGATGACGGCGAGGCCCTGCTCCAGACGGAACAAGAAGATGATCTCTCTGCTGCTGCTGGAGTTGTACCACAAGGACGTTCAGTTCTCGGCTCTCGGCCTGTTCTACATCAACCGCCGGACCATCTCGGTGGCAGTGGCTACTGTGATATCTCTCATGCTGGTGCTCATACAGTACTCTTCGTAAAACATAAATCAAAAGAAAAACAAAGCAGTTTATGACTCGTTTTTCTCAGTCATGTTTTTTCGTAAACATAAATCAAAAGAAAAACAAATCAGTTTATGACTCGTTTTTCTCAGTCATGTTTTTTCCTCAAAGAAAATTTCTTTCATCCGCTTTCACTATTCACATGCAGCGAATTTGTTCAATGAAGTAATCACTCACGTTTTTGGTGTTTTAGACTTAATGGGTAGATTTACATGTTCTAGGTTAGGAACAAGTATTGTTGGCACCGTGTCGTTTACGATTGGTTTACATTTACAGTAATTACATTTTTCTTACAGTTTAGCGACTATAATATTTATTATTATATTCTTGCCTACTTTGCATAACTTAAAAATTTTGTTATCTGTATGTAGTTATGTTTTTGCAAGTTGTTGGCTACAGCGTAGCCAGCACCTAAAACAAAATAAAACATATCATACAAATTATTTTTTTGAGCGTGATTGTAGTTACCTGTAGTGAAAATGTTACCTGTAGTGAAAATGTCTCATCGCTGGTAAACGGCAATGTCATACATAAGAGTGCAAACAGCATTCTCTCAAATGATGTAAATCAAATCATAATGATATGATGTAAATCATATCAAAATTTGATTTACCTTTGGAAGCAACTAGCTTTAAAGATAAGGATTTCAATGTTAACAGCCTGTACCCAAGTGATCAGCCAGTTCTTGCTAGGACGGAGGCTATTCCTGCAAACACTCTTTAGTCAGTTTTCAAAAAAGGGGGGAATTGCCTTAAAAGTAAAAAAGGAAAAAGTTGTCAGTTTGGTTTTTGATAGGGAAAAACACATTAGATGCAATGTTCTTTTTTGTCAACTAAATTTCTCACGTTTTTGATAATAAGCAGAACACAAAGGTTCTCTTTGTTGGTTCAAGTAAGGCCTTTAATTTGATGAAACATCGCCTTGTTCTTCTAAAGCTTGATGTTGTTGGAGTGAGTGGACATGCTCATGATCGGTTTTCATCTTACAACTCAACTGCAAGCAAAGGTTTCTGGGCTGCTTTGACAGCAACAGAAGTATTTGCAAATCGTTTCCGGAAGAGATGATCCCCTTAAAATGGGTGTGCCGCAGGATGCGATTTTGAGACAAATTCAGTTCCTCCTTTTCACAAATAACATACAAACAAACCAACGTAATTGAGGGTTTACTCGGTCTTTTTGTAGATGATAAGTCACATTTTTTCGTGTACAAAATTTGAATTATGTTGAGTAGTGGTTCCGACCATCGATTCTAATTTTCTCTGTCAGTGTTTTGAGGGAAACGGCCTAGTTATGTACATCGACAAAACTCATCAATTTTTTAATTAGAAGCAGCATCGCTGAGATTTTTAAGCTTCTGCTGGATGAAAGAGAAATTAATATTTGTGTTTACGTTAACTTTCTTGACCTTAAACTTGATGCACATCTCAGTTTCCAAGATCACATCAATAAAGTTGCAGGAAAGCTAAGCTTCTGACTGCTCTTCGTAAATTGGTGCAATTTGCCAACTCTGATATCCTTTTAACTATTTATATATTTCGGACATACTGTCAGAAATTTGCATGTTTTTATTCGTAAAAGTTACAATTTATCCGTTATTAGTAGTCCGATCATCATAATCTTAATATGAGCATTAATTGAATTAATTTTTTGTCACTTGTATAATTTTTCTAAAATCTACGGTTTTTAAGATATCTAGCTTTGAAAACAAAAAACAGTCGCCATTTTGAAATAGTACAAAGTAGAAATTTGATACTTCTTACAAAAATAGTTCTTAACAGTGGTAATCCATATACCAAGTTTCAAGTTTATTTGCTATTAAATATGTAAAAATCACAAACAGGCACACAGACGGAAAACAAAGCACTTTTGGACCTATGTTTATATGAAATTTTGTTCTTATTTTTACCTGAACTATCATATACTAAAATATTTTACCATAATTTCCGGACACCCTGTATAATGGAGCACACTCGAATTTGATATCTCCCCCAAATAGTCCTGATTTCAATCAAATACTATTTTTTCACTGCATGTCCAATAAAAAAGTGGCTTAAAATTGTTTGAAATTTATAATGCTAACCTGAATGTCACTTCTTACGTCTACAAAAAAATAACATAGTAAAAACAATTAGGGCAGACATTTCACATCCATGAAGTGGAAAAATCCACTGAACACACTAAAAAATAAAAACTATAAAATAATTAGTCGATCATGATATGCTTACTTGAATGGCAGGAACTGACCTTTTGTTTGTTTCTGTTTTTGGCTTTATATTTCATCAGATGTTAGGAAAACGTATATTTTTGCCCACTTTTTTCACTCTCATGTACTTTTTCACTCTACAAAAAGTAGCATGTGATATTAGCTACATATGATTTTGTTGTTATTTTTTCACCAAAACAGCAACTCATTAGACCAATGTTAATTTTTTGACATAAATTTTCTCCATGCCTAAAAGACTAATGTAAATTTCAATGGGATTGTGCACATTTACGGTAAAATACAGTTATATCGGTATGCCTGTATTTTCGCTACGTCGCACAGAGGCTGAGAAAAAGGGATCACAAAAATATGGAAAAATGCTTGTCTATTATATCGAGATTCTTTTTTTGAATCAGAACGACGAATAAAGTCAACCTCAGGAAGCAATGGACTGTATAACTCCCCCGGCAGCCTGTACAAATTATCCCTCTCGTTAACCGCGATGTAAACGGAGATGTTCTCGCCGGATACGAGATGGGTGCAGTCGCTACTTTACAGCGACGCGGCACGAGAGGCGAATAAAGCGATCATCGCTGGGTAGCGACGCTGGGCGCGGGAACCCCGCCGACCGCGCCGTGTACCGCGCGCTTTATGTGACAGCCAGTGCGAACCGACTAGTCGCCGTGTCGCACGCTGGCCAGCTATTGGTTTATGTGTTTTTATACCTTTTTTTAATATTTGTGGAGATTAAAGGTATTTGCAGTGTCGTGGTTGAATTAGTTTAATTTGTGTGATTTTACAGGCTTGTGAGTCGTTAGGGTTACGGATATTTTCCATTGTGTAGGGAAATGCGTAATTTGCAAAATGAAAGTGTGGAATAGTAATCCGTGTGCTATAAATGTGGACTTGCCTCTTTGTAGAAGTATGCACAGTTTGTGTATTGGCGTTTCCATTTGACAGAGACTAATTATTCTTAAAAAAACTACCTGGTTAAGGGATGATTGACCGAGTTAAGCGAAATTTAGTAAAAAAGTGTGGTAGTTACTCAATGTTCAAGTTTTAAGAACAGGTTGTAAATTAAAATAAGTAAGTGTTAAAAAAAGTTTAGCCTATGAGTATTGTTGATGAAAAATAAATTACCAAGGAAACCGCAATAGATAATTGCACTTTTTAGCAATTGAGGTGTACGATGAAATTTGGAATCTAAATTACCTCCAAGTAAAGTATAGCTGGAAGTGGTATGGCTGTAATTTTTAGTATGAACAAGTAAAAAATATTCGAGCTACACTCAAGGTTTATTGTAATTTTTCATTGCGCAATCGCTCTGTTTTCTTTTAAAGCCTAATGATAGGCCTATTCATAGTCAGTCACAATATAATTTTGGATTTCGCCTAACTTTAAATGAAATCAGATGTAATACTGACGGATTGCAAAATGAATCACCACTTTTTCAAACCAACCATGTGAGTATAATCTGATTTGCCAATGTCAAGATAGATATCCTAATTTGGCTCGTTTCTTAATTAGCCAAAGACTCTAAAAGCCCATGTATCTAATCTGCATATTATTACCATATTAGACATCGACCACAAGTAAGGGGTATTTTAAGGCGAATGAGTGAAGGATGAGTGAGATGAGTGAATGAGTGAAGGATGTGTATGACGCGATCTTGTAGTCTTGTTACTGCCTAAGGCCGACATGTCCTTACGACGTACATGCATTCAAAGTAAGAACAACAGTGTACTCAAATTGACTCAAATTAACCATGCCTTTACAATATTATTGAGTAGGTTCAGTAAAAAATTCACTCTAGACCACAATCCATTGTCCAACCTTTGACTTTTTATCCGAAGTAAACCGATTATTTATGGTAAAGGTTACGTACGATTCCTTGGTAGCAATAATTTTTCAGGAAAACTAATTTATGAAAAAAGTTATTAACGTAATGTATCTTCTATATTATTAATTCTGTAAGCGATTTTTTTCAATCAAAATTGTGAGAGTTTGACAGCTCGCAGGAGGATGGGAGAGGGCTCAAAATAAAGGTCTTGGTCTCAGGGGGTCGGGAAAAATACTAAAATTACTTGAAACTCACCAGGAAATGAGAAATAACGTTAAATATCTGCCATATAAAAAGCATTGGGATCTTAAAACGTTGCTTTGTTTACATTTAAACATGTGGTACTAATGTTTGGTTCAAAGCCATATGGTAGGCTAGATATCAATATAAGATAGAATCATTTTGCTATGAAGGTATTTTGTATACTATAATGAATAAGGATTGTTTGAATTTGCACTCATTAGGGGCTTTTAGCCCCTTCAAGCCACTAGTTTTTATTACTTAACTATTTCACGAACTTTTAAACAGTAATGAGAATCTTATCTGAGATTGAATCTCCGAGAATCGCTGAAATAAAGAATATTTATGGTTATTAAAGTTATTATTAGACTCCTTATTACTCAAAAAGACAAAAGAATCGGGGGTAACAAAGAGCTATTACGTGCGGCGTGTCATGCACGTTTTGTTGCTTCCTAGGCAGCTTTCGTCAGGCTCGCCGCTCGGTGCGGTGGCGAAAGGCCAATTTAAATTCCTTATCAGGCTGCAGAGTCATTAGCAAGGGGCTAATTAAGATAGGATCAGCTCCAGCTTCCAGTATCGCACCGTGCGGTATCAGCAATATCGGGTAATTACCTGGTAATTATCAGCTGAACCCTAAATATCCTATTTTTTTTTTTTTTTTTGATGTTCTATTACACGGTTGGGCAGATCTTGATAGGTTTGAGGTTTTAGATGGCTTTTGTCTTTTTTGCAAGGTTTACGAATAGGTTTTGGGGTTTAGTGGGAGCTTTTGCTGCAGTAAGTGGGAGGTATTTCAGAAATGGTTGTGAAATGGTTATTGAAATTTGCATTTTCAACTCCATGATTTTAGCCCCTGAGCTGCAGATGATTGTAAGACTATATTACAATGATGTGTTCACATTGAAATATGTACTGAATAAATGAGAAAATTATTTAGCTGTTTTAGACGTAAGTAGTATAGTCTTACAATGAAATTTTCAACTTTTACGGTGCATGTGATAGCTGAACTACGTTGGTGCTTAAATGGTGGTCGTTTTCATTTAATGAATTTGAAATAATTCAGTCTATTAATCTTAGAGGTTTTGATTTCTTTTTGCTTTAAATTTTTTATCTCAATCTATTAATTAGTTGTTAGGGCTAATGCTTAGAAACACGAGTCCTACAGATAATTCGAGAGTTTTGAGTTTTCTTAAATCACAAATTCGACCTCAATTTACTTCGAACTCAAGGAAAGTTTTTTTTAAATGTATGATTAGGATAAGTATGACATCTCATTCAAAGGGCAAAACTCAACCAAAAAAAGGGGGTAATTTAAATATTGCTAATGGTGAAATGGCTATCAAGGAATTGCTGTATCAAATTTGTAGACTCACCGTCATAAGCAATCCAATTGTTTTTATTTAGTGTAAATAAAAACAATTGGATTGCTTATGACGGTGAGTCTACAAAAAAATTAAATATTGCAAATAAGGCGTGGCTTTTATCTGTTTGACTGTTTGTTACTGTGTGGGGTAAACGCAAAAACTACACAGCCGACCGGGCTGAAGTTTTACTCCAAGGTTAATCTTGAACCAATACATTGGTGAAATGAGCGAGTTTCACAAATCGATTAAACTAACAACAATGCAACAATGAATTACAATTTATAGTAAAAACTGACAGCTGATCTCGATAGGGCCTACAATCGATAAATCACCATCGACGTTGACATACACACGTTTGCAGTTGTAATACATTATAAACGAACAGCTGACGTCCTCGACATCAGCTAATTATTTTTAACCATAGGGCGAAAAAGAGCTTCTTTAGGCCCGAAACACATGTAATGAAAACAGCCGTTTCCGCAGTATTATTATGAAATAGGTCTATTCATTTCCCTAAATAACCTCGGGCTTCACCCAACAAGCACTTTATGTAAATATATTTTCACTAATTTTTGGATTTTGGTAGTTTTACATGGTTTCTATGAGATCTATTGTTGTATTTTAGTTTAACGGGGCGTGTAACAAGCAAGTCACATTGTAATCATCAATATATGTAAAAAAGAGTTGTGTGTTGGTATATTTCGGGCTACAGCCAAAACTACATGTCGAAGAAACCTGATCTTGATGTCAGATTAAAGCTTGAAATCTCATGATGTGCACTGTTATGGTGGTTTGGTTTTAATATCTTTAAGGACTGAGGCACAGGATCGTCCGAAAGGGACCTAAGTCAAGGATTTTGGGAGTGCTTTGAATTGTTGCAGTGGTACCATTAGAAATAGCTACCGGTACTACGGTTACTAACAGAGTGCAGCACAAAGAAACAACAAGATTACGACAAGAAAAAAAATCTCCCGGGCGAAGCTGAGTTTATCAGCTAGTGTTCACTAAATAAACCAGTAGTTTCAGTATCATGAATTTTTTTATAACTCTTTTTATATTTTTTCGTAAATCTTCCCGAACATTCAAAATCGAGAGTATTGTTACGACGTGGAGTCGTTATAGCATTTTCATCATCTAGATGTATCATTGAAACAATTTTGTCCCACCTGTTCTCCCCCAAACTCCCAGAACTCCTACCAACCTCCACTCCACCCCCCCCCCCCCCCCCGACCCCAGCACCCCCAGGTCACTAGCCCCGGGCGGACGTCGCTTGCTATGCGGCGGAGCCCCCGGGCGCGCGGCGCATCTCCAATGTCCTCCCGGAAGTCGCGGACGTGAGATGCGCGTGAGAAATACATCTACATGCCGACTGCACCCGACAAATAACCATATTCATGGTTGATAATGGTCAATGAAACTGTCGTACCATTGTCCCTGCCCAACGCCCAGCTTCCGGCCGGGAGGTTGGGTCGACCAACGGCGTTTGGCGACGGGGACGGGAGGAAGTCCGAATGGATAAGAAGGTAAGGCAATTATGTGGTTATGTTTTCCTTGATTTTCTCATGTTCCCGGGTAGGGTAGGGTCTTAAGTGTTTGTTAACTGGCGATACTTTCAGAACACTAAAACGATCACAAACTTGCGGACTTGAGGGACTTCTTCTTTCCGGTGATAATTGATTCACTCTGCTCACAAATCAGTTTTTCATTACCCCGCTGCGAAAACGTCTGTTTTCATTACATGTGTTAAGGGCCTAAAGAAGCTCTTTTTCGCTCTAGGGTTAAAAATAATCAGCTGATGTCGAGGACGTCAGCTGTTCGTTTATAATGTACTAAAACTGCAAACGTGTGTACGTCAACGTCGGCGTCGATGGTGATTTATCGATTGTATCGAAATCAGCTGTTGGGTTTTACTATCAATTGTAATTCATTGTTACATTGTGGTCAGTTTAATCGATTTGTAAAACTCGCTCATTTTACCAATCGATAGTACAATGCGTTCGATAAATCGATAGTTGTTCATTGTTAGTCTAGCCTCCAAATGAAATAGCAAAAAAAAAACAAGATGAAAGCCTCTTTGTGAGATATCTTTAAAGGCAAACAAGTTATTATATTTTGGGATTTTAAGTATTTAGCGTTTGGTATTGAGCGGTATAACGATAAATATAGTTCATCACGCGGGCCTAAACTTAGGCCTACTTTTCGTCACTCGGTCATTTTTCGACCTAGGCTCGGAGCCTCGGTCGTAAAACTTGACCTCATGCGAAAAGCGTCATTTCAGGCCCTAGTAATGAAATAGACTATTTGTTGTGTGTTCCTCTCACCTTTGCCGAAGGATGGTGCAGTCCTGGAGTCACGGCTTTTCACCTAGAGCAGCGGTTCTCAAACTGGGGTTCGCGAACCCCTAGGGGTTCGTGGAGAGGTGTACGGGGGTTCGCAAGAGATAAATCAATAATGGCGGACACGAAAAAATTATAGCCTTATTTTGTAAAATTACTTTGAAATAACTATAACAATTTTACCATAACAGTCAAAATATTTCCAACTGTTAACAGTTTGAAATATTTTAAAAGTCAAAGACGTTTCCAAGATCAACGTATATCATGTATAATTAATCCTACTAATTATCATGTAGTAGGTCCTAGAGGGATCCTGCACATTGATGTTTGTTTCGGTGCTGCGGTCGGTGATCTCCCTTGCCTAACAAAACTATTGCGAGAATGACTGAATGTCAGCTGTTGATCTTTTGCTCCCTTTTGTAATCAGAACATTTCAGTCAACTATGAAACGATGAAGAAAAGAAGATATAATAGTAGGAGGAAAACAGTTGAAAGACTGGGACGGTGGTGAGTCCTGTAATCCAGCTACTTGGTGGTCACGGGAAGTGGATAGTTATAGCTTGTAGCTTGTGGGCGAGGTATTCCTAATGCGGATTGTGGGACGAACGTCTACACTGGATAATACTATCCAGACCATGACCATGGTTGTTTGTTCCATCTCTTATGTCTGGTTTGTCCATAACACCATCCTTATAATTAGACCAGTTTGTAAACATTGGTGAAATTGTGGTTTGGATTCCAAGTTAAACTTCAGGTCCATTAGTTTCCATGGGCTGTTGGTAACACTCTTTTCGAAGGAACTTGGCCAAGATCAAGACTACAAGATTGCCCTACAGTCGTCCTACACTTATCTTTTATTCATACTTACTTGTCTTCAAATACCTACAGATCGCCACACAATAAAAGTATCAGGCTAGGTAAAGGTCATAAAGGTTTAATTCAAGTATATACAAAAAAATAAAGTGGTTGAAGGTAAAAGTGAGGAAATATATACAGTGGTACAATAATAAGGAAAGGAAAACAACTGTAGGCAGGATAAGGAAAAAGAGTCCATCACAAAACGTAACTGTACTCTCTCGTGAGCAGATTTATAATTCTTATACGTCCCAATAATCCCAGTCTATCGTTGCAAATGCTTATTTCCAACTTTGTGTCTGGATTCGGAACAAACTTCATATCCAAAGATGAAATAATCAGTGGTTCCGTCTCTGCATCTGCTTCTCTCTTGTATAATGTTAGCTTTCCAAGCGACGATGAATTAGTAAAAAAAGTTAGTTCATGAATTAGTTCGTTCGATGTGACTCTATACCTTCTACAATCGTCTTCGTTCCAGTCTTGCAGGGAAAATTCTGACATTCAACAGACGAATAGTTAAACAAATTTAAGTTTATTTCTAAAATGATTTTAGAACATGCAATGTTTATCTTTCTTTTTAAAACTTGAAATGACTAATTAGTTTGGAAATGGCTAATTTCTGGCTAAGACTCTTTCTATTTGCTACACTTACTTAGCTAGGAAAAAATTAATAAAGTTAAAAAAAATTACGAAACCTTTTAACATTGAGCATTATGGAATACATGCTAGCAACGCAATCGCAACAAAAATTTAAAACAAAGAATAATCATGACAACAATCAGCAACAAACTCAGAGATCTGTAAGAGGAACAAACAGATTAAAGATTGCATGGAGTTGAATTGTAAACGAGCGAGTTTCGGCCCACCATGGGCTTATTTTATTGTTATCATTATTTGGCATTTCACTTTTCTACCACACCCTGACAGCCTAACTACTCTAGAGGTGACGAAACGATCAAAGAATGTTCATGACACAGTTGCATAAAGGGTAGAATCCTGGTCTAAATAATTGTGATTGATATGCGCAACAAAGGAGCCCGGGGGCTGCCAGAATGAGAATGAAGAGAAACCTCGAACGGTAGCCCTGGAGGCCCTGGAGGCCCTGGCACCCTCGCCGGACATCGCTAGACTTATTGGGGGCCGGGTGTAGTAGGCTGGCACACCCGCAGTAGACCTGTTAAGAGGGTTCCCTACCAACGGCAATTTTCGTTTTTCTGCGACACTAGCGGCGACTTTTGGAACCGCGGCTCCATAAGAGCCCATGTTAAATTTGTGCACTTTTCGCCGCGCAAGCCGGTGCAGGGGTGAACGCGGTGTCATTTAGCGTCTCCAATTATTAAAATAAAACTTATTCGGAAATATAACTGTAAAGATAACGAGTTGCAGAGTGTTTATTGCTTCTCCGAAATCATTTATGCTCACTCATTAAAAAGATATATGGCGTTAAAGTTGGTCGACTTCAACGGAATGTATCTTCAGGATAAGTCAACATGATCGATTTCGGATTAGCAATTAACATTCTACATCTCTTTATCTTTTAAATACTAAGTTAAATTAAATTTTATTTTGAAAACTGTAGGCGCTAAATGACACCGCGCAGAGCGTGTTTCAGGCATATTTTGGGGTAGATATGGAACCCTCTTAAGTATAAGAAAAGTTCATTGGGAACTTATGATAAGCAGACGCAGAGGACTTTTTTTATCCTTTTAGTTTTTTTATTTATTAAGTGGTACATGTAGAGCTATGCCTTTGTTATGACATGACACATTTAAATGACAACTGGGTCTGACTTGCTCTGATCCTTCCCCGAACTCACGAAAGTGTGTGTTCAGAATCAACCCGAAGAACTTCAAACCTTGAAATACAAGAAGTGAGGTAATCAAAATTACGTCTGACTCATGTATCCGTGGTTTTCTTACATTCATCGGACTTTGCTTGACGCCGTTCAGCAAAGAGCTCTCTGAATAAAACATTTCTGAACTAAAGAGTCCAAGATTATATGATCTGAACTTATTGAGATTATTGGTGGATTCGTTGAATCGTTTAACCTGCAAGTAGTACAATATTATTTACACATGCTGCAGTTTATTTCAAAATTTCGATGTGAATTTAAAAAGATCTATTTACTTTTAATGCAAGAATTTAAAGAAGAAGCGATTACAATTCTAATTTTTTAACTGGTTTTTATTCTACACCTAGCAGTTGCCCGTGGCTTTGCTCACGATAAAAACTGTAACTCGCGCTGCCTAAATGAAGATAGGGCCACATACTGAGTTTGTGATTAAACAGATAAGGTACAAAAACGAATGATGACTTCAATTTAACTAACAAAACTAAATTTAACTTTTATATAGTACATATCACCTAAAAAATCAACAAAACGACCATAAAACTATTATGAAAGTAACCAAATTATAAATCAGCTGTAAAATCGTATCCGTATATGTGAAGCTGAACCACCGGTTTCCGTGTGTGTGCTTGTTGAATGAATATTGAAAATTAAACAAAAGATCATCCATTCCACTTGCGTAGGAAAATTTATAAACTTCGACCCCGTCAAAACCTTAAAACTTCAAATTATAAAACCGTTCTTAGCGGATGCTTACGCCCCTAAGATCGTCTATGCAAAGGGCCAAGGTTCTAAGTCAAGTAGTTTGGGCTGTGCAGTGATAGGTCAGTGGTATTCATTGGACAAATAAAGATGGACTTTCATTAACCAAAAAGAAGGAATCCTCAAAGTCCGCAGGTTTGCTGCGACTGGAGATATTCTATTGCTGCCCCCCGCAGGAGGTATTTCTATTTGGCCTCCCTGCACTATACATGTGAGCAGATTCAGCGCCCCGCCGATAAAGACCTCAAGGGTGCCACTGCCCTGGGAAGGCTTATGCCCAATATCGTTGAATCTGCTCACATGCATAGTGGCCTTTTTTAAGCAGGAATATAAAGATCTCCGTCGCAGCCATAGAGAATCAGCAGACCTTGCGTACTTAGAGAATCCTAAAGCAGTTTTCTGTTTCATGAAAGTACGTAAAACGTTGAAATTGCCTTGATTGAATATCAAAACAATTCTAAGGTTCTTAAGAAAAATACTCCCGTTGCAGTAGACCACCATAGTATGTGAATGACCTTATTTTAATTCTTCCAAAAGAATAACATAGGGAATGAGTATGCAGGTCTACTGCAAAAGTCATGCAAAAATTTGGTGGTTTTAAAACAAAATCAGGTGAATCTGAACCAAAAAAGCCACATACCAAGTTTTATCAAGATATAACCGATATACAGAATTTTTCTATAGGGACAATGTACTGTGTTTTCAGCTTTAAATATAGTTTGAATAGTGTTTTTTGCTTCTGGGAGCTCCAAAATAAAAAGTTATCATGGTCTCAGGCTTAGGTCTTGCCGTGAGACCTATGGTTATAATTCCATCAATGAAATTCGCTAAAATACAAAGGCAAAGTATTTTTTCTAATGATGTAGATAAAATAAATTGTTTAAAATTAGCTTTTTCAATAACAGCTGTTACAGGGAAGAAAGGTCTATAAGTATCTCTAGTCAGTGATTTATTTTATGTTCTATTCCTGTCAGCTGGTTTGACATTCTACTAAATTTCTTGCTTTTTACATCTGTTTAAATATAAACATTTCATCAATTTGTATTTTGCATAAGGATAACATGGGATCTTTGAGAGGGTCCATGGCGGAGTCCGAGGGTCAGATCAGGATGAAAACCATTTAGTTTTCTATTTAATGCCTGAAGAAAAAGTGTACCAGATTTCAGCCTTCTGGGTTATTGGGAAGTTGGAGAATTAGTGATGAGTGAGTGAGTGAGTTTTATCTATACCTTTTATAGGTATAGATAAAAAGATAAAAAAAAGATTATTAAGAGCATTGCTATTTAAATTCAAATGACGATGTCAAACATGATTTTTACTGTTAAACTGAAAAAGACAGCCCTAATAAAAAACCCGAAATTTAAAAATAACTCCAAATAAATACACGAAATAAGGGCAAGGCAATAGGCCCTTAATTTGGCCGGACAAACAAACAGAAACCCTTGTCTTTAGTTAAAGTTGCATCCAATTGTAATTAATTCTCTTCTTATTTCCAATAGAAAATAGAGATGTAAGAACCTCAATGCGCCACAACCTCAAGGCGTTTGAATCTAAACTTAGTTATCAGGGTATTAAGCTATACTCTAAACTTCCACAAACTCTGAAAAGACATACTTACAGAACATCTATAAATTTTGCTCCAAACTCAAAGACTTTTTAATCCAGGGTTGTTTTTACTCCCTGGAAGAATATCGCGACTCGAATTGGGAGGGCTACTCAACTTAACATATTTGTATGTAAGCCCTGTACATACAAACAGAAAACAAACGCCGCCATTCCCTTCCTATTGCGGCAATTTCACAAGGTTGGGATGGAGTGTTCACTGACTGATATCATGCCGTCATATGCGGTCTACGGGACGACGCGGGATGTATGTATGTATGTGTGATGTATGTATGTAGATAAGTCTCTGCTTATCTCTTTTTCTCCCAAGGGTGAAAAAGAGCTCCTTTAGGACTTCAACACATGTAATGAAAACTGTCGTTTTCGCAGTGGTATAACGAAAAGAAGATATATCTAACCAACTATTGACTATAGACCTTAGTCAGTAACAAGGCTACAAGATCGCACCACTATCACCACGATCATCACACTCATCCTTCACTCATATTCAGGGTAACGTCCTCCATGAGGTACCTGTCTCACGAAAGAATGATTAAGAAAGAATGATTATTATTAGTCTCCTGTCCCTCCCGAGTGAATACTGAAGCTCTATTTTTTATCACAATACCAAATGATCAGCCTTCAGAAAATAAGACTCCCTTAAGAGGAGGTTGGAGTTGGCGGCCATATTGGATTTATACTCCATAAGAACCAATGCTAATTGGTATGCGGGATTTCTCGTTAATTTTTGGTCGGAAAACTAAAGTTTATATGTCAAATTAAAGCTCTGTTCAATCTCTACTGGACGTAGGAATTACATTTTCACATAATCTAGCCATTTTTTGTAAAATTGAAAAAATAACTTTTGATTGCGTTTTTTACGTCATTTATCAAATTCATTGAAAATCGGCTTCCTACGTCCGGTAGATTATTTAATTAAGATTTCTAATATTCGGCTTTCGAAATCATCTAATTAATAACAACGACAAATTCACGTATACCAAAAAGCATGTCAAGCGAAAATTCAAGGTAAATTAGAAGGAATTGTCAGCGATCAGCTGACTTGTGATGAAAATTAGCCGTCGCGGAGGAATACATTCTGCTTGGTGTATACAAGTATGAGTGTCCATTGCTTGCGGTTTCAGCATGATTGACTAGAATTTTAGTTGAAATAAAGAGTTTTTTTTGGCATTTTCATTAATTTAATATTTCTTTAAAGTTTCATCAATATTATTACGCACTGTTTCGTGCATTGACTACGGCGGAGCAAAAGTTTCAAACTTCGCCGCAGCATTCTATTAGTAGCACCTGTCTCTCCAACCTCCTCTTAACAGCTGTTAAATTTTAGTTGGATAAATCGTCTGAGGATATTTCACTCCAGAAACGACGTTGGTATCGCAGTCGACACACGGTAGCCTAGAGCCATAACCAGCGGCTGCGGTGTCGGGTCCAAGCGCACGCCCCTCGCTGCATATCAATTCCTCGGATGAGTTTGTTATGCGACGCGGATGTGACAACAGTCGCGAGTCGCCATTGTTGGCTGTTACTCCCTCCAGTTACTCCCTCCTATTACTCCCTCCAGTCTTCCAGTCCACGTTTTCCTACTCTCGTTTTACGATTATTCATAACTACTCTTTATACGTTGATACGTTGGTACGTTCCAAAGTGGCACGTTGAATAACATCGGTATGAATATGATATCACCGGCGGGGTATGTTGACTGACTGCGCCTTATAAATGAAACAACATTTATATACAATCTTGCAACACTTTCCTTTTGTTAAACTTTTTTCAAAACGTATAAGCACTTAGTGAAAAAATGTATAGGTAGTTAAATGCAATATTGGCCAATTCTTTGGTATATTTTTGAACTTTCTTGAATTTTCATAATGGAAGTAGGTAATCTATTTATTGTTGACATAATTGTGGATGATCAGGTAATCCAAGACCGCACTACAAATTCTTTCAGTGTGGCCTTATGCTATTAGATAGATCTCATTCATTTTTGCATAAAAATACTGTTATGAAGATCGTTTGCGACGGCGCGGCGCCTCTTTAAACAGTGATTTCATATAATAATGTCGAATGGACCTGAACGTATGCCATATTATCGGTTTTGACTGTTCTATTTTTTTGGCCCTTCAAAAACACATGTTACAGTTTACTAATATATAAAACTTAGGTTATTGAAGCTCTTGACGAGTGCAGGTTAAGTGATTTAGATTACATAAGTGAACATTAAAGGTTCAAGATAGTACGCAGGGCTTGAAACCTAGATAACATTGTCGAATAAACCAATTGATATATTTAATTCCAAATTTATGCAAAATGACAACGATCGTCCAAGAGACAGAAATGTACTCCAGACTAACAACAGATACGGATAGTATCAGCGAGAGCTTTGTAAGAAGCGACATTGCGAATATAATCCAGAAGATCTACTCCCCCAGACCCTTAGCTTATCGCAGCAGATCGCCCCCCAACGCTGCGGAAGAAAGAGCCGCGATCGGAGACGGTGTGAGGATTTCTAGGCCGTGGGAAAAGGAGGAAAAGGAGGAAAAGGTGGAAAAGGAGGAAAAACGGTTCGGTTTCTACTTCGAACCCATCACCAGGGGCTTTGCCAAGACGCTTATGGATTCTAGCACAACCTCGGGGTCTGTGTCGATGCCAATCGTCAGATACAAACCGAAACGGCTGAGACAAGTGTGCGAGTGTTGTAAACGGAAAATACCTTACCGCGACCACGAAACGCGCGCCAGGCGGGCGTGCTTGGACTGCAGGATCTGCAGACGGAATTACGGTTTCGATATCAGGGACTCTTCCATCGGCCTCGGCGCTGTGATAGAAGAAGAAAACCCTTCGGTGCATTGCAGCAAAATGAAACTTTCGAACCAAGACATCGCGCGAGTGCACGGTGGTTCCAATATGAAGATGCTGGAGGATACCCGAGCGTCTTTCGCGAATTTAGAGAGGAAAAGGACGTATATCAATTTGGTGGCTGATAATGTGAAGAATTCTAGTGAGAAACTCGGGAAGAATCAAGAAAAGTTGGATCCAAACTCTGTTCTGAATAATCAGGACGATCCTTGTTTAGCGTCACGAGGAGATTGTGTAAAGAAGCAAAAGTCTTCGACTCGAGTTAGGAAGCTGCAAGACAAGAATTCCCCCTTCTTTAAACGGGTTGTTTCTAATATATTCGGTAAAAGTAAGACAAGCGATGGACTTGAAGGGCAGCATAATGATAGAAAAAACGAGAATTTCGGGACAACTTCTAAAAAGTCCTCTAAAACTAGCATGAAGAAGGTAAACGAAAAGAAACAAAGAAACAGTAATATAATAATATTGGCTAGTCAAGTACAAAGCAGACCGTCGGCGATGGATGAGAATTGTAGAAGAGATGGGGCAAGTCGATCGTATGCAGAGATTGAAAAATCAGAAGAAATCGATTTGGAAAAGAATCGTAGAAGTCGGCAAACTGTAACCAGTGAATACGATACAAATTTAAGAAATGTTGTGGTTCATTCTTGCCCAGATCTATCAAATACAGAGAGTAAACTTAAACTCGAGAAAAAGAAGAGTGTTGAAGACAGACAGAGCAGAGACTTAGTTGAAAACGATGAAGAAGTTAAGATTGGCACAACTAATGAACAGAATGAGCAAACTTCCGAGAAGTCCCATAAGAAATATGAGGTTGCCTATGAAGGTTTGAGGATCGAGAGAGATGTAGACTGGGCTTATGAGTTTTGGGGCGACGTGTTTGGGACGTGCCACTCGGTCGTCTCCTTCTTCACCGCGTTTTTCCTTCACCTCCTGACGTTTCTGCTGCAGAGTTTGATTCAGCCCGTGTTATTCGGCACTGTTAGGGTCGCTGCTGATCATTTTTTCAAGCCTTGTCTCGCCACCGCGTTCGAGAGCCTGATACACCCTGTCTGCGTCATGTTGGAGAGTTTCTTGTTGTCCTTGCGTGATGTCTGTCTGCCGGTCGCCCAGTGCTTCGGACAGTACTGCAAAGAAGTTTCGCACATCTGCCAGGCTTGCAGGGTCGTGGAGGTCCATAAGAATTACCATTTTAGCGAAGAACCTTTAAATCTTTAGTGAATTAATCAACAATTAGCTTGTACAACTAAACGAATAAGTACATTTTAATGCCTTGTCAATTTACCATGTGTGACCCATTCTTCCCCTGAAAAATTGTATTACTATATTTTAGCATAGGTAGGAAAACCAAATACAGAATAACAAATATATATTGTTTTTTTTTACTCAGGGACAATAAACATTTACTTGACCTCAAATATTCCAATGCCGTTGTTTAGAAGTAATAAATATTAAACTTCTTTATAGATGTTTTAGCTTAGGAGTTCAATTAAAGTCAATGAAATTTCAGGAAGGTTTAAAATTTGAAATCCAATTTCTTCTCCCGGTACTTTATTTTTAGTCTGAGATGACTAAAATAACAGTTCTCAATTTTAATTGGATTCAAAAATTAACAGAGTTATCCTCCTCATTTCTTGGACCAAATTAGCAAATTATGTAAATTTTGGGTTTCAGATTGATCAAGTTTTCTCGTTTTAGCGAGATTCGCTTGTGTTTTAAAAAGTTACTTACTGAAAGTATCATAAAACAAGACCTAGATTGACCTAGGCCTACTTATTTTTACAGACATCCCTAATGCAAAAGGAATACTCCATAGACCCACTAAGAATATACAAGATTTCCTTGCTGAATGTACCAGGATCTATTTGAGATCCAAGGGTCTTCGTCACCGCAAAATTATTCCTCGCACAACTACTCAACTATTTCACTTATCGAACGTCAATTTCCACTCGATAATTCCATACACGTGATTAATATCCTATTTGTCGAGGCTTAACAAGAAGACCACAACGCGAGCGAGCGGACGGTGCCGGTGCCGGTTTATTTATCGGTTGATATTTAATTTAGCGTCGAGCGCGTGAGTGCCGTGGCCCCTGACCCCATGTATCATGTCCGCGCTCGCGACCGCTCAGCGACTTGCGAGACCGAGAGTTTATTACGGGCAGACAAAAACAGGGACAGTTTAAACTAGTGTATTTTATTTATAAGGACTAACGTGAACTCGCAGGTCGGCCAACGCGGCAAACCAAAATACTCCTCCTTTTTCATATTTTTACCCTCAAAATTGTAAGGCCTTACAATGTTTTCGTACGAGTTTTGCCGAGTCTGGTCGAAAAATTACTAAGGACTTTAGGAAAAATTACTTTGAGTAAGAAAAAGCAACCTTAGTCCCCGAGCCCCTTAGGATGAACTACATTTTCGTTATACTGTCTATTTCGTTATAGTACCTAATAGTTTTTTGCAGTACTGTTATTTTCGTGCATAGCTATCCTTTCACGTCTTCAAACTCCAAACATTTTACTACTCGTATACCTCAAAGATTTCTCCCTACGAGGAAAAATAAATCTTTCATCTTGTTCTTTAAAAGAATCAGCTGGTTGTTTTTTATGTAAACACTAATTTTTACAGAAAGATACCCAAAGGCAAGACCTTCACTAAATTTATTGGACAATAGTAACTATGTTTATATAGATTGAAAAGAGATGTCATATTTTGGACTTGAGTCATTATTTTACTTTCCACTTTGTTGTAAATAATATGCAAGGTTTGTGTGTTAGCTTTCTCGCAGGATAAAGACCAACTACTGTTTTTAAAAGTAGTTAGTCTTATTTCTAAAAATGTATCATATTTGCTTTTTGTTCTAAATTTAATTTAACGTATTGTTAAATTAATAAGGAGTTAAAAAAGAAAATACGAATAGAACAAAACCAGGTCGTCCCACTATCACTGACCAGTGACCAGCTGGAATGCTGCAGTAGACATAGATGCATCATCAAATTGCTTTTCCTATAATTGTGGTTTAGTTCAGTAATTACAGCTGAAGTTAGACGTGAATACTTCAACACAGAAATCACTAGTCGTAATCCTATAGGTCCATCTATTTTTTCTATTCATCTTGACCATAGCCATCTCTAGATATGGCCATGTCTTGACTCAAAGGAGTCAGCTGGTGTGACGTATTTAAACTGACCCGACTACTCATGTTCACCTTTCAGTATGGAATTTCCATATGTATATCTGCAAATGTTTTTGTTGTTCCAACAAATATTTCTTTTCTGTGAAGTAAAAAAGTCAAGGTAAAAGGTAATAGTCTAGGCACATTTAAATTTAAAAATCATGCAAGAAGCAAATCATGTATCAGCTCGGGAAACAACGTTTTTAGGGTATATCGACCCCCCTGAGTACGAATCTGCCTGTTGCCAAGCCGGATTTTTGACCGGAAGTGTGTAATCCAAGATGGCGGCCAAAACTCTATTTTCCTATATCTCCCTTGTTCATTGGCTTAAAACCATGATTAAAACGTCTAATTAGGGGGTTTTTAGGATGCCTAACACATTGCAATACTTAAAATTTAATTTTACTAAAGTTTCAATGCATAGGTTTCAAGATGGTCGCCAAGGCCCTCATTTAAGAATTTTTTTTTTAATATAGGATGCATTTTATGTTGCACTTGGGGGAACCACGTTTTTAGGGTATATCGACCCCCCTGAGTACGAATATATCTGTGGCCAAGCCGGAATAGGAACCGGAAGTGCGGTATCCAAGATGGCGGTCAATATATGATGCCCTATATCTCCCTTGTTTATTGCCCTAAAATGCCGATCAAAACGTCATATTAGCGGTTCTTCCGGATGCCTAGCACATTGCAGCGATCAAAATTTAATTCAGCATAAAGTTTCAAGGCATAGGACCGGAAGTGCGGTATGCAAGATGGCGGCCAATATATGATGCCCTATATCTCCCTTGTTTATTAGCTTAAATTAACGATACAAACGTCAAATTAGAGGTTTTTTGGGATGCCTAGCACATTGCAGTGCTCAAAATGTGGTTTTAGTTTCGGGACATACTTCCAAGATGGCCGCCATTAAAATCCTTCTTGCTGGAAAGGGCCCTTTACAGCGTCCGTGATTACTGACTGGTAGTCTTTGAATGTTGTGTTGACCTGTAAATATTCATTGAGTGTTTTTAATTGTTACACATGCTTGTAACATGGTAAAAAATATTTTTTAGTTATTCTTGCTTGATGTAAGAAATATTGTTTGATTTGACTTGGCTAATGCAATTTATTGTTAAACTGGCTAAATAAATGACTTATGACTTATCTACTTCTGCCGTCTACCCGCGATCTGCAAATCTTCATAATCCCTTTTTCCGCCCTTGCTCTTCTATTCACCAATTACTTTCAAGTTCGGCCGGGGACACACACGGCGGTTTTGTCCGCCACGGATTTTCTGCTGTCGACCAACAGTGGCGTGAAGGAATACAGAAACGTACACTTTGGACGGGAAAATAAGCGATCGGTTTTTTTACGGCTGACGGTAGCTGTGCAGCCGTCCGCTGCCACTACACCGACGTATTTTTTACCACCTCCGCCGCAACCGTGGAATATGTAACTAAATGCACGCGTACACACGCATCGGTTTATCTGCCGCTGTCCGCTTGGATCCGCTTGACATTGCACAACGTTTTTGCCTGGGCTGGTGTTTGTTTCAAACAGCTTTCGAGATTATAGTCATTAATAGACATTAAAGAGGCATGGCTGAAGCTCAAGAATTTGAGATAGACAATGAATTGTTTATTCATTTGGTTCAAGAAAGGCCCGTTCTGTGGGATAAGACACTAGATTTTGTCCTTAATCCGTTCGTTTAATTCGTCAAATGACGAAATCAACATACTGAAATTAAAAATTTTGTCCTCATCATTTCATAAGTCTGGAAATAAAGTGTAGAACGCTCCAACATCCTCTCTTCTTTCATTAATAGGATGAACCCAAATTAGCCTGTTTTTTCACCTTATTAGCCTCTTTTTTCGCCTTATTAGCCTGTTTTTCGCTCGATGACGATATAACAATAACGCAAGTAACTGCACTCTGTTCATTTTAAAACAAACCTTTTCAACAACTATAAGTGCACTCTCTGTTTATTTCTAAACGAATACACTTTTAAGCCAACACCACTTGTAAACAAAATAAACAACGCTGTTCATCCGCACAGCAATGACGCTGTCCGGAGGACGCTGTCGTCCGTCGTTTAGAGATTTTACCGTCATGTGTGTCCACAACTATCCTTGGGCGGCGACGGCAGAAAATCCGTGGCGGTCAAAACCGCCGTGTGTGTCCCCGGCCGAAGATGTAACTTGAAAGTAATTGATGAATAGAAGTGCAAGGGCGTAAAAAGCGATTGTGAAGATTTGCAGATCGCGGGTAGACCGCAGGAGTAGACCTAATGGCGGCCATCTTGGAAGTATGTCCCGAAACTAAAACCACATTTTGAGCACTGCAATGTGCTAGGCATCCCAAAAAACCTCTAATTTGACGTTTGTATCGTTAATTTGAGCCAATAAACAAGGGAGATATAGGGCATCATATATTGGCCGCCATCTTGGATATCGCACTTCCGGTTCCTATTCCGGCTTGGCCACAGATAAATTCGTACTCAGGGGGGTCGATATACCCTAAAACGTGGTTCCCCCAAGTGCAACATGAAATGCATCCTGTATTTAAAAAAAAAAATGTTTAATGTGGGCCTTGGCGGCCATCTTGAAACCAATGCATTGAAATTTTAGTAAAATTAAATTTTGAGTATTGCAATGTGTTAGGCATCCTAAAAAAACCCTAATTAGACGTTTTGATCATGGTTTTAAGCCAATGAACAAGGGAGATATAGGAAAATAGAGTTTTGGCCGCCATCTTGGATTACACACTTCCGGTCAAAAATCCGGCTTGGCAACAGGCAGATTCGTACTCAGGGGGGTCGATATACCCTAAAAACGTTGTTTCCCGAGCTGATACATGATTTGCTTCTTGCATCGTTTTAGAGAGGGATTTTGGTTCAAATGGGCCTAGACTATAAGGGTAAAGGGTAAGGTAAAAGTGTTTTTTTTATTTAAAACTAGCTGATAACCCCGGCTTTGCTCAGGAGAATATTTTTTCTTCTCACATTCTTGTTGTGTCTTAGAGCTGCATTCTATTAGTAACCATAGTAGTAGCTATTTCTAATTTCTAACCATAGCAACTATTTAAAGCACTCCAAAATTCCTTGACATAGGTCCCTTTAGGACAATCCTGCGCCTAAGCCCTTTAAGTTATCAAAACCAAACCAGCATAGTGCACATCATGAGATTCCAAGCTTTAATTTGACACCAGGATCTAGTGTCTACGGACATGTAGTTTTGGCTGTAGCCTGAAATATACCAACACACAACTATTTTTTTATATATATTAATTATTATTATAAGATTATTTATTTTTTCACAAAGATTTGTGATTGCCTTTAGGAAAATTGTAGTTACAAGCATCTCCAAAAATTTATATAAGTTATCTTCCCATATTTTTTAATGCTTATAACTACAATTTCCCTCAATGTATTAGAAACTTTGAAAGTTTACACAAATTTTATATAAACCTTATTTAAAGTTATTTAAACCAAAACATTCAACTATGTGTTGGATCATATATTTACCTCCATTTACAGAATAGTATTAATTATATTTTGATTTTGATTTTTGTGGACACTTACAGAAAAAATCACTTTAGGGTTTTTTGGGTTTACAGAATTGTGTTTTATTGTGCATTGAAACTGTACTGTAAAACGAAGGTAATTTAAAGTAAAAGTATTTAGTATTTGTTAACTTCTTCAGGTTGTTTAGAAGAAGCCTCAATCCAAACCTTGAGGTCAATTATGAAACCAAAAAATCATTACCATCAAATTTGTTTCTAGCTATAGCATCAAATCTCCTTGAACTCTTGCTTCACATACAGTTTTCCACTTAGAAGCAACAAGCAGAGCTAGCACCTAATGTGAATCAGTCCATGCAGAAAGGGCTTCAGTCACTTTTTTTTTCGAAATTGAGTTATCTATGGAAACCATATCTGTAAGTGTAGCCGGATGTTTTGGTGCTAGAAAGACTTCAGTCCCATGCCCCCTTATGCCTTAAACAGTAGGGCATTTTTGCAGACTCTGAGCAAAAAGGTCTTCAGTCCGGTGACTGAAGTCCTTTTTGCAGGGAATCATTAATTGACATTAGCTGTTGTAGTCAATTCAGCTGTGAATATTCCGAATTTTATCAAGAAATAATTAACTGGCCTCAATAAGAAATAATTTAAATTGAGTAAAAAATAAATTAAGACAGTAAAAACATAAACTAAAGGGTAAATATAAAATTTTTGTGCAAAATGTGCTTCAGTCAGTGAAAAAAAATTTTTTGGGACTTGAACATTAAGGTACATGTTGTTTTTACCCTATAACAAGTGTCTAATGTTTATAAAACCAAATTAAAACATGTGTACAGTAAAAACATGAAATTAAGGGGTTTATATACAATTTTGTGCAAAAAGGGCTTAAGTCATTAACAGAAAATTTTTTTTGAGTTGAGCATTGAGGTACATTTACTTTTTTACCCTATGACAAGTGCCTAATGTCTATAAATCCAAATATATTTTTCTCATATTTTTTCACAGTGTGTATTTGAACAGGATAGTTTTTTGTTTTCTGAAAATTATGTTTTTGTGACTAAGCCCTTTCTGCATGGACCGATTCATGTAGCACCTAGTGCGTGTTGAGTAGTAGATTAGGTGCGGATGTTTATTCATTTTATATGGCTTGACTTTTTAGGTATTGAGCAGTTTGGTGTAACGCTGCTGCCATAAGAAAGTTACCTCTATTCTGTTTCTTCTTCGTGAGTTCTCTTAATTGTCTTTCCTAATTCATACAAATGCAGTGTATTCACCAGTTCCAGCTTTACTTTTTTAATTTGTTCACATTGATGATACAAACTTGATTCTGCCTGAGCAGGAATACATAATATATAGGTAGATTCATACTCAAGGAGGTTAGATACTGTAGGCGGTTAGCAGGTAACGCACAATAGTATTTTCAAGGCCCTCTGATTTTGTCAAATAGGCAATATGAGGGGGAGTGATTTCGTACTTTACATTACGTTTCATAATTAAACAACTCGGTAAGAGGAGTGAAACAATTTGAACAAAAATAAAAATATTTTTTCAAAGATTCAAAGATAGTGGTGTATTGGCAAATTTTCCAATATCGGAACACTTAATATATTTGGCTATTTTCCACAGATTTCCCCTGTACAGGGCACTGGGATATTTACTGGGAGAAAACCAGTGTGGGAATGCTGTTCCAAAGCGTTCCTGCCCCACTACACCAAATTTCAAAGATATTAAATTTAGTTCATTGTGTTCATACAGTAGAGTCCTGCAAATCCGGACTTCGATAACTTGGAAGCCTGCCAGAGCAATAAAGTGCACTGAGATTCAGAGCACGGTGTGACATATATAAAACAGTTTTGAGTTTTCTTTAAGTTTTTTTGTAACTGATAATGAAGTTTTTGTATTTCTTACTATGGAATAAATAAATGATTTCTTACAGAAATAACAGAAACTATTCTTATTTTTTAGCGAATTTCCCCTATAGGGAAGTATTAGCGAATTTCCCCTATAGGGAAGTAGCTATTACCGTAGGCGGCACGGTGAGACTTAAGCCCGGGACCATGTTATTTTTTCATTTTGAGGTCCCTAGACCCCAAAAACACCGTTCGTTCATTTTCATATATATGTATATATATATACCTGTCCGTAGGCGCGATAACTTTTGTAAAAAAGGTCCGATCTTGATGAAATTTGGAACAAACGTGTAAAGCGTCATTCATGACTTCGAGTTCGCAAACCAGCAAGATTGATTTACTCTAAGAAGGTTTTTTCACAAAATAAAATTTATTTTCAAGATTTAACACCTTTTTACTAATTATTTTTAAACTTAATTGTCAAAATTGAATTCAGCTTAAAAAAACAAACAATTTAGCATTTTGAATTACTATTCTACGTCAATCCATTGCTTAGATATTGGATAATACTGGATGTGCTAAACACAGTACGTTGTCCAATATTGTTTTTAATTTTTCCCTCCAAAAAGTATGGTCACCCTGATTTGAGATGTTTTTTAAAAGTACAATTCTGAAGTCTTACCGTGCCGAAGTAATAGCTACTTTATTTACTCAGCAAAAACAATTCTGAACATATGATTAAATTTGCAGGTGTTGAATATTTTATTTGTGTTTATTTTGAATAGTTAGAGTTCATTGATCAAGATTTTGCAGAAAATATATACTATATAAAAAAATGCAAATTATTTTTAACTTTAATAAAGAAAGTAAGAGCATTTGGAGGGGGGGGGATGTCTCGGTCTAAACTGCCTGAAAATGTAGCATAATATATGATATGTTTAATTATGAGGATTGATAATATGTTTTATTGAAATTGGCTGGAGATGTAGGTCTGTTGCAACAGGGATGTTTTAATTACTATAAAACTGACCATATGATTGAATTTAATTTTTTCATGAGATTGAATTATTTGTTTGTTTTGAGTTCATTGGTTATATGTTTGTTGACATTTATATTCTATAACAAGATTACAGTTATTAAAAATTAAAAGACTAAGAATTATATAAAATACAAAAGTGTATGTATTACTAATGAAAACCAATATGGTCTCTTTGTTAATTTTCCTCATGTTTAAAGCTCATGAATTATTAAATATGCGTTTTTAGTATATTATTTACTTAACGTATTCAAATGATACTTTCCTTCAAACAAGTTGAATGCTCACATATACAACATAAATCCTATGGAAATTCGCTGAGTACGCAGGTCTGCTGCGACGGGGGTATATTATTCTAATTTCTACTCATTTCCTGATAACTCGGAATTTTCACAAACCCGGACTCCGTTCGGTCCACATTAGTCCGGGTTTGTGGGACTCTACTGTATATGAAAATTTAAGAAAATATGCAACCAATTATTGAGATTTACCAATCTATTAGCGTTTAAGAACCAATTTGAATCTTAGGTCATTCTTCCAAGATTCAAATCGTTTCACTTTTTCTTGTGGTTCCTTCATTGGTTCTGGTTTTTTCTTTTTTTTGACAAAAAAGAGGGCCATGGCTTCACTTGACCATGGTGTTGCAACACAGCAGAATTAGCTTATGCACTTGACCATGCTTAGTAGCCTGTGCACTTTCTGTCAAAAGGCCTTCACTCTCCGTCAAATCCTAAGGTCCTTAACGAACCTTGAGATCTTCTTGACGAAGGTACCTGAACATCACAGCGCTTCCGTACGATACAAATTGCTTAGAGCCATGGCCGGGAGTTGAACCCGGGCCGGCTGAGAATGGTACCAACTAAGCTACGGCGCTGTCTGTTTCTGGGGTTACTAAGTTAATAATTACTGCTCTCATATTACCAACCTCAGAAAATGAAAGGGCTGCTTTTTCTTCAACAAGAGCATTGTAGTGATGCCGCCTCCGCGCAGTAATATAGTCTAACCTTCTTGTTCATACTAGCTACTACATCTACTACGATTTTGGGTTAGGGCTTCTGCCAGGCACTCTTTTATCTCAACTTCACTATTGTAGGTTATCTTCGTGATTCCATTGTTTCCTGTATAATCCATAGTTCTAACAAGCCAAATTTCTTTTGTATATTAATAACTCTTTTCCGTTTTTGGAGATGGGTAACCCATATTTTTTTTAAGTCCACCTCTTCACAAACTATTTGACTCCAAATGTCCAAATGATTGTGGAAAGCTAATTACTTTTTTAAGATAGGTATTTTTCTCCCTTGAATCAATCCGTAACAAAGTCAGAACAAAAATTTATATAAATATCAGTGAGACAGTAGGTATAATTGATGGTTTTCTCTAGTCACTAGTTCAATTAAATAATATTAATTTAAGAAAGTTAAGAGCTTTCAAACAAAATGAAAATTAACAATACTAAAACATTGTTTGGCAATAATCTTCTTCCCCAAAATCGCCTCATTCTTTTAATGTACAGCTTAACCATTGGTAAGATTTACTTCTAAATAAAATTCATAGAAATATTTTAGGTCCAGTGGGGCGAAGCATACTGGCCAGAGGGAGGAAAAAATGATTCCATGATAATTTTTCCTCCCTCAGAACACAACCAAACAGTGTTAGGACAGTAAGAACCCCTACACAAAGTTCACATAAACCTACCTTAAAACATAAACTATCAAAATCGTTGAGAAGACAAATAGTAATTTTGCTGTACACAAGAAATTACTAACGGATTACCTTTTAACGTTTCATAAAATGGTAGCTAGGGAAGTAGAGTTCATTTCCAAAGCACCAAAAACCATTTCTGAGTTAAATCATGATATTTTGCTGGTTTATTTTGCTGGTATTTTGCTGGATTCACATTTGTTTACATGTCAACATATGGTTATGATTTGAAATAGTTCTCAACCTGATGAACCGAGCCTTGTTCGATTTTTAAGCTTTGAAAATTCAGAACTAACATAATATTTTGAAGAATTACTACACTGAGGAAAGTAAATAAAAACACAGAAGTTATTTACATATTTTTTTATTTTTTGTTTTTTTTTATGAGGCTACCACAACAATTAGTCAAGTACTGAACATTGTCAAGTGTTGGTTGCAGTAGTTATGGTTAAGTTTTGGAGTGGTAATCTTGCTGTTGCAGCGCTACTGAGTTGACTTAGAAAGTATTTTTCAATTACGATACCAAAACTTAAATGTACCAACTTACATAATCGACGTCATGTAAGAAACTACAATTTCAAATTTTTGTGCTTATCGAACCCCCCTTCCCTACGAATTTCTAAACAGTCTCCTTTAAATTTGGGAAGACCAAGTTTCGATCCCTTACAACTAAATAATTATAGGTAAAAAATTCATATATATTTTAGGCAAATAACAAACTTCAACAAGGTAAAATAAAATAGGAACAAAACAAAACAAAATTACTCATGGAGTCAAATTAAATTAAAAGAATCAAATTAAAATATACAGTCATTTAACAAATACTACTAAATTGAAATATTTCTTTAAAAGGTAAAAATATTTCAAATTCACGCTTAAGTTTTTAAAATACTCTGAACTGTGCTTAAAGTTAGCTTACTTAAAAAAATGAATTTGTAATTCTGGTAACTACAGTTACAAATTGTAAAAAAATAATGGAAAGTTGTCATTTCAAGTTTACCGACATACTTACGAAAATACTCTTCTATTTTAAATACTTCGGCATATTATGAACCCCTAAAATCTCACGTTCTCTGTTGTAATATAACACTTTTTTTCACTATCATGACAAATCGCAAAATCTTGTATTCACATCCCATAAAAAAATTCATCTCCCGAATGAACTTCAGCCATGAGAACATAACTTACGATTCGCTTGAACCAGCGGGCAGTGGTCGGGATTGCGGTGGCAGCGACAGTGTTGCAAACACACTTCTGGAAACACAGAGATTAGAGAGTACAAAAATATATACAGACTCGGGTATGTTTGATTATAATCATTCCGTCGAGCCCCTAGCCTACTGAAGTGTCTAGCCTACACACACACAAACTAAACTAGCCGGATGAAGATAGATTATTCTACTGAGACAAATGTCGCATTTATTTATGATGGCACCATAAAAATTTACAAAACAAACTCACTACCTCGATACTCTAAAGCCATTTGTATGAAATAATTTATCTTCACCTCGGGTTTCCTCGTTCTTGTTTCGAGTGGCGGACAAACGTTAATACATCGGACACGACAATACACAAGGCACGAACTTCCTCTTAGGCTTTTAACACTTGCCCGATCTTTATTCATAACTCATAAACATACCATTAAAAGAACACTTCATTAATCGATCAGATTAAATCAAAACCAGACAGTTAAAAACGTTATACAACTTGCAAAGTTGCGTACTTACAAATGAATGCAATTCTTACATAATCCTTACAATATTTCTGGGGCTTACAAAATCTTTGACGATACCTTAATCTTAAATAAATTATTGCAATAATTTCAATAGAAATACTACAATAGGGGAGAGTACAATAATACTTATAAAGTAATTTAAACAAACGTCCGGTACAACGAATTGCGGAAGAGAAGTAAAAACAAAAATGTTTTTAATATAAAGAAATATTCATAGAATATTTTTTCTTATTTACAATATTAGGACCTCGCGATCAGTATTAAAACGCCTATTTCCCTACCTTACTCATAATAACAATAGAATGAAGTTGCAGATAATTCATAAAAGTGTTGGCTTCAAATACTTAAACTTAAGAAAAAATCACATAGGAACAAAGACAGTGACACAGCTTGAAAAAATACCCGACAAGATAAAAATATTTCCGATTTACAAAGGAGAAATGGGAAATACAAATTGCATTCATTTTCAAAATTATAAACATTATAACTTAAGACAAATATAAATCTTATTAAACACTAAAAGATTACTTTTCTAACCATTAAATACTTAAAAATACGTAAACAATTAATTGCACCATGGAATATCTACAAGAGGGCTTTTAAAAATCTATCGTCACAAAATTGGTCAGAACATAAATGCAATAAATGAACAAATCTGTTACTGAAAATACATTTGCAGTTTTCAATCATAATTAAACAAAGAAAAAAGAATTATTTGTGGCATAACACATGATGATTGTCAGTTTTATTGTAAACTGTGTTTATATATTTTTGACATTTCATGTGCTTGTCTCACTAAATTTCATCTGGAACCACACTTAGTGCCAAAACGTTGTAAGAAAGTTTCTATAGAAAATGTTTTGATGATGAAAGGGCTCCGGCTGTCTGCCTGCTACCTGAAAAATTAATGTTCATTATTGAATTCTGCCCAACCACAACCAACTAAACAAAATTGTTGATTGATGATTCACTTGAAGAAGAAAAAAATATCTAGTGGTTTCAGTGAGCATAATTTCTATATCACAAGTAATAAAATCAAAAACATTTAAATTTTAAAAATGTTAAAGTAAATGTGACCCTAGAAATTTGCTTACTGAATGCACTATATATTTTACTTTTTAAACTGAGCCAAAAATCAATGATTTTGAAGTTTGGTTGAGGCTGTAAGGTATTCAAGTCTTAACATCTCATCTTCTAGTTAGAGCAGGAAGATGTAGGTCTGAGCCGTTTAAGTGGTCTCCACACTTCAATTGAAACATCCACAAATCATAAAATCTGACCCAGAGGACCATTTTAATCCCAGGCTGAACCAGAGCTTTTTATTCAACAGACGACCTTTATTACGTTCTGCCCATCCATATCGACACGGGTTTCCCCTCAAGAGATCCCACGATATTTCTTAACAAACGGTTTCTGCTCAAGACAGCCCTTGAAATTTCTCGGCAGAGGGTTTCCGCTCGTAGGGAATCTTTTTTTGACCTTCGGTGTTCACATGGGAGGCGGCCCGTTGGGGTACCGCAGTTGCGGCGTGAAGGAGAAGTTGAGGTTGTTCATCTTGTCGCAGCAGCGGGGCTCCAGGAGCCAAGCCATGCAGAAGATAGCCAGGATGGCCATCTGGAAGGGGAGGGCTGCCCGGATGACCCGCCACAACCACCCCGCGGGGGTCTTGTCCGGGTCGTCCGGGTCCGAGTCCGGGTCCAGCTCCATGAAGCTCTGAGGACCCGCGTCCCGGCCGCTGCTCCTGTAACAGGAGTAACAGATACGGTGAATAACAGTCACCGGTAAATAACAGATACCCATTAACCCTCCATAGGGCGCATCAATTCTGAAACACCATCGTGTGAGGTACGGTAAGTGCAAGACTGCCCACTGCACCCTTTTGTATTTTATAGGGAAAAATTCAAGAATATGGTGGTAACCTCTAGTATGCGCTCTATGGAGGGTTAAGTAGCAATTATTGGTAAAAGGTACTGGCAAGTAACAGATGCTGGAAAGTAACAGATACCAGTAAGTAACAGGTACCAGAAAGGAACAAATTTTGGTAAGTAACAGATTTCAGTAAGTGACAGATGCCGTCAAGTAAAAAATACTGGTAAGTAACAAATGTCTGCAATCAACAGATATCGGTAAGAAATAGATACCAGAAAGTAACATATACCGGTAAGTGGCAAATGTCGGTAATTAACAGGTATCATAAGCAACAGATATCAGTGGTGAAAGATAGCAGTCAGTAACAAATACTGACATGGAAAGATATGCAGCACATCCAAAGATGAATTAAATTCAACAAAAACATTTGGGACATATAAAACTATGTGTAACTGCCTATCAAAATCTGTTGTCAGAGATTTCAAACACACTAAATACAGTCCTTGACTTACCTCTAGAGGACTGTTGTCATTAAAGCCATTAATTGCACTCGAAATACCCTACAAAATATTCCTAATTCGAATTTAAGATACAGTAGAACCCCTCATATCCAGCCTCGGATTTACCGGTCCTCGGTTTATCCGGCCGCTTCCTGGAAGTAAATACTAAAATATATTTCCCACGGCTTACGTACGTGTAGACGCACGCGATAACTCGTCGCGATTTGAATGCTCTCACGGTACATCTGTTTACATTGTATTTTTATGAAAATAACTAAGTCAGTTGAGATAGTAAAATGTAAGCTAAAAATTATTGAATTTTTAAGGCCTAATAATCTTTAAAGCCGATTTATTGTAAGAAATTTTTTACATTCATCTTTATTTAATATCAATATGAGTTTTCTTTATTCATGATGTGCCACTATTATAATGAAGCCTACAGTACTGTACTGCAGTGAATACTTTTGTGAAATATTATTTCGTAATTTAATTTGTTTTACAGTAATTAATTTTCTATTGGATTTACAAAGTGTGGCCGTAATTATAGTAGGTTGGTTTATCCGGCCAAATCGATATACGGCCAAGGCTCGGTCCCGAGGTGGCCGGATATGGGGTCAGTAGCAACCCCATATCCGGCCATTGGGGGGGGGGGCTCTAGGGTACTTAAAATTCATCATTTAAATTAAAAATGTGATAATCTACTTAAAATTCATAATTTTAGTTTAAGTTTAGATTAAACCTAACCATGTATAAATCAGGAAGGATTCAATTAATGTAGTAATTGGGCAGTGTAGAAAAACGATCAATTGGCAGGGGTGCCCAGAATAGGGGGGATATGGCGCTCAGGGCGCCATCAAATAAAATTTTGGGGGGGATTTTTGAACTATGAAAAAGTATGGAAATTTATGATCATGTAGTAGGCTAATTGAAAATTGGAGTTTGTTCAGAAGGATGACCATTACTGACCGTTATATTGACAAATGTCGTTTGTAATTTAAACTAACATTAACTTTGCAATCACCTGTAGTATCATACTGTTTACACACGAATATCTATAGAATACGAAAAGCTGTGGAAATAACTTTGCGAACGCCGCGAAGAGTGACATCACGCGTAATATCGACCGCGATGGTCGGCTGCAAACTGGTTCGGCTGCAAAATGGTTGGGCAATTAATTCCATCAATAAAAATAATCAGAAATGAATGAATAAAGACACAGAATTACTTTTAATGTTGAAATTAAGACACAGTGTAGGAAAATCGAAAAAATTAACTGTTTTTTCACAGTTAACAAATGTTGCAGAACTAATTTTTTTGTGATTTTCTAACAGTAAACTGTAATTTTAAAGATGTAATTCATACCTTATTAAGGTTCAGAAAAATGTATTTTGTGAGGTATTTACTTATATTTAATGTTATGTATGTAAACTACTTCAGTGTTTTATTGATTAAAATTTATAATTGACTATATTCATTTTCAATGAAGTACAAGCCGCAAAATCTGTAAATTAAAAATTAAATAACACCATTGCAGCAGACCAGCATACTCAGTTTCAGTTTATTGCTGATAACGAAGGGGAGGGGGGTTAGCCAAATTTAGGGGGGAGGGCTTGGCCAAATTTGGGGGGGAGGTGTTTACTAAATTTGGGGGGAGGGCACCATGAGGCTTGGGGGGGATGGGCACCCCAGTCAATTGGTACCATAAAAATTAATTCATAAAAAATTATGAACTGATTTTCTAGCCCTAGATGTAATTCAAACCATTTTTTTACATAGTTGAATATGGAAAAGAAGTAATGGAAATGTCACATCATAAAAGATGTTGATAAAGTATATTACAAACCGTCTGATTTTGTGACCCTGGTTTTAATTAATAATTTAAATAGATGTAAAATAAAACTATTTAAAAAACAAACCTAAAAGAGATTATTTGGAGACAATTTATTACTCTACTATTACTTTGATGAAGTTGAGAAATAAGAGCGGAGGGAGTCGAAGAAAGTCGTTATGTTTAACACCTTTGGCTCAGCGGGGCATCAAGTTTGAAAACTGTCTGTTTAACTGCGGCAATAATGTTTCGGTTAATGTTCCCTCAAGTGTCTGCTCCTCACCCCATGATGAGATTACAAGTTGTAAAAAAGTGCACTTCAAATTGTCTTAAGGCAGTTTGGTAAAAAATTACTCTAAAAATTTACTCTGCTTGTATGATATGTTGAAACAAGAGGGGATTAAAAAAAATTAAATAAGTGTAAATTATGAGATCAATAGGCTACAGAGGTCAAAAGTGCCAAAATGAGACCAAAAATGCCATTGTTGGTAAAACTCTATAGGATAAACCACTTGCTCTATAGGGCATACATTTTGGGGTTTTTTGTATAGAAACTAGCATTAAAATGCATTTTTTTGTTTTTGAAAATTATTTTTTCTGCTCAATTTGTAGTTGTAGATTGTCAATTGAATTACTATACAATGACTTACGAAATGGCAACTTAATTTTTATAACTTACTCCTATGGAGCTGTAGCAAGAAATTGATCTTTGCGCCTCCATAATTTTATTAGGCAACCCTCTTACACAAATGAATACTACTAACATGTTCCTGTCTCAGATTTTCCCCTTAATCAAATGCACTAATAAAAATAATAAAAAATTCCATTTCTTGGCAAAAGATTCTTAAGCATTCATGGCAGAATTGTAAAAAATCCATTTTGTAAAAGTTTTTTCTTAAAATAAAATAATACTGAGATTGAACATTCAAAATTAATTACTCAATATCAGTTTTTTTTGTTTTCTTTTCTTTTGCAATTAACAAATTTATATCATTTTACTACAATTGAATTTTTAGTTCTTTCTTTGTCATAAATTTTTAATCATATCTTGGCCTCTCATCACTCTGGAGCCCAATCAAACACGACCCTTGCAGTAGATCCTAACATGTACGACCAACCAAACACGACCCTTGCAGTAGATCCAAACATGTACGACCAACCAAACACGACCCTTGCAGTAGATCCTAACATGTACGACCAACCAAACACGACCCTTGCAGTAGATCCAAACATGTACGACGAACCAAACACGACCCTTGCAGTAGATCCTAACATGTACGACCAACCAAATAGAACCCTTACAGTAGATCCTAACATGTACGGCCAACCAAACACGACCCTTGCAGTAGATCCTAACATGTACGACCAACCAAACACGACCCTTGCAGTAGATCCTAACATGTACGACCAAACACGACCCTTGCAGTAGATCCTAACATGTATGACCAACCAAACACGACCCTTACAGTAGATCCTATCATGTGCGGCCAACCAAACACGACCCTTGCAGTAGATCCTATCATGTGCGGCCAACCAAACACGACCATTGCAGTAGATCCTATCATGTGCGGCCAACCAAACACGACCATTGCAGTAGATCCTATCATGTGCGGCCAACCAAACACGACCCTTGCAGTAGATCCTATCATGTGCGGCCAACCAAACACGACCCTTGCAGTAGATCCTATCATGTGCGGCCAACCAAACACGACCCTTGCAGTAGCTCCCCCGTGTGCAGCCAACTGAACACGGCCACCGCAGTATCACAGCTGTGTGTGGCCAATCACCAACGACCACATTCATTACTTGGCCCCGCCCCCGACCACAATATCCGACCACTTCATTCTCCAGCTATTTATTTATTAAGTGAACACAATTAAAATTACATTTTTACAGTTAGATCGGATAGTGGTCTGTGTCCCGCCCCTAGCATCTTGTCCTGCCTCTTTCATCATTACTGTGCAATTAAAGTAATTTTCATTTAAGCCTGACCATTAAAACCTGCTAGGCTGAAATTGTCAAACGTGTTCTGTAAATTATACTTTTTTCTTTCTTATTGTTTTTTGCTAATGATTTTCCAGTGTATATGTTATTGATTTTATCTCTTTAATGGGCAATTTAATACATTGTAACTTTATAACGAGTTATAACTAAGTGAGGATCCTTTTAATTGTTATTTAAAATAACACAAGAAAATTTTTTGTGTAAACACAATTGTTAACTTGATTGACAATATGACACTTAGACCATACAAACTTAATCTCTTTTTACAGTGACCTGGTGTTAATCCCAGATAAGATTGAAACTGATTAATACTAGAAAAATATAAACAAAAATGTTCATCAGATGCTTTATTCTTATGAAAGTTCACCACAAATTATCCCAGTAAAACACAAAATCCAAGAAGATTGTGTAACATTTAATCCAGTGATGCAAAGGGGAAGCTAATCCGGTAATGTCGTTCCACAGGAGTGCAGTTAAGGTTTAGGTTAAGAAACCATTTGAATTAGCGAGTAACTCGCAGGCCGCAGCGCATAAGGCTTAGTTGGCATTTTATTCGGCAAATATTGCTGCATAATGGGTCTGTGACGGAGGGTGGCGGCAAATCAGGCCATTCCCATGCCTGGGGTGACCACTTGACTCGGAGTCTGAAGTGTGACTGCCCCCCTACCCCCTCCCACAGTGGTGCCCCCCCCCCCCCCTGCCACCGCGCAACAATTAGTGACAATATTGTCTCCCAGCTCCTCAATGACCTTATGACGTTTAATGTTTAAACTTTTTAATAGAGGGATTTTGTGGTTGTATTCTAAATTCTGAGCATGTTGTAAGCTGAATAAAGTTAATATGATATATATGATATGTGATATTTTATTTTAGAACCATATTACAGGATTTATTTTGTGATTTCCTGATTATTAATAAAATGATAGCACAAAAACTTAAGTCTTCGACCAGGTATTTTTATGGAATAATTATTTTTTATATCCATTCCTTTTTGGTTAAGTAAGTCCGTTAATAACTTCATTGTTCTCAATCCAATTTTTCAAATTTAAATTTGATATTCTGAATTGTGTAATAAATTAACTCAAAAGTAGAATACTTAGTTTTAAAGTAATGTTAGTGATGGTGGGTTCATGTTATTAATTGGATTCTTTGCAGAAACATTATATGGCTCAGAATCATGGATAAATAGAAAAAAGAAGATAAGTAACAACCAAAAAAACTTGTTTGAGATCAATAGGAGCCAAAAAAATTAGAAAAACGTGAGAATAAGAAAATATCAGGAATAAGAGAAATGATTAGGAGGTATATATAACAGCAGAAGTTAAGCTAGGGACGAATAAGGTAGACTAAGTTAGGCCATATAACGGATAGTAGATAAGGTGACAACTCATTTTTGAGCATAAAATAAAAGAAGAGTCATCACAAACAGGAAGGAGACCTTTAATAGACAGCTAAGATTGTGTTGGAAGAACCTTGAAGTGTAATGAGAAATATGAGAGGAGAGGACATTAAATGCAAGACAAGCTGAAATGGATGCAATTTTTTGGCGAGAAAAAGCCTTATACCATTCAAATGACCTTTTTAGTCAAATCACTCAGTAGGTTCGGTAAGTTTCAGTTTAAGTACGTGTTGATAACTCACCTATTGACCAGCATGGGAGGGTTGGGCGTGGAGAGAGGATCCACGCTGACCGCGACTTTCACAATCAGCTTTCGACAGACGCTCTGCAACCCTCGAAGCTCCACCTCCGCCTGGTCTATCCTCTGCAACAACCACAGCTTGCTGACAACTGTGCCTCCGCCTCACGAGGTACAAGTGAGTGAATCATCAAGATTGTATCATATAAGTGGCTGGATCAATACTAATATGGTAAATTTCATTAGAATGTTTTAGGATTTTTGCCAGAGAAAGTACTTGATTTGTAGAATTTGAGGTGTTGGAACTACAATTTACTCGGAGTTGAGTGACTCTCCTCTATTCATACCTCTGTAAAAAAATAAACATTTGTCCGTGTGAAAATTTAGTTAGTTATAAAATATCTGTTTTATTGAACTCAAACGTTTAAAGTTAAAAAAATTTTAAGAAATTTTTGATATATTTGCTAGCCTTGTGTTTGTATCCAGGGCTATGGGTCTCGCGATTTCAGGCGTTTTGCGAGTAATTCCCATACATAATGCTGGCCATCTTTAACTATAAATTTACTTCCCCTGATTATACGTGCCCTTGTCTTTATCGCATTAACGGTGTTGAAGACAACAGTATTACAATAATTTGTGAAACTTTACTTTCGCTCATAACGCGTGATCGTCTCTCACAGCAAAGTTCCTACTGCAGATTATGTTTGATTGTTTTGAACTGAAAAAAAGAGGTCCCAGAACGCTGCTCTGCCGCATTCCGTTGCAAATCAAGCACTGGCTAAAGTAAAGTTCAACCACATATCAAGCGATGATCAGCTTGATCATTATAAATCAATGGTCTTAATCTATTGATAAATAAAACTGGAACTAAAACATAACTGGGCTGAGTAGGATTTTGTTTTGGAAAGGGACAGAATTTAGCTAGCTTACTTACCGGAACGGTAAGTGTCACAGAATCGAGGAGACTCTTCTCTCAGAAGTCTTGACAAAAATATCAGTGGAAAATTATGTTTAAATATTTTGTTTTTCTGTGTGCTTATTCGAAAACTGTTTCTTCAGGAAAGGTAGCTGAATTCTGTCCCTTTCCAAAACAAAATTCTAGAAAAGCCACGAGTATCAGATCCCCCCCCCCCCCCCCACTAAGAAGAAAGAATAACCACAAACACCCACTGAGGAGGTATAGTAGCCACAAACCCCAACTTGTCAGTGGTGGTAAATCAAGTAACCTGCTGTCTTTAAGTGATGGTAGTTATTAGGTTTGGCCATTGGGTACAATATTTCACTGAGAGTCTCCTTACGAAATAAAAACCTCTGTTTACACGTTAAAGGTACTGTGAAACTCCTTGGTAAAGAGTAGCCACAAACCCCCATAGGGGAGTCCCACTGAAAAATTAAGAGGATCTACAACACCCACTGAAAAGGAGGAGTAAGCACAAAGTAAAATTCAACTGGTTAGCTTGGAAATATACAGGGCGTTTCAAAATGAAAGAGAAGATTTCATATTCTGATAACAGACAATCTTTATTTAATTATATACATGTAAAAACATAATCAGAGGAACATTTTAAGTTTATTTTACTGAGGTTTAATGCATTTGATATGTGCCCCATGTGCAGCTCAACATACACCAAATCGGTAGTCGATTTCTCGCTTCAAAACTGTGAAGTCGTACAGTGCTGGTTTTCTTGCACACACAAACAGTTTCCACGAACTTGCTGTGCCATACATAAATTTGTTTGAGCCAAGGTGGTTGTCTGTTAAATGTTCGACGAAACTTTCTTTGCACTTGAATTATTGATTCACATTAAGCAAATTCCAAAACACAAAACGATTTTTCTCGAGGAGTCGCTATTTTTTAGAGGTGTGCGGATAGTGAATTTTTGGATCAGATCGGATTTGGATCGGATAGCTTATGTTCGGATCGGTTTCGGATCGGATAACAACAGGTTCGGATCGGATAATACCGGATTCGGATATTTACGGCGCGGCGTAATGAGCAGATTTAAGTTTTCTCATAAGCCTAAGGTAATTGCAAGGAACTACCATATTATCCTAATGTGTAAGGTAAGATTTGCCTTGATAGGGTTGTGTTATTGATTGTTGTGATATATTGTTTCCAATATAGGCCAAATGTCAATTATTAAAGTATGCAAAGGTTCATCTAAATATCTGTTAAGAATTTAGAAATTCATTGATTCCCCTTAAGCATAGGTAGTATATAATTGAATAAGCTTATTAGGCCTAAATCAATTTCAGGATTTGCAACTTTAAAAAATCCTCTTTCAATGCAGCCTAAATTTATCCACTATAGGCCTCTGTCTTTTTTGTTCTTTTCCATATTTGATCAGGGACTAGGCCTAAGAGACTAGACAAAAGAATTAAATATAAAACTTGATACACCACTCACCTCATATTTGAAGAAAGCTTTACATTTTTATTTATGCATTGATGCCTGACAACCTAGATTTTGATTCACTACCCAATAATACTAAAAAAACAAAATAAGTCTGAGCAGTAAACTTAACCAAAATGTCAAGATAAGTTTCAAATGTTGTAAGTTTCAGTATTAAAGCATGGTCATTTAATTAGAACAAAGGTCTATTTGTTTTATATCACAAACAACAAGCAAACTCACTAATTATTTTCATAGACGTAGGTTGTCAAGTCGCATTGTAGCCTACTGTTATCTAAGAATGTCCATTTTAATCACGTATTGAAAATACGGCCGGCCGGCTTTGACGAGGCTTAAATCGTCAAAGATTAATATTACAGCAAAATAATAACTTATTTGCGATCGTTCAACTCTCTATTTCTAGGTAGGTAGTTGTTTAATTGATAAATAAAGTAATCTGGCGATTGAATAAAAGACGTTCTTGAGTTAATTCAGCTTTTAAGCAGACGACATTCAAAAATGAGATGAGATGGAACGACAAAACAATAAATGAACAGGTTCGCCAAATCTTTGACAGCCCAACATTATTGTAGGCTTTTTATTTTATCGTATCAACGGGCCACTTAAGATATTTACGGCCTGAAATAGTCGTACGAAACATCAACACGACTATTTATTTATGGGGTATTTACGGGATATTTCGTTTTCGAAATTCAAAACGACTGTTGGACACTGTCGACACTGCCGGTCAATGGCGAACACTGATTTGTCTTGATTGCGATTCTCCCTCATACCAATCGATGTTTCTTTCGGTAACGAATACTAATCGAGACAGAACTATTACAGGATGTACTAATATTTGTTAACTGATTTAATGCTAAGATACAAGAATTTATCTTGAGAAAATGTTTGTTATCGTGTCGGGTATTGCGCAGTAATCTGATCGTATACAACGATCTCGATCTGGTCACGAGTCGCAATATCGGCAACCGAAATACATCGCTTGATGCATACCACTACATAATCGCATCGTGTTGAGGCGTTGTTCTAGCCGCTATCGCAACCGTCGCATTTCAAAGCGTCTTCTTTGCTCCGCGATGTTGTCTGTCACTAATGTACTTTCGTCGGCAGTGACTTCTTTTGTTTGGAATAGTTTCCTTACTTGAAAATTTGATCTTTCTTTACAATTTACCCCAAAAAATGCAGTCTATCCGATAGAGTCGGATATCTAGTCAGTCTTACCGGATAGTTATTAAACCCTCGGATCGGATTCGGATATCCGATCCGATCCGAATCCGATCCGAGTTTTCGGATATCCGCACACCTCTACTATTTTTTCAATTACAAGAATGTAATGAAAATAAACAACATTTCGTGTTAAGAAATAATAACAGGCTATCAGCTGATACAACAATGAAATCAGCAGTCTTTGTCATTCTTCGCTCTATATAATGACATAATATACATATCATACTTCGTCGATTAATGGGTTTCAAGTAATACATATATGAAATCCGCTCTTTCATTTTGAAACGCCCTGTACTATAAGCAAAAGTATGCAAGATAACGTCTCAACTTACCCTGGTCATGTCCTTGATGGCCTGGCTGTTGGGGCTGAGCACCCCCTCCAGTTGGCGAGCCAGCCGCCGCAGCGCGCTCAGTCTCCGCTCCCTCTCACTCTCTAGCTCCGACCCAGAGTCCGAGATCCCCGAGTCCGACTCCGGACTGCCCTCGGACAGCAGCAGCACCGGCGTGGCGGCGTTCAGCGCGCACACGCTCTGCTGCAACACACAACGCGGTCAGCCGGTGGGAACATGTGCAATGATAGTGTATTATGTTACTAGTCTGGGAAATATAACGGAAGAGTGTGGTTGTTCCCATGTGTTTTTTTTTTTTTTGAGAGAGTTGTACAATTGCAACTGTACGTCATTAACGATCAGAAATGTTTGAATAATTTGCCTCCAACATAATGACACTTAAGTTATGACCATGTTTGAAACATATTGTTAACCTGTGAAACTTAAGAACATTAAATCAAACCTTCAAGTACAAGGATTTGACGAGGTACTTGTTAGAAAATATTGAAGCTAATTTGTTAATTCACTGTAACAACTTAAGCTGACTCTCTATAACTTGAACCTAGATAACTCAAATTATTTTCGATCCCACAGAAAAACCTGTCTCAATCAAAATAAAACCCATGCAAACCTTGAAGTAATTTTAGGGTTATATTTTACCTCTGTTAGTCGAAGCAACTAAAAGATTAACTTAATAATTCAAAAACTCAGAACCAAGTAAAATTTAATTTTCACGTCGAATTAAAAGTCATAGTCTACCTTTATATTTCGAAGTTTACTCAGCAGACCTCTGAAAAGTTAAAACCCTGGTGCAACATGTCCATTAATCATATCTGGTTCTTTACGTTTGTATCTTGAATTTTCACTGTAAATCACCTGTCCAAGTCAACAACAAACTAAGGATTATCTGTATGACTCGATCTACGTCAAACTATATGTAACTCAAAGAAAATTCGTAGTCCCATGGCATTTTGAGCCAACGAGAGTCAACTGTATTCATATTCGTTAACCTTCCCTCTCCGCCACCCACCTGCACTCGGAGGTCCTGTTTCTCGCTGAGCACCTTGGCCACGTCTATCACACTGGAGGCCACGTCCTGGGCGCCGGCGCCGTCCCGTAGCGCCGAGTCCAGCAGGCGCAAGGTCTGTTGGTCGCACCTTAGCGCCGTCTGCAGTTCCGTCAGCTGGCTCTCCAGCGCCTGCCACGCCGCAGACAGCTGACTCAGGCTGTCCAGCTGTTCCGCCACTCTGCGGGGAGAAAAAGTTGTCAGACTTTGTGAACTAGATGTTGAAGTCTTAGTCAAATTGGACACTACAGTAGGCTCCCACTAGACCTTCGGTTGATTCAGACCTCTACTAAACCACTGGTCTTTCTAAAGGCATCAGACATCCAGCATGCATTCAGGTACCAGCTTCCACATCACCGCAGCAATCTGTATGAGAGTTTGCCTTGATACAGCAAAAGGGTGTTATGCAATGTACTTCCAGAGGATGTCAGAAGCCAAACTGGAACAAAACTGAAGACCGCCCTTACCAATGGGTTGGCTAGAAACCTATTCTACTCCGTGGATGGAGTTCCTGAAATGAAGAAAGACCTTTCAGGAACACTATTGTATCCTGATACACAAATCTTAGTGTTCTTTAAATAAAGTGATTCTGAACAAATTTCAATCAGGCAGGCATACTGTAGACTCCCTCTTATCTGAACCCTTTCAACCAGACATCGGCTTAACCGAAATGCTCCCAACACAGGCACCATCTTTTTAACTGGACAATTTTTATCAAAACATTGGTTTAAGCAGACGTGATCAGCAGGAAATGGTCAGTACTTTATCGACGATTCTGAAGAAAAATACTTGGGATCAGTAATGGCGTGTCTGAATACAATGCTCTCTTTAATTTAAGTAAAATGAGTTAGTTTCTGAATGAGCAAGGGATGATAATGACGAATCACTTGGAAAATATATAACAGACAAATTATCATAAAATATTAAATTTTTTATGTTAAGATTAAAAATTAGTTTTAGGAAATATTGGTTTAACTAGAAAACCCGTTAACCTGACAGGCCTTGGTCCTGAGGAATCTGGATAAGATGGAATCTACTGAATTGAATGATGTTTGGAAAAAAGTGGAAGAGTCTCTCTTTCTATAAATCAACAGGAAACATATTGTCTTAGCCAAGAAATTAGTAATTTACATCGGTTCAGTTGATACTGTTCAGTTTTGTTCCAGTTTGGCTTCTGACATCCTCTGGAAGTACATTGCATAACCCTCTTTTGCTGTATGAAAACATTTTTTCATATAGATTGCTGTGTTGATACATAACTATTTATGACAATTTTATCACTGCTGGATGGTTTACTTGTTTCATTTAAATCCAAACACGGGTCTAGCCCAGAATGTCCAGATTAAAGGGAATCTATAAGTTTACAATTTATTTTCCATAGTTTGATATTTGATAACCAGGCAGCCATTTAAATGTAGTTTTAATTTTATAACTTGAAAATCTGATGACTTTGTTCAAGTCATATTCAAACGAGGTATGAATCCAGATTTTTTTTACTCATTTGTTCTTGTACATATTTGGTACATCCTAATGCATCTTCAAGATTCGTAGATTTATCTGGTAAGTAATCCAAAATTCCTCATCTAAGAATTCAATTTGTTTGTTAGATACTTTGAAAGGTATTTTGCCCTTTTGTAACTATTTTTCACAATTTAAAATTTACAATCATATAGGAAAGATTGTGAAATTTGTTTTTAACTAACACAACATTAAACAACAGAACATTCAGTCATCAATTTTTTAAATAATAAACTATTTTTATCAAGTTTCAATCATACCCCAAAAAACCACTCATCCTCCGAAAATACATTCTGCAGGACATAAAGCAGCAGTAATGCTTGACCACCCCTGGTGTGGCCCCTCTAATCTGCTCTCCCCAGTAAAAAGAGGGGCTCCAGCCATCAAGTTGACGTTAAAAAACAATCTTCCGCCCTAAGTAAAGTGTTATTGCCGCGGCGGCACTTACTGACCTTGGGTCGTACCATATGTCATCGCCACTGTCCGGTCTTGCTGCGTAAAAAACAATGTCGTCTAAGGCTCTTTCCATCAATCATTCTCAGCTGGTTCAACTAATGGAACTTTTTTTAAGGCAATTCAATTTCTCAGTAAAAAATGTTCAATTAATCTTTTTTTGACCAGTAATTTTTTCTAAATTCTTTACGATAATATTTTAATTTCATATATTTGGAAATTGCTACTGGTCAACAACTAAAAATCCCAATAAAATGTGTCGAACCAATCAACCAATAAAAAATGTTAAAAGTCTAAACAATAAGCTGAAGGAATTAATTTTTTCACCAAACATAAGATTTTATCATGCCATCATATCAAAATGAAACAAGTTTCACAAGATCCGAGTGAAATTACTGGTGTTCAAATTAGTAATAGTCTGCCAATGAAACCTTTATAAACTTGCTATTGCTATTTAAAACAAGCAGCTGATTGACTGATTCATTCGTGTTAGATTAGACTGACAACAATGAACAACTATCGATGTATCAAACACATTGAACCATTGATTATTGAAATGAGCGAGTTTCACAGATTGATTAAACCGACAACAATGCAACAATGAATTAAAATTTATAAAAAAACTGATAACTGCTCTCGATGCAATATATAGCTCACCGTCGATGCTGATATACACACATTTACAGTTTTAGTACATCAAAAACAAACAGCTGATGTCCTTGACATCTGCTGATTCTTTTTCTCCCTAGGACGAAAAATAGCTTTTTTAGACCTACAACACATAATGAAAACTGCCGTTTTCGTAGCGGTATAACAAAAAGTCTGCCGCTCACCTCTGGTTGGTCTGGTCCCAGACAAAGTAGAGCTCCTTGATGTCGTCTTTGAGCCGGTGGGCCGCCTCCAGGCCGGCCGGGCTCTGGCCCGCGTCCGTGAAGAACTTGTGCACGGCCGAGTTGACCTCCACCAGCTGCGCCTTACGCTCCCGCAGGTTACCTTGCTCGTTCTGCGACAGACATTTGAAATATTAAATGAAATCAAACGGTTTTAGTAAACTGACACTACAAACCATGAAATTTTGATAATAATTGTTAGAGCTGTTTTTGAAAATGTGGTTTTTTGGAAATGTTTTATATAGGCTTTAATGGGATAAATACCTTTAAATATCAAAAATGAAAAAATAAGAAAAACCATGACAATATCTACGGCTTGAACCCACATGTAAAATTTCATGAAAATCAAACCACTTGTGCTGACTCTAGCTTTGTTTATATAATTCCACACATTTTCAAGGAAAGACGTCACCACTCCGAAAACCATATTTTTTAATCAAGGGAACATCAAAATTAATATTTCCACAAAACACTCTATCTAAAAAATGTTGACAAAAGCAATACTTTCTCCATACACTATGTATGGGGGGAGAAAGTAATAAAACTGAATAGGTTAAACAATCCAACTGCTTGGCTACAAATTGAAATGTACTCAAAAATTCTTAATTGAAATGTACTCAAAAATTCTTTTGTAACAGGTCTACTTTTGTCTAAAAAAAACTCATTCTGTAGGCTTAATTTTATAAAATATATTTTTAATACCTATGTTGAATTTGTTTACTTTTTTTGAACATTACATCCTAAATAATAACAAAAAAAATTCTCATTCTTTCTAACAATTACATAAGCCTGTCCAATACTTAGAAATTACCAAAAAACTGCTTTTTGGAAAACATTATTTGCGTACATTATACTGGAAACATTTTGTATAATCAAGTAAATTAGTTCACTTTGTTAGTGCAATTAGACCATAAGAGCCGAGGGGAGGTAAGCAGCAAACTAGAGGGTGGCGAAGGGAGGGGGGATACGTGACCTGAATACAACCCTCCTACTGGCCTTTGAAAAATAGTCCCTTATTCCACCCTGAAGAATTTGTAATTTACATATTTTAGCCATTGATCAGAGAATCTACGGCCAATAATCTGATTAAAAATAATGAGTAAATTTTATTAACTACAAAACTTGTTGTAAATGTTATAGGTAATGTTTGTTTTTTTTTTAAAAGTAAAGCAGAAGAAAATGTATTTCATGACAAATTCTTCTGAACACTAACGCCTCCACACTATATTAGTTTTATGTGATTATTTCTTAAAAACCTTAAAAGTTTTTCTTGATGCTGAAAAAATACATAAAAGATAAAATACAAAATAATAAAAAAACAGTTTTGTGAAAACTTTTAATATTTGTATTTAGAAAAGAGCATAGAGAAAAGAGATTATTTGTCATAGACAAATAGTTGAGTTGAATCAATAAAATACACTTGTAAATTATGCACGAATACAAACTTGCAAAGAACAAATATTATGTAATGACATCTTTTATTTAATTTAAGCATCTAATGTTTCAACTAACTTGTTTAAACTAGTCATTGGCATATGAGACTTTGAATACGAAAATTCATAATAACACAGTTTAATTGCAGAATTGATTAACTGAATTGCTTATATAAAAAGGAAAAAAATCAATAAACGTTTTAGTTTTTTATATTTGCTGTTCTTTTAAGTTAATACATTGGCTTAAGTATAACAAAGTTATAAAAAAGTATAAAAAAGTTGGTGAAATTTATTTCAGTTACTTAATAAATTTATATTGATCAAAATAAAAATATAATTACTGTATAGTAATGAATTTGCTCTTACTTTATGCTGCCTGGTAAATGGAAAGTATTTCACTTTAATCCCCACACCGCACCTTTAGAAAATGAGTTTCTATCCTCTCAAATTTATTTAGGTTCCTTATCAATTAAGACTTACAAGGGCCATATTGTAGTCAAATTTCGCTTCCATATCAAAAATAGAAACTACCAAATCGATATCATCAACGAAGGATATTTTAAAAAAGACTCTCCTGACTGAGCTAAGCAGAACGAGTGACTCCTAATGTACCACTGCACCGACACGTGTGACAGTGAACTTGGCACGACGTCCGTCTGTGCGGACGACACAAATAGCCGCATCTTCACACCGACTCAGGTCGTGAACCTTGCTCTGCCTCGCTAATTACAGCTCCAATTAATCAAACTGGTTCCGCTTTGAATAATTACGTTTGACGACCTCCATCTTTTTACATCTCAGTAAGTGCAACTGAGATGGCGTTTCAGATTGCACCTAAGTAACTATTTGGCCTTTATATAAAGAAATACTATTAACTACTCAAAAAATTCTTTAACAATTTAATAGTTACCAGGCTAAAAAATATATTTCATTTATTCGAAATAGATATATTTCATATATTTTTGAAACATGTCATCTTATAAATAAAATAATTTTTTGAAAAAATAAAAAAGGGTACTTATTATGAAAATTAATTTTATCATTAATGTTATATTCATATACTTTGACTATAAACAATCCTAGTTACACTTTTTTATTAAATAGAAGTTCAATTTGTCATAATTACATTCATTTTTAAATTATTAAAAAAATTATTTTATTGTAATGTTGTTATGGTAACTTTTCAGGTTGCTATGCTTTTCAAGTTCATAATTGATTGAAACTTTGGAGTTTGTAGAGCAAAGTCATTAAATAATTTCGTAAAACAATTTTTCAGTGAGCATCTACAACCAAAAAAGGAATCTTCGTTCATACAAAATTTCAGGTATGTCGGTATAATGAGGTAAGAAGCTGCGAATAAGATACAGTTTCGTTAAAGCTTGTTTTTGTTGACTACTTTTAAAAATAATCAAACATTTGGGGATTTTAGGGGGACCCTGGAGATTATATGGAGTTTAATTGTAATTTAGTTTTGGAAATTAGGCGTTGAATTTAGGGTGGCCTTGGGGTTTCTATTAAAGTCAACTTGGTATAATTGTAGAAGAGATGTTAAGTAAATGCTGTTACAATTTTACTGTACAGAATAAGTATTGTTTTCATTTATACATTATAAAGACATTATAGAAAGATGTTTTCTTCAGAGCAATCTTAAAAATGCACTTTCACACAATTAAGGTTGGACAGATAAGACTCGTTCAGAAATAAGGTTAGTATTTATTTATGTAACAAGCCACTGTATACCATAAGCAGATACAACAATAAGGTTAGTATTTATTTATGTAACAAGCCACTGTATACCATAAGCAGACACAACCGTGAGGTCTGTAGCTGACCTTGACATAAAATTCCATATATGAGAAGTTGCAACAGGTGAAAGTATTGCCATAATGAACAGCTCTGCAAATCAAGCCAGTAAACTTTCCAAAATCTACAAGTGAAAATTTAAAATGTTACCTTGGTCAACTGACCAATTTTCAAATACCTAATTTCAGAAATAAGTAAATAAATTTCAGAAGTCCTAGTTACTGAGACAACCTAGTTTTAAAATTTGATTTACCCATTGAAAGAAAGAAAATTCCCAATAATACCTCCTGATTTAAATACAGGAGGTATTTTTAGGTATGTTTGCTCTTATTTGAACAACTTATTAGTCTTAAAAATCTGTGGAGTTTTGACGTTTAAATTTGTAAAAGCCTAATAGGTGAATGAAGTCTTTGGCATACCTGGTTTATTTTGGGGGGGGGCAGGGTAGAGGGGATATTTTTATGACAATATGTCCATCCTCTCTGAGTACGATCTATGATCTATGTTTTTCCGATAGGAAGGAAAAACATCCTTCATTTTCCCTGACTTTTCGAACTTCTCATAACGTTTTCAAACCAACTTCCAAATGTTCTAGCTCTTAATGTTATAGGAAACTTGCAAAGCCCCTGCTATAGTCATGTGCATTGCAAAACATATGATCAATTGTAGGCCTTATAAACCTGCACCCCTTATTAAATGGTAGCAAACATCTTTTGATCCCCAAAACAGTGCTTGCATTCTAGGTGTACCTTAACTTGTATTATTATCACGGTCCTACACCCAACCTCTCCTCTCTTATCACCCCCCTCCCTCCCACTGTACCTTGATCTGCAACATCTTAATGTATCCACCCCCACCCACCCTGATTTTTATTTTAACCTAGGGCCAGGCTTTGTTGTTTCCAATGGGCATGCACTTCATTGGCAGCTCTATTGTAAAGCTTACTGTGCACCCTCATGGTTGTGGCACTTAGCAAATTTTCCCATTCGTGATCGATGGGATTCGAATCTGGGACCCTGGGGACTGAGGTCTTGTGCTTTACCACTACGCTGAGCCGTTCCCCCACCTCTCGCCATATCTTTTTTTTCCAAAAAGGGCCAGGCTTTAGTTAACCACGATTTTGCACTGCAGCTGTCGGCTTATTGTGCACTCTCAAACACAGGTCCTCATCCTCCCACAAATCCCAGGTACTTAACGAACCATGAGATCCTCTTGATGATGGTTACCTGCTCTTCCCTTAGGACACTCATCGGCAAGCCAAGGGGTTTAGTACACAGACCTTATAAAGCTGGGTGTTCAAATAGCATATGGAAGGATGTGTCCTCCTTCTCACCACAGTTCCTACACAATAGGCTAGGAATTTCATCTCAAGGTCAGCTTTAGATCTCAAGTGTTATTTGATTATAGAATTCAGTTGATTGTGACATAAAAAAATACAATCTTCAGATCCGAGCGAGTCTTATCTTCATGAAACCCCCCCCCCCCCATATACCTTGACCTGCAGTATCTTCATTCAATGTGATCCATTATGGACTAACACCTTACAAATGGTAGCAGAGCGTGCTACAATCCACAAACCTATATTTATGAGCCATCCCTAACCTCACATAGGTTATCATTCCCCCCACCCCTGTGTAACTTGACCTGCAGTATCTTCAGCTTCCTGTGCTTCATGTTCTCCCCCACTCCTCCCTCACCACCCCTTCCCCCCTCGAATTTCATCTCAAGGTCAGCTTTATATCTCAAGTTGTATCTGCTTCTAGTATACAGTTGCTTGTGACATAAAAAATAAAATCTTTAGATCTAGGCAAGTCTTATCTTTATGGACCCTCCCTCACCCCTCTCCCCCAAACCTTGACCTTCAGTATCTTCAGCAATGTGATCCATTATATAAAAATGGTAGCAGAGCGTAGTTACAATCCACAAACCTTTACTTATGTGCTTTCCCTAACCTAACCTAGATTATCACCCCTCGGCCTACCTTGACTTGCAGTATCTTCAGCTCCAGCTCCTCCCGGTCGCAGAGACTGTCGCTGCGCCACTCGGCGGCCCGCGCCGTCAGGTCAACCAGGTCCACCCGCAGCGCGGCGATCTCCCGCTGCAGCGACCGCATCCGCTCCAGCTCGTCCGTCCGCAGCTCCAGACTGCGCCACTGCTCGATCATGCCTGCAACACGACGGGCGTGGAGTAAATAAACATTGTACAGTAGACAAAGAAGTATTTTGTAAAAGAGTATATGCATAGGCACTCAATAGACCTGCTTCTTTTTGGGAGATGGTCAAATTGAGGATCTGTATAAATAAAATTAGAGTTTTGTCTGTACATTGCTTAGAATTATGAAATTATTGGTTATTTTTGCGTTTTGAAGGTCGGGGAATCCGAATCAAGCCTTCTCTCAATTCCTGTAACTCTGTTGGTAACAATTAACATCATACATTAGACCACTTTTCACAAAAAAACTAAAGTAGTGGTATGGCTGAAACTTATTTTCTGTGTTGTATGCATATATGAGAAGCTTTAAGACGAATTAAAACTAGAAACTTTTTAGAAATTAAACAGCAAGCTTCTAAAAGGCGAATTTTATTTGATTTCAACACTATAGGGAAGCTTACGAAGTGGTCATGGCAACCTAAACATTAAATCATGAATCCAAGGAATTTTTTCTGTTTTGATTTCAACACTACAGGGAAGCTTACGAAGTTGTCATGGCAACCTAAACATTAAATCATGAATCCAAGGAAGTTTTTCTGTTTTGATTTCAACACTACAGGGAAGCTTACGAAGTGGTCATGGCAACCCAAACATTAAATCATGAATCCAAGGAAGTTTTTCTGTTCTGATTTCAACACTACAGGGAAGCTTACGAAGTTGTCATGGCAACCTAAACATTAAATCATGAATCCAAGAAAGTTTTTCTGTTTTTCCACGAGTGAAACTGTTTATCAGCTAGTTTCCTACTAAAATCTTACTTTCTTTCATAACTTCTCAGTTTATTGGCTTCTTTATACAGTATAAATTGAAAAATAATACATTTTTATTTTAAATTTTAAAATTTGTTTCCATGGTTACAGTTTTAAAATTTGTTTCCATGGAAATCAAATAAACACTACTACAATTAAAAAAATCAAAATTAATCATATACCCAAAAGCTAACAAGACGAGGCCTTAGGGCATATTGAGGACGTGAATGGGCCTATAATGTGATGGCTAAGTATAAGATCTTCATTTGTGCCTAAGTTCAACACGGTTGGTTTGGTAGTCTTTGCGTTCATCCCGCAAAACAAGCAGACAGACGAAAAACACATAACAAAAAGGAGGAAAAGTATTACATTATTATCCTGAACTATCCAAACATTCTTATTACTAATGGGGAAAATTGACAGAACATTACTGAAAAAGGGTTGGATGAATATATACACAGATGAAGATAAACCCTTCATTCTAGAAAAATTCTGTATAACTTTTAAAGACCATTGAGGTCAACAGGGAAATAATCCTATTATTTTAAAAGAGCAATTCTTGAAATGTTAGTTTATTCATATTATGTTTTGTTTTTTAAGTTCGCTTATGGTTAATTTTCTATTAAGTTCAAATTGTTTTAAATTAAGTCCACTCATAGTGCAAACACAAAGTAGGCCTACAATTAAATGCAGATAAACTCAATTTTTATACTTTGAAAATTTAAAATCGCCTTGTAGGTTGCAGTCTTGATTAACGAACAACAACAAAAATGCAAACAAATAACATTAACAGCTCTTCATTAATATGTTAGCACCATCAAGCTAGCCATTACATAGCAAAGTTCGGTCCTCGGATATTTGAATTTTTAAATCGTGTTTTAAAGACCCTTTCGCTATTTATTTATATAAATGTCTAGGTATATGAACTTGAATATACCAGAAAAAATCTTCGACGTACAAAAAGTTTATAAAAATTTATGACTATTTCATGAAAATTTTAACTTTATTAAGTTCAAAACAAGATTAACTTTAGTTTATTAAGTTTAACTTTATTTATTGCCATTTTTGTCAGCGTTCTGGATCATTTCTCACTAATAGGCCTAATACACAACATATCCTAACACTGAGGTAAGTAATCAATTAATTGGGACTCCTCTGTACTGCTTTTGTCTACAAGTACATTCATTTTCCCCTACTACAATTTTTTTTGTTTCCAGGTCAAAAATCACAAAGCTGTATTTAAATCTCTCTCGTAAAAAGGAGCTAAATTATTACTGCAATAAAATTAGAAAGTGGGCTGCAGAACTGGTGTTTGTAATTAAAAAGGCATAATCGTTAGAAAGAAATTAAACCAGTTCTTCTCCCGTGGAGCCTTCCCACCTTCCCACACGCATGGGCGGCGGTCTGCAACGATGTTCCACATCAGAACACGACTTTCCAGCGATGTTCAACACCGTACTGACTAATTAAATCGACTGCAACTGCACTCACTTTACTTTCTCCGTTCCGAAGATTTTCTGAACAAATTAGATCCAGAAATGCTGGGTGACGGTGCTTGGGTTGCCAATGAATAAATAAACCCTTCAAGAAACATTAAAAAGGGGTTTGTCAACTTTTATTGAAAATAAAGCGTAAGATTCCTGGAGTTGTGTGTACACGTGTGAAGGCTTTGCTAGTGTTTATGGTTCACAAATTAATAAGAAAATCATTTAAAACCCTTAGGAGGTTGCTATTTGACTGGCCACATGACATTGGCGCAAGTAAACCATGGTGAAAGTTACGAAAACAAAAATAAGTTCTTCAAAAAATAATTACTAATTTGTTAAGTGGAAATTCGTGAAAAAATCATTTTTAAAATACGTAAATTGTAGACACCAAACTTGGGTTCAGTGTCCAATCTTTTCATAGAACATTTCAGGAATATTACGTTTTAAGTAAAATTTGGCAAAACAATTAACTCTAGTATTTCTCTGAGACCTAAATTGATTACCGACACCCGTCTTGGTCTCCCTAACCCCAAATAGTCCCGTAAAAACCCGCGTAGTAGACTAAGGAAGTGTCGGCGTAAGGTGTGAAGGAGTGTTTCCTTTCAATCAAGCAACAATGAGAATGACGCAACAGTTGCGCAACCGCGCAACGCAGCGTAGCGGCGTAAATTGTCAAGAGCGTACACCGAACTACGCGGCAAGCCTACTGCGAGCGTAGCCGACTGCGTAACGAGCGTGTCGCATCACTTGGTCACACACGGTGCTGGTGTTACGTATCCAATTTTATAGAAGGAACCGCATTCCGGGCCTATCGGCGTCCAGGTTTTACTACTTTGTAAATAATTTTCTAAGCATTGCCGCAAAGCAGCATTAAAAAAATCCCCCCCCCTTTATTGTAATATCAAGAACACAATATTCTATCCTTTAGATGGAATAATTTGAAATGGGGATTACAAATTTATAGTTGCTAAGCAAAACAAATAAACAATTGACACAATATTCATCTAATTTATCTTGTTTCGCTGCTTGGCAACACTGTCATAAAATTAAGGAATACATTTCGTTTAACTTCCAGTTCTAATTACTGTGGAACTAATTTTAGGAAAACCTTTTGTAAAAAAAATAGTTGATACGCTCAACTGTGGTGTTATCAAACTATGTAATTAGGACTGTTGTTTACACTGGCAGCGAAAGGCCTTGGTGGAGAACTACCATTTAATTGGCGATTAGTGTAGAGTGTGGACATACATTGCTTCGCAACACGCGATGTTTGGCAGAGTCTTTGATTTGGAGCGAAAATTGACGAAATGGGGAAAACTGGAAAAACGAGTTAAAAGGTAAAGAGATTTTTAATTTTTGTTTAAGCTATATACATACACAAATAACATTAGTACCATTTCATTTCTTCGTTTTTCCAAATTAATTTGGTCCAGACAAATAAATTAAATCAATTGAAACACACATTTCTCTTCAATGAAGAGAAAGTACAAATATTTCTTACGGATTCTTTCGGTTAACAATTTAAATCTACTAAATTTTAAGATTTTCACAATGGAATTCAACAATCACGATCTTTTATACAAAAAAATATCAAGAATCAATTGAACTATCCACCAATTCTTTTCCTAATCAAATTAATTCCGAAGATAATGGGGTCTTCCGAGATCTTCCATGCCCAACATCAAAACCAACGTGTTTCTAAACAAAGTAGATCACTTGTGAACACTTTGGACCGCCGCAGTAAATAAGTCAACATGAGCCCGAGTACCGGAAACGGCAATGGCTGCTAGGCTGCTACTCTAAGGGTGTTGAAATAACATCCAACTATCGGAAGTGTCATTTTAGTTCGCATACTACCGATGTATTTTGGTCCCAATTTTATCGATGTGTCGACGTTTTTGATCCGAAATATCGCATTAAGTAAAAAGTTGTTAAGTATAATCCAAATTACAAATTACAAATTTTCTTAAAGGAAGTAGTGATGTATGACAGATTTTTACTGTAAAAATACGTATGACGCATTCATTATTTTGCGTTTTATAGTGGACAAATCTTGCAAGGCCGTGGCCAATGGGGGGGGTGGGAGTTAGAGGGTCACAACCCCCCCCCCCCCGAAATAGTTGTAATAGCCTTGAAATTGTAGCAAATGGGGATGGTTAGGGAGAAAAATCCCCCCCGGGGTAAGTCCGGGAACAGTCGAAAAGGGTCCGAAATGACAATAAAGGGGCGGGGCCGAAAACCACAAGCGTGAGTAAAAAAAAGGTCACCACTTTTGACGGGCCGGAATTCCTGTCACCGGCCCTGTCCAAACCCCCCCCCCCCTGAAAAAATTTCCTGGCTACGGCTTTGCTTGCATGTGAGCTTATAGGAAATTCTAAGTAGCGTGGTGGCAACCTTCACAAAAATAATTTTATAGAATTGAACTTACAAAGACTAACAGAATTGAGAAGCAGATGTCACATGATCGGTTGTGCCAAAATAATAATATGTAGGTATACTTTCAAAAAACTAAAAATTATATATATATTAAAAAGTTGGTATCTTTGAAATCGTCTTCTTATTTTCCAAAAATACAGTTTCTTTCAAATCATCTAATAAATACATCGATACTTTATCGCGATATATCGAATGTGTCGATGTCGAAGGCTTCCGATATATCGAAATAAGCGATATATAGATATTTTAGAACTTGCGATGCCTACCTACCCCCCTACCCTACCCGCGACAACCCACACCAGAACACCTGCCCTACAGTCCCCTCGCCCTTCGCCATCGCCCCATCTGCCGCCAACCTACAACTACAGCCAGCGGTTCCAGTGTTTCGACACACCCTGTGGAATGTGGTCCAGTCCCAATCCCACTTCCAACTTCGACTGTTGCCATTTCCGTTTCTACCGTTCTCTGTTCCACCAAGAACACAGTATTGAATAGATTGTAGAATAATGGAACAGATGCTGGTTTGTTGACGGAAAGACGAAAACGAAACTGATTAAACTGTAAAATGTACCAATAATAAGTTGTATGGATAGTTCTTCAAAGGGTTAAACTGGAAAATAACGATGGTTTCTATGAAAACCAAATAAAAAAAAACTAAATTTAAAAATAGGGTGGTATTTTAGATACATTACTTTAAAATTTTGAGATTGTAAATAAGCTCTGCGTTGGAATGGCTCGATAATCATCCCAAACATTTTTAAATTTCAGTTTGGTTGGTTCAGCAGTTTTTACGATCATCCCTCACAACAAACAAACAGAAAGAAACCACTCTGTAGATATTATTTTACTATACACATTTTCGGTTGAAGAGTCCTCCCTAACCAGCCAAACATTTTCAAAAACAGCTCTCACGCGGACCCATATAGACGCCCCGTGAGGTAAGGGAAAATTTTAAATTCAATATAGTTGTAACGGAAAATGTCCAAACTAGAATTGATTTTTGGGATTTCGATAGCTTAATAAGTTTTTTCCTACAGCCAATTTAAAATAGTCAACTTTGGACATTAATATAACGTGTTTTATGACCTTTTAAAAAATTCCAGTAGTTTAGAGTATTATTTATTTAAATAACATAGCACATAGTATGTATATGTTGAAAAATATGGACGCTAAACGGGTCCGCGCGAAACCTTACATTGCAAAATAAGCACTGATATAGCATGGGCTCTTACGGAGCCGAAGTTCCAAAGGTCGCCGCTAGTGTCGCAGAAAAACGAAAACTGCCGTGAGTAGGGAGGATTCTTAAAGCAGAGAAACTTTAAAGGTATTTTTAAATAACCTCTATGACAGAACAAATAGGAAAAATAAGATTTTCTTAGTTTTCAAGAAACTGTAGTAAAGAGTGTTTTCATTCGCCTCTGCATTGCTCCAACAAGAACCCAAGAGAAGATTGATACATTATTGCAATCGACTAAATCAGGTTGTCTTTGATACAATAATGACAATAATGATCCAAGTTCAACTTGTTCAATAACAGGAATTGTTAGCAAAGAATGTTCTTCTCGAGGCATAAAAACGAGGTTATTCCACGAAAGCGGACACGTTGCTATGCGATCATTTTCTGCACAATTTTAACAAAGCTAACAACGACATTTTTCATTACAGATTTTGCACACGTTCGCAGAGACGACCCGTTATCGCTAGACGGCAAGATTTTATCAACGCTGCAGAATTTGTTACACCTGTATTGCGGAGAAGAAAAATTACCGATTTCTAGCTGTACATTGTACATTATGCTAAAACTGAAGGAAATCTTCATAAAATTGACAGTAGGCTTCGTGAGAAATTGTAAACTTCTGAAACAGATGTCGGATGAAATTTAGTTCCTCATACTGAATCAAATCTGTAAATGGATAAAAGTGTCTGACCGGCACCGGAGAAAGTTACCATCCGGACTTGCAAGTCGCAAGTTTCTATCAGGATTTCACATCAGACGCGTGGGAGGAAAAACAAGTTGCTCTTACACGGCGCATTAATCACCCACAACTCGCAACAACTGACGCTCTGACAGCTCGGGTTTGTTAACTAACCTCAGACAGCTGAGACACTGTCGACGAGGAAGCTGATTAGGTATGAATTTTTCATTAACTCGGGTTTCTGGTCGTCTTCACGTTTGGAAGAGGTCATGAAAGCAAATCTCGGGGTCTGTTTTTTAGATCAGAGATATTCCTCAATAGACTTTAGAGATCGCTAAGGGATATATCCTGCGCATTTACGCAAGCCGTACAATGGCTTTGTTGCAAGTGGCATACAACCCAATAGGCAGGGCCCAATTATAATAGGCAGTTAGCGGTGCCGCAAAATCGCCAGACTTGTGTTTGGACATTGAGTTAAATGGAAGCGGATAGTTCTTCCGCGGCACCACCAAGTTGCCTGGTGCAATAGCTCCCATTAACTCCATGTCCAAAACCAATCCAGTTGATGGGATGTGGCGGCGCCGCTAGCTGCCTAGTGCAATAGCACCCTGTGCCTTACATTCCAATTTTGATACTTGATACAACGCAACCAGTTTGATTAATCGCCTTAAAAGGCCTTATTGTTATGTTTCTGTTCAAATACACATAATGGGAGTGCGAGTGATGTAAAATTATTTTGGCTTCTTCAAGTCAACGATGAAAAATTACTTTCATTTTGTCCTCAAATCCAGGAGAGTGTACATTTTACAGTAGTTTTACATTATGTTGGAACTGTCCAATCAATACTCTTGCCTGTTCTAAGAATCTAGAGGAGGTAGTTTCTGAGCTATGGTTTGTTTGTCTGGGGTAAACGTAAAAACCACCGAACCAACAATAAGTGAAATTGCAAAAAAGCCATATACCTAGCAAACTCATGGACATATTCACGACTTTGAATCTTCTCAAGCGTTGCCCCGTGGGCTTTACGTAAATATGTACCAACAATTTAGTGATTCCGGTAGTTTATATTCGGTTTCCATATAAACTATCGTCAATTTTCAAGTCATTGACCTATCCGCACGAACATGACTACTACATCCGGTAAATTACATTTTTAACCTCCCTACACGGCGAAGCCCCATAATCGGAAATCGTTCCGTGTCATTCTCGTCACTCGTCAGCCACATGGTCGCGTGCGGCAGACTAATCCAGTTAAGCCCAACTGGTCGGTGGCGCTAGTGTTTGGATATCGAAAGAAAATATCGATATTTATATCGACGATAATATCGGATCAAAAATATCGATATTTCGGAAAAATATTGACATATATATCAGAAAAATTTCGTTAAAAATTAATCAAATGCATACGGTATGTATCACTTCAGTTAGAAGCACACCTGTGACGTCCATTTGACATAAAATTGTTAACAATTACTACTTTGAAGTATAATTTTAGATCAATAGATGTGAAATGAATTATTTTACTGTAAATGTCTCTTGTTTCAAGTAGCCTACATAGCCAAGATAATTTGAAATTCTTGTGGATAACCATATTTACAACAAAACAACAAATAAATAACTAACTAAAAACCCTTTCTTGTAGCTAATAAGTTATTTTCAAATTGTCATCTTTAATACTGTCTTATCAAATAATATCTAATTACTACTCATGTAAAGTGCAGAAAAGAGTAAACTGTATTTCATTTTTGTATTATTCTAAAAAATTTGCTAATATCAATATTAACGATAATATCGAAGTAAAATATCGATATTCCGATAATGTCGGAAGTCTGATATCGATATAAAAATAACGATATATCGAAACCAAAATATCGATATTTCTGATATATCGGATATCGATACCAAACACTGGTGGCGGCTAAACGTCCGTTATAGCGTGGAAACGATCTATAACGCCTGTTATGGCTTCAACCGGAGTGAGTTAGGGTCCGCCCCGACCGTAAACTGCGATCGGGTTACACTACGGGATATGCGATACATGCGGGCGCGACAAAAGGGGTACATTTCAACACCGCTCGCCTGGGCGACTCTGGCCATGGGCATGTTCATTGCGGATGACGCGCGTTTGAAAATGATGCCGGAAAGTTTGGCAGACGCCATGGGTTTACAGAACAGTTGGAAATAAACATGAACTACATAAAAAATACATGTTTTGTAGCTTAGAAACGTATAAATAATTAATTTTCATTTATAAGATTAAAAATAATTATAGATTCTGTCATGAAAAATGAATAATTAATCCTCAATATCTATGTCAACTTGTGATAAAACCATTACAACTGTTTTCAAAAATTCTTGTTCTCAGTTGAGATTCTTTATGAAATGGCCAATCATGAAATGAGTGTAGGATGACTATATATAGCGCGAGCTTGTAGTCTTATTATTGACTAAGGCCGACATATTCCTTAGACAGGACTGTTAATTAATAGCCCAACAACCAATGGAAACTAAGGGAATTGTGGGATCCGAGCCAGAATTTCACCAATGAATTACGAACTGGTCTAATTATGAGGATGGTCTTATGGATGAATGTAGAATTCACTTGTACGGGGGTTAATCTCCACCAGGGAATATCACACCCATGATCATACGGTTTTAACTATCCACAATCCGTGACTTCCAAGAAGCTAATTGCTCGTAAAATATTTAATGGAAGGAACTTTAAGCACTGCTCAGTAAAAGCTGAAGTTTTTTAACAAATGAAATAATGCCAACCATGAATTATTTCCACAAGAAGAAAACGTTTTTACCGTCGGCAACAGAACAAACGCACCTTTTATCAAGAGAAAAATAAGAGAAAGTTAGGAGACAAGAAAGAAACCGACGGCGGCTTTGCGATTTCCAAAAATGGACCAGTCACTCTTGCTGGTGACATTTATAACGTTATCAACCTTAAGCCGGCGAGAGTCGGTGCGATCGAAGGTCATCAGCTGATGATCTCGGTCATCGTCAGCTGATGATCTCGGTCACAGACAGCTGATGACCAACCGAACCGATCGTCTCGCTGACCGCGAGAAAGTCGGGATTCGTACCATAAAAAGCAAGACGAGTTGGACGCACCGACGGCCGATGATGATGCGAAAGAAAGTAGACGCGGAGTGTTACATGCGCTGAGTGAAACAAACATGCCTTTCAAGGGTGTACGCCCGCGTGGTCGGAGACCTTCCTGTCATGCTTCGGTTGGGCAGGATGCAATTTCTAATGAGTAGGATTGCTACGGATTTACGAGATAGTGATTTAAAACGAGTGGGTAAAACCAAAAAGATTTTATTACTTCTCTTTGCAATTAAAGGTAAAATTTTAGGAAGAACTTTATTCGTCAAGGAATTGGGAATATGTTTTGTGTAGTAGCAGTTTTAGTTTTACCTACTTTTTACTTGACCACAAATTTTCCGTAGACCACAGACGATCAAATAACATCAGCTTGTAGTACAGTATTACAGTTTTTATTTTTCACACTTTAATTGCTTTATCAAAAAAATTAAATGGAACAAACGGAGCTTTCAAAATAAATAAATATAATACGCAGACTGTGCCAATTGAGTCAGAGTTTCAGACTTATTTTCTTACTTGACCCTATAAATTTTCCGAAGACTACAGACGATCAAATAACATCAACTTGCAGTATTACAATTTTTATTTTTCACACTTAAGTTGCTTTATCAAAAAATTTAAATGGAAAAAACGCAGCTTTCAAAACAAATAAATATAATACGCGTCTGTGCCAATTGAGCCAGAGTTTCAGACTTATTTTCTTACTTGACCCTGAATTTTCCGAAGACCACAACGACCAAATAACAGCAGCTTGTAGTATTAACATTTATATTTTTCACACTTTAGTTGGTTGCTTTATCCTAAAAATTAAATAGAACAAACGGAGCTTTAAAAACAAATAAATATAATACGAGGTCTGTGCCAATTGAGTCAGAGTTTCAGACTTATTTTCTTACTTGACCCTAAATTTTCCGAAGACTACAGACGACCAAATAACATCAGCTTGTAGTATTAACATTTATATTTTTCACACTTTAGTTGGTTGCTTTATCCAAAAAATTAAATGGAAAAAACGGAGCTTTCAAAACAAATAAATATAATACGCAGTCTGTGCCAATTGAGTCAGAGTTTCAGACTTATTTTCTTACTTGACCCTAAATTTTCCGAAGACTACAGACGACCAAATAACATCAGCTTGTAGTATTAACATTTATATTTTTTACACTCTAGTTGCTTTACAACTAATGTTAATGCTTTAATGATTTAGTGCTTTAAGAACTAAATTGAAGATTGGAAGTTCCGAATCTTAACAAAAGACTTCAACGACAATATGTTTTCACAACGCAAACTTCAGTTTTTAACAGAGAAACGCCCCCCCCTCACTCCCAGGGGAGCAACGGGCCAAACGGGGTGCCTTGCAGTTTCAAAGGAGTCTTTACCGTCATGTCACGCTTATTCAAACCCGTACAACAGCGATTTCTCTTGTTCACTGATTGCGATCGTCGTTTCCTGTCGTCAACGTCTGTACCAATGAACCGAAGAACTGCGTCTCATTCGGGATAATTGTACACACAGTTTTCATTACTGGGAGTACAGGGCTTGTAACAGTTCTTGAGGTTGAAAAAAAATAATAACTCAAATAAGAAAAAAATAACCAAAAAATAACCTTTTGTACACAAAAAGCTGCTAGAAATTAGAAAACCGGCGTTATATTGGGGATAATACATTCTAAACCTTGGTAAAAAAGAAAATCTGAACAGAATAATCACAAATCTGCCTAGATTTGACGGCGAGACTTGGTTTTCATGCAACGAGACTTAGTTTTCACGCAACGAGACTTAGTTTTCACACATTTTAGGATAATGAGATTCGTCTGCCGCGATGCTGCTACGAGATCGTCTGACAGACGAATACTGTAAACAGGGCTTGTAGCAGTTCTTGAGGTTGGAAAAAATAAAAAAAATAACCAAAATTCCAAAAAAATAACAAAAATAACCAAATTCCAAAAAAATAACAAAAAATAACCAAGAGCAAAAAAAATAACAAAAAAACCTGTAACAAGCCTTGTAGTTTTCACTAGACAAAATTGTCCTTGAACACAACAATTTTAGTCGAAGTGGAGTTTAAACACCGGTTACACTCTTTAAAAGATATGTTCACAGGAAAATACGAGCAAACACATGATGAACCACTGTATTTCTATTGCTCTTAATTATTAAGTACCTGGTGGAGCGAGCCTTGCTCGGTGTTATTTCATGTTTACGAGTTCATCCAGTTACCATAAAATATTTCAATGTCATAAAATTGATAAATAGAAACCTTTTTTATTGCTTCATGGACACTTCATCCCACTTGCTGTATTTTCCATTCATCGCTGTAGATTCCAAACAGCTGCTATGATTACTTCATTTGTTTACACTTTCCCTGTTTATTTTCGTTGCTATCACGGCAACCCATAAGGCCAATGTTAAAATTTTACAACTTTTAAATTGGATTTATTACGTTAATAGACTTTCTCCGGCCAAGTAATCTGCATAAAAGACGTTTTTGAGTCATAAATTACTTATTTCCAGACTTTGAAGGAAATTCTCGGAGCAGTTTTTGAGATCGTTGTGCAAGCAAGCAAGCATACAAGAACGGACGATAAAATTGCTCATAATATAAGAATATAGGATAAAATCGCAAAACAAAGGTTCAATTCAAACGAATATAGCTACTAGGTAAGATACTTTTTCAGCTACCCCAATGATAGGCTGATTCTACGTCCATGGCTGGAAAAGGAACAAAACAAACTGGAGGACGCGGTCTGGTAGACGAACCGCTATCCCGGCCTCAGTGACAGAAAGGAAGTGAAACAGTAACAAGTACAGGAACAGTACCGCAATGATAACCACGCGGTTCACAGCAGAGGTACTTGTCACTGCTACCGGGCCACTGGCAACTCGACATCCCGCCCTGGGGACCATATTATAGCCATTATGCGCTCTTGGATAGTGAATTAAGTCAGTAGCGGGCAAGTTTGTACTGTCTGTAGATGGGAATGATTTTCTAATTTCGTGAACTCGAGTAGAACTAGTGGAACACTTGGAGACGACTCAATGTGCTTGTTACCGGGAAGCCGGAATAAAATTCGGGTAGATTTCAAAATCAAACGGTTGAAATACGCCAGTGTTCGTTCAATTGGCGATGTGAACGGATTAGGAACGGATTCCGTTCACAAGCAGAACGGATTACAATCCGCTCGGAAAAACCCGTTCTGAAATGATAAAGTGTACTTGCCTGTTGTTGTAATAGGGTGTTATAAGGCTGATAAGGGGATATTCTCGCTGATATTTGCTAAGGTTTGTTTGCAACCACAAATAACCATCCACACGATAGCGTAATGTTGGTTCAATGTTTGAACTTCGGGGTACCATCCTAGTTTTATTAACTTCTGTTTCAGCTCATTGCTGACTTTAATGACTTGATCATTTAATGAAAGTCGATTACGCACCACCATTGTTGGGTAGAGGTGACACAACGAGGCGCTAGTAGATAACATTCCTCCGGTCAACACTGTGAGAGGTGTCTTTTCAATTAATTTCAGAATTATCTTACACAAAAAGAAACGGTCAACACTGTGAGAGATGTCTTTGTAATTAATTTCAGAATTATCTCCAATACACAAAAAGAAACTAACTTGATGTAAATCAGACGCATTAAACGATCCACCAAACGAAAGTCTTCCACCAACGACATCTACCGTTCGTCAAACTCCCAAACGTACACGACTTGCACGACCGTCCAGCATCCGTGGGCTCCTGGAAGGGCGACCGTGCCAGAGTCGTGGGCGGTGAGTCAGTGAGTCAGACACCCACGACACCACACCCCGGCCTTGGCGACCACCGACCACGGAGCCAGCGAGTTGCCAAACTGCAACCGGACACAGCTGCTGGCTGCAACCCGCCCTGTCTGTGTCCGATCGTATTCGCGGAATTTGATCTGGCGCGGGTTGGATATTGGCTTTGCACTCCGTGATTGTTTAGTATTGTTGTTTCAACGGTGGTACATCAATTTACAATGTAATGACAATAAATGATGTTGGCTTGTGCAATAAAAATGTAGCAATAACCATAATAATCCTGCTCACGATTGCTCGTACGAACTTCCTGAACCATATTGATTCTGAAAAGGTCTCAAACTTTCAAAAAACCTCTTCAAATTTTCAAGTTTTCATGATAAAAAAGCTGTAAATGCACAAAAAATCGTGGAGCACGGAGGAAATTCTGTAATTATAAAGGGAATATAGATGAATGCTTATTGTGATTTGTTCAAGATATAGCATTTAAAGAGGCAATTTACGTAAACTGTGAGGATTGTATCCAAAATAATCGGAGTACAGCAATCTAAATAAATAAGAATAATTGCAGGTTTTAATTTCCGATTTACTCAATTAATCTTCAGCTCGAAGTGAAAGCTTGTTGATGAGCGGATGATTTCTAGGAACTTGACTACGTAAACACGCTAATATATTGCGAAGGTGTTGCATGTGATTTGTTTCTTCAAATTTGCATGTGTTTATTTTCTCCTTAAAACACCGCCGGTGTAACGAACGACATCGTCTATAGGCCTGTTCAGCATGTCAGGAGTCCAGTCCTCTTACTAAAATAAATCGTCGGGCAAACTGTATTTTAATGTAAGAAAGTCGTAAAAAGACGAAGTATTGAAATGCTTGGTTTTTAATACCAACAATGTATGAGAAGGACTTAAACATAAGATGGCGTTTAAGTATAGGGCCTGATGTACAGGAATCACGATTACAAATAAAATTCTTTGACATTGATCAAAACACATAAAGTGGACATTGTCTAAAAATTTATGTAAAACTATAAATTATTTTAACATAGCCTATCTCCTACTCTTATATGAGCAATGTTATCGTCCGTTCTTGTATGCTTGCTTGCTTGCACAACGATCTCAAAAACGGCTCCGAGGATTTCCTTCAAAGTCTGGAAATAAGTAATTTATGACTCAAAAACGTCTTTTATACAGATTACTTGGCCGGAGAAAATCTATTAACGTAATAAATTGAATTTAAAAGTTGTAAAATTTTAACATTGGCCATATGGGTTGCCGTGATGGCAACGAAAATAAACAAGGAAAGTGTAAACAAATGAAGTAATCATAACAGCTGTTTGGAATCTACAGCCATCAAGGGAAAATACAGCGAGTGGGATGAAGAGTCCATGGAGCAATAAAAAAGGTTTCTATTTATCAATTTTATGACAATGAAATATTTTATAGTAACTGGATGAACTCGTAAACATGAAATAACACCGAGCAAGGCTTGGTCCACCAGGTACTTAGAATGTAAATAAGGAATCAACGAATCGAAAGTATTCCAAATCCATCAACAAATCAACAGTATTTCAAATCCAAACGAAATTGGTTTTGGCATACGACGGATTAGCCCCCCTTCGAAAATATTCTATTAAAAAATATGCAATTATAAACTGACATGTAGAGGAGATGGGGGATGGCGTGAGGCGGAAGTCCAATGATGGCTATGATGCGTTCAACTGAAGTTCCGGCTTCGACCCAACACTGCGCTCGCCCCTCGAGGCAATTTTATTGTTATCTCAAACTAATGTCACGGTTACAACGTTATAATACCACTGGCATAATTCAGATTTGTTTGAAGGAGAAAGTCTTCATCATCGAAACAATTGTGAAGTTTCGCGAAGGTGGGATAAGTTTATGCACAAGTTTTCATTGACCAGATCCCAGATTTGCAAAAGAAACCAATGCAAATCATAAATGCACATTGCAGTGCAGCAGGCCTAGTGAACATTTATCATAGGAATTGAAAAGATAAAAGATAAGTTATCTTTATATTGGTATTTCAATAGGCTACCATTCGGGGTGGATGGAAGACAAAACTTCACATTTGGGAAAATATCCAAGTAATTATTAATTTTCAGAAGTCCTTCAAGAAAGTAAAACGACCCTCGCTAAAAAAGAAAACGTTAATCTCTAAGATTATCTAAGAAGTTAATCTTGTCATAAAAACAGATACAACAAGTAATTAATGTTCAATGTGACCGTTCAAAGAACAACAAAAATGTCTCTTGCATCTTGCATGAAACGTTAGTGGATAAGGTTAGTGAATGGTTAGGAGTAGTTCGCTAAAATCTAGATATTAAGTTAGTTAAAGTTATAAATTTTATTTAAAACTTGTGAATTTTAAACATTGAATCAGTCAAGTTACTTTTAAAAACCACACTGTAAGGTAAGGGGATTGGGATGACTTGCAAAAGTTTGACAACCAAACAGAAAAGCGATAAAACAAACACAATCGTTCCAAAAACCATTTAAAACTACCTGTTTGAACTTCCATGTCGTCACTGCCGCGGAACGCCCGTTCACGAACGTCAAAAACGGTCGAAAACACTTATCGCGATCACCCAACACCGACAGCCGTTCGGTCCCACAGTCCTGCCGCCAGACCAGCTGTGAGAACACTGCCGCCGTCAGTGAACACCGAACAGCTGACTGAGGTGCAACAATGTGACGTCACGCTCAGGTGACCTTGCCCCCCTCGGCCCGCGGCGTGACGTAGCAACAGACGCTGACCTCTTGTTCTGACACCTCTGATAAAGTTACTGTATCGAGCGTTGTGAAAATAATCGCCGATTGTTTGTTCATTCATCGTGTCTTTCTATTTTAGAATTTAAGGAGAACACACAAGTTTAAGCTGCAGGATTGGTGGACAATGAAATAAAATTTTAATTAAAAACTCAACATATCTTGAATATTGACAAGTTTTGCTTTTAATGCCCAATACTCAATTTTGTTGATGATGTTGTTTATCGAACTCTTTTTTACATTATGTAACTTATTTTAAAGTTTACTCGTCTTTTCACGTATAAATTTAAGTAGAATTAAAGGAACTTCATTTTCACGATTGGAAAACGTAACAACGAATATTCAAACGAAATCACTACTGCAAAGAGTTGAATTCCGGTTGCGTTTGTTTTCGTTAAGGTTGTGTTTGTTTTCGTTAATTCTTAAATGATTTATTTTCAGCATGGACGTTTAGAAATTATACTGGCTTTAAAAAAATCCGGACTCCTAACTAACTTACGATAGCAGACAAGCCTGTTCGTAATATATATAAAAAATACTCAGTTCATAAATCCAACAAAACTACAGAGTAACCACAAGGTTAAAACCTTTAATTCGATTTAATATTTAGTGTCGCAATTGTTACGTGCGGAATTCAATCCAGCACAAGTTATAAGCCTAAGCGATATCGAATCGTAACAATTAAGCTGTTGATGAAGAACAAGAATCGGACTGAATGGAAGTGCTGTGAAAGAATCCAGCTGAACAGAAGAGAGAAGTGCAAAAAAACAGACCGCAAACAAACCGCGAAACGAAGTGGGTCGGATATCATTGACCAGACAAGTGCCAACATACCTCGGGAGATATTGGCCGAAGCGACAAGCCAAGAAATAACAGCTGGTAAATTGTTTGATACTTTATCAGTAGGCTATAATGATACTGTTCATGTGTCTATGTTTCAAGTTTCCCCACAAAACAAATACATGTGGGATGTTCGAATTGCCTAGTTTAACTGTAAGGAATTCGCCTACACGTGAGTTTTTAACTCCATTTTTGGACGCGTCTCGATCAGATCGCGGATTCTCTCGGGCGCGTCTCGACGGATCGCGGATTCTCTCGGACGCGTCTCGACAGATCGCGGATTCTCTCGGGCGCGTCTCGACGGATCGCGGATTCTCTCGGACGCGTCTCGACAGATCGCGGATTCTCTCGGACGCGTCTCGACGGATCGCGGATTCTCTCGGACGCGTCTCGACGGATCGCGGATTCTCTCGGTCGCGTCTCGACGGATCGCGGATTCTCTCGGACGCGTCTCGACGGATCGCGGATTCTCTCGGTCACGTCTCGACGGATCGCGGATTCTCTCGGTCGCGTCTCGACGGATCGCGGATTCTCTCGGTCGCGTCTCGACGGATCGCGGATTCTCTGGGACGCGTCTCGACGGATCGCGGATTCTCTCGGTCGCGTCTCCACGGATCGCGGATTCTCTCGGACGCGTCTCGACGGATCGCGGTTTCTCTCGGACGCGTCTCGACGGATCGCGGATTCTCTCGGACGCGTCTCGACGGATCGCGGATTCTCTCGGTCGCGACTCGACGGATCGCGGATTCTCTCGGACGCGTCTCGACGGATCGCGGATTCTCTCGGACGCGTCTCGACGGATCGCGGATTCTTACGGTCGCGTCTCGACGGATCGCGGATTCTCACGGTCGCGTCTCGACGGATCGCGGATTCTCTCGGACGCGTCTCGACGGATCGCGGATTCTCTCGGTCGCGTCAAGACGGATTGCGGACTCTCGGACGCGTCTCGACGGATCGCGGATTCTCTCGGTCGCGTCTCAACGGATCGCGGATTCTCTCGGACGCGTCTCGACGGATCGCGGATTCTCTCGGACGCGTCTCGACGGATCGCGGATTCTCTCGGACGCGTCTCGACGGATCGCGGATTCTCTCGGACGCGTCTCGACGGATCGCGGATTCTCTCGGACGCGTCTCGACGGATCGCGGATTCTCTCGGACGCGTCTCGACGGATCGCGGATTCTCACGGTCGCCGTCTCGACGGATCGCGGATTCTCACGGTCGCGTCTCGACGGATCTCGGATTCTCTCGGTCGCGTCTCGACTGATCGCGGATTCTCTCGGTCGCGTCTCGACGGATCGCGGATTCTCTCGGACGCGTCTCGACGGATCGCGGATTCTCTCGGTCGCGTCTCGACGGATCGCGGATTCTCTCGGACGCGTCTCGACGGATCGCGGATTCTCTCGGACGCGTCTCGACGGATCGCGGATTCTCTCGGTCGCGTCTCGACTGATCGCGGATTCTCTCGGTCGCGTCTCGACGGATCGCGGATTCTCTCGGACGCGTCTCGACGGATCGCGGATTCTCTCGGTCGCGTCTCGACGGATCGCGGATTCTCTCGGACGCGTCTCGACGGATCGCGGATTCTCTCGGACGCGTCTCGACGGATCGCGGATTCTCTCGGACGCGACTCGACGGATCGCGGATTCTTTCGGTCGCGTCTCGACGGATCGCGGATTCTCTCGGACGCGACTCGACGGATCGCGGATTCTCTCGGTCGCGTCTCGACGGATCGCGGATTCTCTCGGACGCGACTCGACGGATCGCGGATTCTCTCGGTCGCGTCTCGACGGATCGCGGATTCTCTCGGACGCGACTCGACGGATCGCGGATTCTCTCGGTCGCGTCTCGACGGATCGCGGATTCTCTCGGACGCGTCTCGACGGATCGCGGATTCTTTCGGTCGCGTCTCGACGGATCGCGGATTCTCTCGGTCGCGTCTCGACGGATCGCGGATTCTCTCGGTCGCGTCTCGACGGATCGCGGATTCTCTCGGACGCGTCTCGACGGATCGCGGATTCTCTCGGACGCGTCTCGACGGATCGCGGATTCTCTCGGACGCGTCTCGACGGATCGCGGATTCTCTCGGTCGCGTCTCGACGGATCGCGGATTCTCTCGGACGCGTCTCGACGGATCGCGGATTCTCTCGGTCGCGTCTCGACGGATTGCGGATTCTCTCGGTCGCGTCTCGACGGATCGCGGATTCTCTCGGACGCGTCTCGACGGATCGCGGATTCTCTCGGACGCGTCTCGACGGATCACGGATTCTCTCGGACGCGTCTCGACGGATCGCGGATTCTCTCGGACGCGTCTCGACGGATCGCGGATTCTCTCGGTCGCGTCTCGACGGATCGCGGATTCTCTCGGTCGCGTCTCGACGGATCGCGGATTCTCTCGGTCGCGTCTCGACGGATCGCGGATTCTCTCGGACACGTCTCGACGGATCGCGGATTCTCACGGTCGCGGCTCGACGGATCGCGGATTCTCTCGGTCGCGTCTCGACAGATCGCGGATTCTCTCGGTCACGTCTCGACGGATCGCGGATTCTCTCGGACGCGTCTCGACGTTCGCGGATTCTCTCGGACGCGTCTCGACGGATCGCGGTTTCTCTCGGACGCGTCTCGACGGATCGCGGTTTCTCTCGGACGCGTCTCGACGGATCGCGGATTCTCTCGGTCGCGTCTCGACGGATCTCGGATTCTCTCGGACGCGTCTCGACTGATCGCGGATTCTCTCGGACGCGTCTCGACTGATCTCGGATTCTCTCGGACGCGCCTCGACGGATCGCGGATTCTCTCGGTCGCGTCTCGACAGATCGCGGATTCTCTCGGTCGCGTCTCGACAGATCGCGGATTCTCTCGGACGCGTCTCGACTGATCTCGGATTCTCTCGGACGCGTCTCGACGGATCGCGGATTCTCTCGGACGCGTCTCGACTGATCGCGGATTCTCTCGGACGCGTTTCGACGGATCGCGGATTCTCTCGGACGCGTCTCGACGGATCGCGGATTCTCTCGGACGCGTCTCGACTGATCTCGGATTCTCTCGGACGCGCCTCGACGGATCGCGGATTCTCTCGGTCGCGTCTCGACGGATCGCGGATTCTCTCGGTCGCGTCTCGACGGATCGCGGATTCTCTCGTTCTCTCGGACGCGTCTCGACGGATCGCGGATTCTCTCGGACGCGTCTCGACGGATCGCGGATTCTCTCGGACGCGTCTCGACTGATCTCGGATTCTCTCGGACGCGTCTCGACTGATCTCGGATTCTCTCGGACGCGTCTCGACGGATCGCGGATTCTCTCGGACGCGTCTCGACGGATCGCGGATTCCCTCGGACGCGCCTCGACTGATCTCGGATTCTCTCGGACGCGCCTCGACGGATCGCGGATTCTCTCGGTCGCGTCTCGACGGATCGCGGATTCTCTCGGTCGCGTCTCGACGGATCGCGGATTCTCTCGTTCTCTCGGACGCGTCTCGACGGATCGCGGATTCTCTCGGACGCGTCTCGACGGATCGCGGATTCTCTCGGTCGCGTCTCGACGGATCGCGGATTCTCTCGTTCTCTCGGACGCGTCTCGACGGATCGCGGATTCTCTCGGTCGCGTCTCGACGGATCGCGGATTCTCTCGGTCTCTCGGACGCGTCTCGACGGATCGCGGATTCTCTCGGACGCGTCTCGACGGATCGCGGATTCTCCCGGACGTATCTCGACGGATCGCGGATTCTCTCGGACGCGTCTCGACGTTCGCGGATTCTCTCGGACGCGTCTCGACGGATCGGGGATTCTCTTGGACGCGTCTCGACGGATGGCGGATTCTCTCGGTCGCGTCTCGACGGATCGCGGATTCTCTCGGACTCGTCTCGACAGATCGCGGATTCTCCCGGACGTATCTCGACAGATCGCGAATTATCTCAGACGCGTCTCGACGGATCGCAGATTCTCTCGGTCGCGTCTCGACGGATCGCGGATTCTCTCGGACGCGTCTCGACGGATCGCAGATTCTCTCGGACGCGTCTCGACGGATCGCGGATTCTCTCGGTCGGGTCTCGACGGATCGCAGATTCTCTCGGTCGGGTCTCGACGGATCGCAGATTCTCTCGGTCGGGTCTCGACGGATCGCGGATTCTCTCGGACGCGTCCCGACGGATCGCGGATTCTCTCGGATGCGTCTCGGCGTATCGCTGATTCCTTTTAACGCGACTTGACAGTAGCATTAACGTGTCACTGCTATTTTTCTGGAAATTCATACTCCCAAATTGAAAGTTGTGGATGAATACATAAAGGGGTATCCTGGGCCCTTATTAATCTTGTTTCCAGCAAATCTTTAAGCCAAGCTATTTCCAACATACGGTTCAGAACTGTAGGAGAAGCTGTGATCACAAAAGAAAACATTCATGACCATCTCGTAACTTGTCATTTACCACTTTATCACTACTGATAAATTGGTAAGCTCCAATGGCTCTGGTACTTAAAAGCACACATCACAAAGATGAAGGAGATGCACGACAAAACTCCTGACTTAAGGAACAGTCAATAAACAACATCTTTAAAGCCAACATCAACAGCCAACAGTCTATGGGCAAGCATAGCAACAGTGTTATGAGTCTGTTCGGGTGTTTTCATGTTTTTTACAGTAAATTCATGTCATGAAGATGAAAATTAATAATGTGTCTTAAATATAAAAAAAGATCTCTGAACTATATATAAAACAAGATATGTAAGATGGTAACGGAAGGAATTATTTCTCTGAATGACTATGTAAATCCAAATAGCCATAAAACAGGCCAAGAAACTCTTTGGTTGATTCTTGTGTGACGTCGTCGACCATTCACCGTGAAGGCAGGATCATACATGGAGTGATATTCATATTTTTCGACACAAAAAAATCTAAGATGCAAATGTTTCACTAAAGACGAGTAAGTAAATTTGGTGGCGGCAAACACAACATGTTTCAGTGATGACGGTAGATTTCTATGAAAAGAGGGAGTTTATAACTTAGTTGTACAATATTTAAAGTGCTTTAACAAACTACTTATCATATTGAAAAATAGAGGAATGTGTGTTTTATCTGAATAGTTACTGTGTATTTTATTTTATTTAAACAGCACTTAGTTAAAAAAACAACCCCCCTCACACCATAAACTTTTAAGGGAAAATGGTCTCAGCCCCTCTAATTAGTTAGGGTATGCCAGGAATCAAACCTGCAACCTCTTGGTCTTGAGTCCCAGATGCTAGCCACTAGGCTACCACCACACTAACACTAAAGCCCATACTATACCAAAAAAACTTATGTGTAAAATCACATTTTAGTGATACGGAGAAAGTGAAAAGCGACTTCTTGTCAGAATTATCAAGTTTTGAGTTTATAACATTCTGAAATTAATTTTTTAGCAGTGTGTAATATTATCTATGGTTGAAACATTTATGCTTGAGTTGCAATTCAATTTTATTCACACGAAAGTCATATAACAACATCTTTCTGTCAATGTTACACATGTTGTACATAATCATTGAGTTGATGACTGTCATCTGCAAAACATGGATAAATATTTGTTTATACCACCGTAGTGTTTTTCTTTCACATGGATAATAGTTCATTAGCTGGTCATGACGATCAACACCCTTCATGTGGGCGTTGTATTGAACAACAAGAAGGGGTTTCTCTTTTGTCTGATTTCTTTTATTTTCAGACGTCACAATGTCATTTTCAAATTGAGTAAAAATGTATAACAATGTGCGTTTGTCGCGCCATTTTCCCACCATTACTCCTTCTGCACATCTAGCTATCGTCTCACCTTTTTTTATGTTTGCACTCGTAACTTCGGCCGGGTTGGCTTTCTGTCTGTACGCAATGTTCCTGTACAATATGTTTTATTGGCTAATAACTTTGCCACGAGAGAAAAACTGTTGTAGAAGTTGTTCATGAACAAGGCATGGCCATGTTGAACGTAATCTTCCATGAATTTCATGACAACCTTTGACGAATGGCCTTTTGCAGCCAAATCTCCACCTTTTCCCGAATACATGTAAAACTTTACTATGAGGCCATGAGGCTTATTCAAGGAATAAAGTTTTATTCCATATTTGTGGCGTTTGCCTTTTATGTATTGCCTAAACATTAGTCGGCCACGCCACAAAACCATGGCTTCGTCGAGAGAAAGTTCCCTTGTTGGGTAATACACTTCCTTCATTTTTAGGTTGAAGTGGTCGACAATGGGCTGTACTTTGTGGAGTCGGTCCGCTTGTAAAAGTTCATCTCCAGGAGTTGAAGAAAAGTGCAAACACCTAAGTATTATCAAAAAGCGATCACGACTCATGTACTCTCGAAAAAAGGGATGTTGAAGAGCCAGTGCACCTTCCAATAATCTTGGAGGCGATTCAGACGAATGGTGACAGTGTGTAATAGAAGGCCAATAAAGGTTTTCAGCTCACCAAAAGTTATATCTTTAAATTTGCTGATCCATGATTTCTCTGTTGTAGAAGGGCCACAAAACAACTCCAATGCTTATTTGTTTGTTTCATCGCACATCAATTGCAAAAATGATTCGTCCATTAGGAGGAAAAACCAATCAGAAAGAGTATTTTCTCCAGGAATCGGCACCAAAAGCCCATTTTCTTTTATAAAGTCTAACCTACGTAAGCCTAATGTGGCACTAGACCACGACGGATTGAGTGTAGACTCGTCAATTTCTCCCTCGGGGTCGTCAGGATCAGAGTCAATGTTCGTCTGAGCCGATGATTCACTGTTATTGTCAGACTCTTCATCTTCACTCACGATGATTCTTTGTACTCTGGTTGTTGAAGCCATTGAGATAAATACATGGGAAAACAGCAGAAAACGGATAAAAATGTATTTTACCTGTCAAAAGATCAACACACTGATCGATGTCAAAAGATCGTCCAAATTCGTCAACCAGCCAAAAACGGATAAAATGTACTTTAGAGGAACACGTTGCACCACGCAAACACAATGACTGGTATCAAAAGATCGTCGGAGTTTGTCAACATCAAAACGTGGGAAGCCCGAACGAACGGTGTTTTTAGGTTAGAACGGACAACAATAAACTGCTGCACGTGCAAGATGTACCCATGCTAACAGCTGGGCTCGCACCGAGCAATGGTAAGTCGCGTAGCAACGTCCTGCGGATCCACGGGGGGCGCTCCGTTCGGCCGCCCGCTACCCCGCGGATCCGCAGGGACCGTACGCGACGTGTTAAAGAACCCATCCAGCTGTTTTTTAGCTATCCGCCTAGTTGTTTTGCGAGGCTTATAACAACACTTACCGATTTTTCCTCTGCTCATTCACTAACCCACTGGAGAGAGGTGAGTGTAAATCAAGTTTACAGTATAGTCAAAGGTTTTAAAGACTCTACCAGCCAAGACATTAATGGTATGTCATCTGTCGTCCTCAAGGGAACCATTGAACCTATACTGGAACCCCTGACAATACTGGTGAACCTCTGTTTAGGTATAGGTGTTTTCCCGGATTGCCTTAAAGTAGCGAGGACCATCCCTATTTTTAAGAAGGGCGATTCATCTCTGCTCTCCAACTTTCGACCTATCTCTATACTCCCCGTATTCTCTAAGGTCCTAGAAACCGCGATGAAGATCCAACTCATGGCCTATCTTGAGTCCAACGACCTCCTCTCGGATGCTCAGCACGGCTTTAGAAGCGGAAGATCGATGACTACTGCATTGATGTGCCTTATTGAAACTATAACTGAGGCCTTTGAACATAATGAGTCTGTCCTTCTGAGACTCTGTGACCTCAGTAAGGCTTTTGACGTAGTCAGTCATGATCTACTCATAGCAAAACTGTGGAAATATGGAGTTGGAGGAGCTGCGCTTAACACCCTGTCCAGCTACCTGGCAAACCGGAAGCAGGTTGTCTCATTGAACGGAGCTTCCTCTTGCGTTAAAGATGTCTCCCATGGAGTGCCGCAGGGCTCGTTGTTGGGCCCGATCCTCTTCAGTTTAATGATTAATGACCTTTGGCTTAACGGATCCACCTTATTATTTGCAGATGACACCACCCTGATAACCAGAGGGAGAGACATAGGTCAAGTACAAGCGGATGCTGATCATCTCCTGGAGCTGGCCAAGGACTGGTTCATCTCCAACCGATTTAAGATTAATTCAGATAAAACCCAGTCTCTGCTATGCACCCTCAGACTCGGAAGTGAGAGAGATGAAGCCGTAAAACTTCTTGGTTTTTGGCTCGACCCTAGGTTAAGCTGGAACACACATATAGATAAGGTATGTACTAAATTATCTAGAGTACTTTTCCTACTAAGACAACTTCGAACAGTCATCACGAAGCCTTATCTTGTAGCTGTCTACCATGCTCTGTTCCACAGCCATCTAACCTACGGAATCACAATGTGGGGACATGCGACTGCGACACAGGACATTCTGCTTCTTCAGAAGAAAGCTGTGAGAATCATTACATCTTCAGCATACAATGAGCACTGCCGGCCTCTCTTTATAGAGTTAGGCATTCTCACTGTCCACAGCCAGTATGTCCTGAGCAGCCTGTCACTCCTAAAAGAAAACCTTCAGGCTTTTGATTTGAGGGAAAAGCAGCACTGCTACGGTACCCGAAAGGCAAAAGACCTTGACATGCCGCGGTGTAGACTGAGCAGCACTCTCAAGAGCTACCCTCGCTCAGCTATTAAACTTTTCAACACCCTTCCCAAGAGAGTGAGGGATCTTGACATCCCCAGATTCAAATCGGTGCTGCATGACAGCTTAGTAAAACGACCCTTGTACTCGATGGAGGAACTTGGTGAAGGCCCCCTAATAGCTAGTTGAGGAAGTGTTCTCTTTTAAATCGCCACAGCCAGTAGTTGTAGTAGTTGTAGGATGTAAATTTTAGTTTGTAGTTTTTGTGTTCAGTAATAAATTAACGCAATCTATCCGACGATGCCGGTCAAGGATGAAGCATACAAGTATCAAGTAAGTATCAAGTAACAAAGCTAGACATGAATATTGTCAGAACTGTGGCATTAAAAAAAAATCCAGAGTGTTTTAGACCCCTAAAATCTTTCTCAAACCTACAACTGTTAGTTTGTCATAGGATGAAAATACATTTTAAGATTGTTGGTTCAAGACAGTCCTGTCAGTTTCCAAAATAGGATAAAATTTTTTAGGTACAGTGGAACCTATTTTAACCTTCCCTCTTTAGACAGGAATTGATTTCCTGTAGGTTAACTGAGTAAATGGATAATATAAATTCAATAAATTCCGTTATAAACCTGAACAGCAAGTAGACTTAAAAGGTTTTGGAAGAAATTAAACCCTAGTTTAAGTCCTAGTTTAAGAGGATGGGCAGTGGCCAAGAGCTTGTTCTGTATTTGTGACCCTACATACACGAAAGGCCGCACACATGTGTGGTGCATCTTTAGAAAGAGAGCATCGAAATTTAAAATGCATGTTTTTGGCAACGGAAATTAACAACCCAAAATTAATGTGAGTTCCCTATTTAAGTAAATTTATTCAAACAATGTCCGTTCATTAAACTACATTTCTACAATTAAATTTCAATGTTTTCAAACCTAATTTTATAAGTATTTTAACCGAGTGAATTTTATTTTTACATATCACTACTTTTGTATTTTTCACTATGAATACAATATTCAAAATTGACACCAATGAGAAATTTACTGCCTGCAATGAGTAGGTTGTCCCATTTTAAACAATTTATAAGATACAAAATGGGATGATTTGTAGTACTTGGAAGATTTGTTCCCAAGTTTTTATAGACCAGGGAAATTCTAACCCTCTAACCAACTGTATAAATGAATAGCAAAACAGAGAGAAAATTATTACTGACCGCCAGTTTTGTCAGTTTTGTACAAACAGCAAACATAAAAGATCATGCAAATATTAAGTAAACTGATGTACAACTTGTTCACTTACTTCTCATTTCTCTGCATTCTTCAATGAATCCATTCCTTTGTTCGCTTTCGTCTGAGAAACGCTTCAGCACAGAAATGTTCTCTTTGCAGATTGATTTGATCTCCGCCTATAACAAAGAAATGCTGATTCATTACAATCACTAAAGTAACAAAATGGAGTTAAGTAAGCTAAGAAGTACAGTAGTCAATGACATGAAAGAAAGCTTGTTAAAATTCTGAACTGTAAAGAGAGTCTGAAATATCTCCAGTTCTTCTTATGATTCAGATGGTATTACTAGGCTACTACCAAAACTATGGCTAAAACTATGGCTTAAAACTATGGCTTCGGGGCAAAACTTAGAATGTAGCCATAATTAGTGAGATCGAGAGACATATAAAAGACAATTCACACAAGATGAAGGTATTGTGTGTTTTGGGAAGGCAATGAGGAGATTGGATCAAAAGGAGAGGATGCCCCAGGAAAGGCATCTTCAACATTCATAATATCTTCAGTTGTAAAATGTTATAGTAGGTATTAGAAGAAAAGGTAGACTTAAAATAAGTTGGATTCAATGGTGAACTAAGAATCCCGGATGCCCAGAAGCCAAACTGTTCGGAGGTGGTGGTTAATAGAAATGATGCCAACTTGAAATTGATTCCTTTGTCAAAGTAAATCAGCTCTCTCAATATTTTTCCGATCTTAAACTCTCCCTCAATCCTCACAAGACCAATTATATTTTCATTCAGTCAAAACAGCGCCACAATTCAAAACTTTCCAAATTTCCTCATCTTGAAATAGCAGAAACCCAATTGGCTAGTGTCAGTTCTGTTAATTTTCTGGGAGTGAGACTGGACGATAGTTTGTCCTTGGAGGAGCAGATTTCCCACCTCAGAAACAAGCTCTCGGCCGGTCTTTTCGTTCTCAGAAATATAGCCAGGATGGGCAGTATTGAATTGTCTAAGTTAGTTCATTTTAGTTTGTTTGAATCTCATGTTAACTATTCAATAATTCTATGGGGCAATTCATCAATTTCTAACCTTGATACTATTTTTAAGTTGCAGAAAAGGGCGGTTAGATTTATTTACGGCCTACGTGCCAGAGATCATTGTAAACCAGCTTTTCACAACCTTGGAATACTAACTGTTCCTTGCATTTTTATCTTTGAAATAGTAACTTATGCAGTAAACAACAATTGCACAAACGTTCCAGTTGAACACACCTATTTTACTAGATATAGAAACAATAGAACAGCCATAGCTCATAATTTACGTTTGTCTAAAAATAAGCCTAACTTTCTTGGACCAAAATTTTTCAATAAAATTCCACAACAGATCACATCCTTAGGCAGAACGCCTACGTTCAGATCTGAGCTTAAGAAGTACCTCATTGATAAATGTTACTATAGTATCAATGATTTCTTAAATGAATGATTTTGCCACCTTTCCTCCTGCTCTTCCTGGCTTTACATTCCAAATGACTTGACCTAACCTCACTTCACCCAATACATACCCTATACTTAAGAAGAAATGTTTTGAGAGTGACAGCAAGATAATCTGTAGAAGCCTGAAACAGTGCCTCAGAACTAGGCCTGGAATATTTTTTGACTGGTCCCACGCCTTCAACTGGTTGGTCTACGGGACGACGCATCTGTATGTATGTATGTATGTTTGTTAGCTGATAGTACTTTAATTTAGTTTGTTCAACTCCCGAATCATTTCCATTTAGTAGAAAAGAACCCGTTAATCTGTTACCTACAAAGCTGATTGCACGGTTGGAATAGTAAATACGTTGAACTAGACATAGAGTTGAACATAGAGGTAAACCAGATGGAAATTCAAGTTACATGACATAGGATAAAAACAATTACACTGGATTGGTTATGACTCACTGACATGTTGTGATGTTTGACTTAGAAGTCCATTAAGAAACCTTTGAGATAGAGAGGTAAACTTTGACTTGTAGAGATAAAGAGCAAGTTCAACTTCGTCTTCTCTAAGGGGCTAAGGGTCTCTTCGACTCAAAAAGGAAAAATACAAGATTTTTCAGAAATTCATGATTATTATTCTAATCAAGACAGGTTTTTCCAAGGATATTTTGAAGGTTTTGCGTTATTGCAGTTGGAGTTATTGAGAGTCAACTATATCTGCATGTTTTACAAGCTTATTTACAAAGTAACAGTGTGAGTAGTCGATGAACTTACAAAGTCCGAGGCCATGACGAGCAGAGGGTTGGCCTTGGACAGTTTGACCCAAGCCATCTCCGAGTGCTCCAGCTGGGAGAGCGATCTGGTGATGAGGCTGCGCACTTCCACACAGCCGCTGTCACTGTCTAGCGTCTGCGAACACAACAAACACGTGCTCTCAATGACATGTGTTTAATATTTATATCAGATGTTCAGCTTAAATAAAGAAGTTTCTATTCAATACCAGTTAGTTACAGATAAAATTCACAAAATGCTTCTAATAAAGGGAGTTTAAACTGATGTAGTATGAAATTGAACACCTTTGACTATACTTTAATTCTCGTGAAATTTTATGGATTCAATCTTTTTGGTTGCAGGTGCTCCGTAAGGAACAATTTTTGATGTAACTCTCTCAAAAATTTGCTCTACAAATTTAAAATTTCAATGTCAATCCAAAATAAACATTAACCATAAAACTACCTTGGAAACTAACATATTAAAACAACTCCAAATTAAACTAACCATGGAAACATTAAAGAAATTTGTCAAATATATAAATTATTGATGAATTCAATTTATCACATGTATTATAATTAACTGATCACAAATACATGACAAAGTAACTTTTCAAAAGACATGAAAATAAAATTCAATTGCACAGTTAAGTGCAGAAGGGTTTTTGGTGAAAAGCCTCAGGCAGAATAGGATTTTCTTCAGGAAAGAGACAAAATTCAGCTAGCAAATAATTTAATTTTCAGGTCTGAACAGAGACACTTTTCAAGTAATAAAAAAGAGGTAAACATAGTTTTAACTGATATTTCTTTCCTCCGGGGGACTTATTTTTCTAATTCTTCTTCTTGTCTGAAGAAGTTCCGTACAGGTATGAAATATCAACAAAAACTATGGGTACAAATTTTGTGTTTCTTGCTCACTTAAAAATTATTTTCTCAGGTAAGCCAGCCAAACTCTCAACTTATCTTCTAGCTCTTTCCTGAACAAAACCCTACTCAGTACAAAGGCGGAGTAACTTCACAATGCAATACATGACTTTCTCATACATAAAAATTTCCAAATAAATTTCTTTCCTAATCAAACTCGTTACTACATCTTTCAATTATAAATAGGTTACGTACCTCCGTTTTCAGCTTCAAAAAAATCCAATTAAATTTGGACTACCATGGTTTCGACAAAAATATTGTCATCATCAGGTCCGTATTTAATAATCCAAACATCCGTTGTTCATTGTCAAAAAGATAGAATTCAAAACACATAACACATAAACGAATAAGTTAAACATTTAAAAACAAGTAAGTGCACTACAACGTGCGGTTTTTCTCGAAACCATGGTGGTCCAAATTTAATTGGAATTTTTTGAAGCTGAAGACGGAGGTACGTAACCTATTTATAATTGTCTTATCAGCTTCGGAGGCTTAACAACATGAATAAGTTACATCTTTCAGTTTTCTTGGCAAACGTTGTAACATAACAAACCACAAACACAACAAACAAGTGGCCTACCAGCTGCCGCCGCCGCCGCAGGTAGCCGTTGCCTCGGTTGCTGAGACTGCTCGCACCTCCGTCCGACTGACTGTCGAGGAAGGTGCGGTAGTCTTCGCCGAACTCCAGCAAACGTCTCGCCGTCTCCGAGTCTCCCGCCTCCTCACTGTACGCCTCGCTCATGTACTTCTCCTGGGGACAGGCCGAGCGAGGTGTAATTTAGGGAGGGCAATGGATTTTCTTTTTTGGGAGGGTAGCGGCCTCTTTTTACCTTGCATTTGCCCCTCCCACATGGGCCTCAGGCCTGTGCGTGGAACTTATCAAGCAAAGCAAGGAGTGAGGAGCCAATACAGTACAAGGATGAAGAGTACTTGCTAAAAGTATGCGGCATCATCAAAACTTGATCCTGTAATGCTGCCGCCACAGAACCGCGCTACCAACTTTGCCGCCGACTCAGTTTTATGGGTCGTTCCGCCATATTGATTTTCAGTGCTACTGTTTATGAGAACGATAGTTCAAAAATAACTTTAAGTTTTTTACTAAAGTAGAACCCCCATATCCGACCTTCCCATAGTCCCTCACCAGTCCGCCGCTGACTGCACACCTGCATGAAGTGTTGGCGAGCCTGAAACCTTGTCAGTTTAGCCGTGGCTGTTGACGTGAAATGTGCGTTTTTATGTTAATTACTGTATGGTTTGTAGTTTTTCCCCTTAATCACGTCGGCGGAGTATAAAGTGTAATATTTTACAAGTGTAATAAAATTGTATTACAGCACTGTGTAGCTTTTTTTGTACCTGGGAACGGTATTTTTGCTTCTCCCGATATCCGACTTTATGACCGTTCTGACCATGCCCCATTCCCGTCATGGTCGGATACGGGAGGTTCTACTGTATTAATTCACTTTTTGATGAAAACTTTTTGAATAGTAGGAAATGGAATTATTTTCTACGGGAATAATTGTTAAACTTGATAGAAATAAGTATGGATTTTATTACTTAAAACAGTTATATTCAACATTTCCTGTAGGTTTTTTAGTACATTGCAATGCAACATTTTGTAGCAAACAGTGGGTACTGATAGTACTTACTGATACTGCAAATCAATTTTTTTAAGTTGTGTGGGTACCGAGTATCAATCAGTTTTGGTACCCTGACATCGCTATTAAAAACCTAGATAGTTCCTCTTCTGTATTTAAGTGAGCAAGTTTAAGGTGTGATATGACAGCCGTTAGTTAAGACTTCAAAAGTAGCCAAATGAAAAATGAGAAGCGTATTTATGAGCCACTTTTCTAAAATATTCTGTTCAATTTGTATTTAATTCCAACTGCGAGTTTAGTTGAAAAAAAATAACCAATTATAGTTACTGTCCTGGGTCCAATTATTCTTGAAACTGATCACATTTTAAAGAAAAGTCAATCTCCTAACACTGATTAAAAAAGTCCTCTATTTAATAAATTCACAATGAATGAAATCTTTCAAATCAAGAAAAAGTTAACAGTAAATTAAACACAAAACTTACTTAAAACACGTTAAGCAAGCGGGGCGGGAATTCTCGTCCCACAGTAGTGGCATCAGTGGGTCGAGGAGAGAAATTTCGTCCTCCTTGCGTTTGGCACAGATGAAGAACTATACACATTGGCAACCCAATGCACTTTTGCGTGTCCGTTTTTTCGCGCGGCGTCAAGTTTGTTAGGTCGTTTTGCCGCACATATTGCATTGGTTGGTATCAAGTATAATTTCATCAGTATCAAATATTCAGGTCCCAAAGAACAAATATAGCCATTAATAACTTTGATACCAATGCAATATGTGCGGCAAAATTACCTAACAAACTTGACGCCACGCGAAAAAACGGGCTCGCAAATGTGCATTAGGTTGCCAATCTGTATAGTTCTTCATCTGTGCTTTTGGCAATGCTAGGAGAATAGCTTGACACAGGCAATGATGTCACCTGTGGGTGTTTCAGTGAACTACGTCCACTCTCTTGGTTTTACGATTTGTCAGACCAAAATATTTCATTTCGTCAGTGCCAATCGTGTTCGCTGCCGCCATTAGAAAAAACCTGCTTCCTGCCTTGGCACTCAACTTGTTAATTCAAATCCCAACCCAAATCTGGACAGTAAACACCACCATCCACTCACCTGGTAGTTGTCCCAAGCCTGCTCACTGAAGGAACTGTCGGCGCTCATGGCCTTGTCGGCGGACGTGTACACAGTGACCAGTCCGCCCTCGGGGCCGAGCCTGAACTGTGGCTGGGCGCCGCGCACGCGCCGTGACCTCCGCGCGTCCTCCGCGTCCTCCTCGGTCTCGGTGCCGCTGGACACCGTGCGCCGGGCCGCCGCCGGGGGCGACTTGAGCGGCGAGGGCGGGTCGTGCTGGTCGGAGCCCGACTCGCTCTTCCGTCCCTGGAAGAAAGATCGGATTTTGAGATAGTGTTTGCTGCCTCTCGGATATAACGGTGTCGCAATTACTGGTAGATGCAGCAATATCGTTCCAAGATGAATTTGTAATATGATGTAAAAAATTCTATCTATTACAGAATAAGTCATTATTATATACAAATTTGATATATATATATATACAAATTTGATATATACAATATATATATATACATATATTGATATATCAAATTTTCTGACACAGGTCTTGCTTGTCCTCAGACAGGATAACCCGGGTTTCAGCCTTATACAGGGTGTTTTTTTTTTAACGCAACCTAAAACTTTATTTTATCATTGAAGGATCATTCCCTTACAAGATCCCCGGTTTTGACCGCACTATATTATTTTCTTCGGGGATACAAAAAAGGTAAGGCCTGCGAAAACAATTCACAGGATTTTCAGCGCCTCAAAACAAACATAACTAATTTGAATAATATTTAAGAAATCAAAAAAGGTATATTACAAAATGTTTTCAGGAATTTGATGGAGAGTGCACAACCTGGTATAAATTTCAATGGCGGACTGTTTGAACACATTATGTAAGCTAACTTTGATCAAACTTAAATAATAGGTTGCATAAAATGTATAGATTAACAAAACAATGCTCATATCATCCTTATATGTGCATTATTCAATCTTAAAAATGAGTTGCGTTTAAAAAAAAAAAAAACACCCTGCGTTATGCCATATTCATATCCTAATTCAGGTGGTTAAAATGATTCATCTATCTGATGGCATCAATATAGCACAAATAAAATAAAGTGACACATATGAAAAAGACAGAAAAAAACAATAGCTCACACGTGCGACACAACCAGACCTAGTACAGTCAAACAGCTAAAACCTGGCACATGGATTCTTAGAAACAGCTGTATCTGTGTGGAAATCCCTTACTATTCCCATTCTCAGAACAGCTGTTTCTGAGAAACCATGTGCCAGGTTTTAGCTGTTTGTCTGTATTCTAGTTGGGACCAAGTCCTGTTTAATTAGATACAAAGACTAGTTGTGTCGAATGTGTAAACTACACCTTTTTTATGTGTCACTTTATGTTATTTGTGCTATATGAATGTTGGATCAACTAGATGGATCATTTTAACCATGTGCAGTCAGTACTGAACACAAGGTCAAAACAGACCCGAAACAGTGGATACAGCCTGACAGTTTGAGTTTCAGTAAATGCTATGATGTGGGGGTCCCAAATGTGGTTATGGTGTTTGACACTTACAGGAGACTCCCTCTTATCCGAACACCTTTTAACTGTACATCGGATTAACCAGATAACTCTTAAAAGAAGAAGTATTGTTATAACCGGACAATTTATATCAAAACATCGGTTTAACCAGAAGTGATCATCAGAAAATGGACAGCAGCCTCCTGATGACTCTCGTATAGAAGAACTGAGACCAGTAGTCACAAGTCTAAATTACAAGCATTGGCTTGTACAGTAAAAATTGGGGTTATAGTTGAGTGTTTTAGGGGACGACAGTTTAACCAGAAAAACTGTTATCCGGATGGGTCTTGATCCCGAGGTGTCTATTGCTAAGACAGAGTCTACTGTAAGTGATAAAATGGTTCCGTAAGTGATGAAATGGTTCCAAAGTGATTTTATAATTGCAAATTCTATTTATTGGGGAATAACGTAATTTATTCATATGTCAATTTTGTTGGAGAATGTTTGATGACTACTACATCAAAACCAGAATCCCTACCACGTGATGAAATCCAGACTACCAAATCCCCTCCCCAAAAAAGAAGTGGTCACCTACCAAGTTGCGCTTGCGTAGTTTGATCTTGCGACGGCGGAGGGAGTTGGAGCTGTAGCCGCCGCAGCTGCCCTCCTGCGTCTGGGCTCCCGGCGTCTCCTCGACTGTGGTGGACGACGACAGCGTCCCCTGCACCGACGCGTCCATCTTCACACTGCCACACACACACTAACCATCACTACGGTGGAATTAATACAACTACGAAGTGGGGAAGGGAGGGAAATTTCACTTATCTTTTTCCAGCGACGGGTATGTATGTTTCCTCACGTAAACTAACTAAAATCAACGAGTATAGTTCTCAAGATCCCCCCAAGTATATAACTGGCTGAAACATTTTGATTATTTTGTCACAATGTTGTTTCCTATTAGATGAATCATTAGGTTTGTTGTTGTTTTTATTTTTTTTCAGTTTATTAGTTGTATGCTGGATAGTGACACTTAAAAATTTGAACTTTTGAGGGTTTTTGAAATCCTTGAGAGTTTTTTTCTACTTTCATGGGGTAGGCCTGACTTTGGCAAATGATAAGGATATTGCATATTAAAAATTCTACCTATCAAACATCTATTTATTTTCAAAGTATTAAAGCTTTTTTACATAAGAAGTGGCAATAGAGGGACTGAAAACTTGTTCTATGGCACAAGAAGTTACAGTAACAGATTATTCAGAATGCCAAAAGTCCATAAATCCCTTTTCAAACAATCTTTTACATATCTTGGTCCTAATTATTTTAATAAGTTGCCACGTGAAATAAAAAATTCTCGGAATGTAGTTTTATTTTGCTCCAAGTTGAGGAAGTGGCTTTTTACTTTGACAGATGTAACATTTCTTTGTCGGTAGTAAATTGTAATGAATAAAATTAGTTTTTCTTTCTTTTTTTTTCTTGTTAGTATAAGTAAGCCTAATGTAAAATCTATGGGCAGACACTGCGGAAGCTGCACCAGTTTTTATGTTAGAAAGAGTCTGGACTCAAAATTAAATTGTTTAGTTAGTTACTTTTATTAAGTTTTGTACTGACCACAGTACTGGAAAAGTGGTCAGTTAACCACTTTTCCAAGGAAATGAACCAACTACTTGTAACAATCACTGTAATATCTGGTTGGAATAAGCTCATTATTTCATAATTTCATATTTCGTATAAATTATTCTCCCTCACCTTCCATAGTTGTAGGGCAGTTACCTTCCCTCGCCCACTAGAGAGGTGATAAAAAAAAACTGTAATACAAATATTAGAAAAATACAATTTGAAATCTTAACCGGTTGCAATTAAATATATAACTAAAACCAGCGAGTGGTTTTGAAGTCTTAACCGGTTGCAATTGAATACGCTAAATACATAAACACAGCGTGTTGTTCACCTCTGTGTGGGGGTGCGATCTATCTGGTGGAGGGCGCTCTCGCTGCGACACTGCGGCAGGGAGTCGTCGCCACTCACCACCCGCGGCAGGCCCGACTCGCTCAGCGGCCGCTTGGGCGTCCCCTCCTTCCTCTTGGCTCTCAAAATGACTGGCGAGACCTGCGAAACAACGTGTTTGGTTTAATTTGGTAGCAAATTTATAAGAATTACCAAGGTCGTCCAAAAAATAAAGAATAATTTGTCACTATATCTAGCCTTGGTCTCCCATCATCACAATTTATAGTGCGGCCTAAACCTCATCTCCTGGTCTCAATTTGAGCAGAGTCTCATTGCTGATTGCTCAGGCATTTCATTATTACAGTGTTTCAAAATGGTGGTGCCCATTAAAAATTCCGCCATGTGGATTTGACCTGAACATGTTGCTTCTTCGCGGAAATGGAGTAGCAGGGCTAGAAGTAGTGACAAAACGTTCTTTTCTTTTTTGAACAGCCCTCGTGTCAGCATAAAAATGTCTGTCATGAGATTGTTTCTTTCACAATGTTATTTTTATTGTATGATTACTTATAAATGCTGTACCTGATATTTTAACTGACCATAGTAACATTTTTCATTAAAAAAAAGTGTAGGCCTAAAATAATTGCCTTCATGAGGTGTTTATTGAAGGAGGACAATTAGCTGATCAAAATGGTACCAAAACATCCAACCTCCTTCCTAAAGCTGGCCGCACACCACCCCAACAAGGCAAGACAAAACATTTTTTGGAGATGTTTTGTGTCTGATCCGTCCATAAAACCAAACACAAAATTTATGTACTTCAACATTGTTTGCTTGGCAGTGTGTGGTCTGCCTAATTCATCCATCTTCAAAATTCAAAATTAAATTATTCATATAAGTAAAAAGATCTATCGATAGATGGATGATTCTATTAACTGCCCAAAAATTTTATCACATAGATTGCAGAAAGACAAAAATAAATGTTGTTTTTCTAAGGAAGAGCCAAGGGCTTAGTAGGTTTTGAGTGAGGAAAGGGATAGACTTTCAGCTAGCTTACCTGAGAAATAATGTTCATGGTAGCAGCACATAGAAACACAAAAGGAGACACATTTAACACTAATATTTCGTCCTTCTGGAGGACTTCTTCAGAGTGAAGAGAAAATGGCTGTTGAGTTCAAATTTCAACTGTATGCTGTCACTGTTGCCAACTGTGATCACTTAAATACTCAAAATAATGTCTTAATCACTGTATATACATGTAAAATCACCAAAGTTTGTGGTTAATACTATTGATGTAAAATCACCAGTTTGTTTTTTATACTATTACTAAAATTAAGCTAGCTGAAGGGTTAGGTAGGGGTGGGGTTAGGTTATCTGATGTTTAGGTTGGGGGGGTTTCTGGAATTTGTCACATACTGATAGGCTAGTTCCCACCTCCTTAGTAAGGAACTATTACATTGGTTTTTGGGGAAGGATTTTAGAGCTTTGGTAGAAAAGCATGTGTCAAAGTCCAACTTGTGTTTATTAGCATGTGTTTATTAGCATCCATGCTAATAAACACAAGTTGGACTTTGACACATGCTTTTCTACCAAAGCTCTAAAATCCTTCCCCAAAAACCAATGTAATAGTTCCTTACTAAGGAGGTGGGAACTAGCCTATCAGTATGTGACAAATTCCAGAAACCCCCCCCAACCTAAACATCAGATAACCTAACCCCACCCCTACCTAACCCTTCAGCTAGCTTAATTTTAGTAATAGTATAAAAAACAAACTGGTGATTTTACATCAATAGTATTAACCACAAACTTTGGTGATTTTACATGTATATACAGTGATTAAGACATTATTTTGAGTATTTAAGTGATCACAGTTGGCAACAGTGACAGCATACAGTTGAAATTTGAACTCAACAACCATTTTCTCTTCACTCTGAAGAAGTCCTCCAGAAGGACGAAATATTAGTGTTAAATGTGTCTCCTTTTGTGTTTCTATGTGCTGCTACCATGAACATTATTTCTCAGGTAAGCTAGCTGAAAGTCTATCCCTTTCCTCACTCAAAAATAAATGTTGGTTAACTTTAAAAATTATAGGTTCTTATAAACTCGCTTGAGCTTTTCAGAACTACGGCTATACAGATACACTAATAAATTAATTAATAAATAGGTTACAGACCTTTTTCGTCGTCAATCCAAAGTTTTGTTATGCTGGATAACTGATGGGTTAACTGGCAATCGTGTTGCACCCCGCAGTCTGGTTTTTGTCCTTGGCCGGCCTCGCGAGATTTTAAATTGTATTTGATGTTTTTGTGTCCGTGTCTCTGTCTGTGTGTGCGTATGTGTGAGAAAACTGTTTTACAAGAACTGACGACGACGAGTGTTCCATAATTACCCCAAGTTTGACAAAGGATTTGAAAATGGGTCATTGAGACCCGAAACTAGTTATCCAGCATAACAAAACTTTGGATTGACGACGAAAAAGGTCTGTAACCAATTTATTAATTAATTTATTAGTCGATTTTCAATCCAGGAGGCAAACTATGAATAAATATACAGATACAGCTAAAAGTCAATTCTCGCTATTCAAATGTGTCGAGACAAACCTTGAAGTGCTCGGGGGTGTTGGAGGGGGTGGAGGGGGAGTGCTTGTCGGTAAGAGTTGTGTCTAGCCCGGGCAGCACCTCCGTGCTGTTGTGGCTGGGCAGGAACGCCGAGTGGTTGAAGTCTCCCGACGATTGTCGCTCCTCCTCCTCCGTCGTGTACTCCCCGCTCGCGTCGCAGCTTTCACCCTGGGGAACAAATGTAAACATGAGTTTCTTGATAAAAACTCTCGGGATCACTAGGGTTAAGAATGTAATTTTATGTCGGGAACCTAGGCCGTAGCCAGTGGGGGGGGTTTGGGGGTCAAAACCCCCCCCCCCCCCCCCCCCCGAAAGTGGAATAGAAAGTGGAATAGTGGAATAGTCTTGAAATGAAAGGAACCCAGGGCCGGCGACGGGGGGGAGGGGGGGGCAGGGGGGGCAAATGCACAAATGCATAGGGGCCCGGGAACAGTCCCAAAAGGAAAAAAAAAGGTCGCCAGATTTGAGGGCCCTGGAAATCCTGTTGCCGGGCCTGTCCAAACCACCCCCAAAAAAATTCCTGGCTACAGCTTTGTCGGGAACAGAAGATGGAACTGATTCTAAAAAAACCTTTTTGGGTGAATAGATAGGAATCAGAGGAATATACACTATGAATTTTTTTCAAAACCACCGTCTCTCCCGAGTATTAGAGAAGGTTTTGCTTACATCTTATCTTGATTATAGTCCATCTTCATTCTTTAATTTCTGAGATGTTGTAATATAAGTTGTTTAGTCAGTAGTACTTTGGTTTAACCTGACTTTTATGTCAAAATACTTCTTGTAACTAGTAGATCACACGGTTCAAAGTCACAAAAGAGTAGCTCTTAAACAATGAAATATCTTGCACATACTTCACTTTAGAAGAAATGAAATGAGCTTTATTTTTCAAAAATTTGCATTACATGAAATTCTCAAAGGAATTGCATCAAAGACAAATAATAACAATAAATTATAAAAATAAAAGTTTCCATGTAGGATTTGAAATAAAAAAATAATACTGCTGCAGTTTCTATAAAACTCAGTAAAACTTATGACTTGAATCCAAAAACATCACATTTACTAATACAAATCAGTTTTGCATTACTTTTATCTTTGCCTATTAAATTAGATAATTAAATTCAATGGTATTACAGTTGATATACTTCAGCTTCAGTTTCCATATGTTATTTCAAACAAAAAATATTTTACTAATTTTATCTTTTCTGGCAATAAATAATTCAGAAGTATTCATAGTCAGTAGTTTCAGAGTTGACATGCTTCAGCTTTGGTTTCCATCTGTGATTACGAAACAAACAATTTTGACTGCTATTTATTTGACTTCAAGATTTCAGATAACCGACATAATATTTTGGAGTATATTACAGTTCGAGTGAAATCACTTGGCCTACTTCACCCGCATAACTAATAATGTGGACTTCCTCTTGTTCAGAATTGAGTGACTCGGACATCAGATGGTTCGGACAGCTTTAGTCATCGTCACCAAAAATTTGCCCATTCACAGGTTTTTCGCAATAGAGAAATATCTTTAAGAAAGAATAGACAGGTAACACTTTGTTACGTCTGCCTCAAAACAAACATAGTAAATACGAAATATTTTTGCATTTGATTATTTATTTAATATAAAGACACGCTACAGTAGAGTCCCACAAACCCGGACTAATGTGGACCGAACGGTGTCCGGGTTTGTGAAAATTCTGAGTTATCGGGAAATGAGTAAAAATAATAAAAAATAAGAATAGTTTCTGTTATTTTTACAAAAAATCATTTATTAATTGCATAGTAAAAAATACAAGAACTACATTATCAGTTCTAAAAAAACTTAAAGAAAAACCATAACTGTTTTATATGTGTCACACCGTGCTCTGGCCTTGAATCTAATTGCAATTATTGCTCTGGTAGGCTTTCCGAGTTATCCAGAATTCCAGGTTATCAAAGTCCGGGTTTGCGGGACTCTACTGTATTTATTTTATTTTTAGTACTTTTGATAGGCCTCTGCATGGTTCAGACTTTTTAGTTCGGACAAGGATCTGGTCCCGAGGTATCCGAACTGTAGCGAGCCTACTATATAAATTTCACCCTCCCCTTACAGACGACCTGACCAAGTTACCCCTCTCGGACCACCCTCCCCCCACTCACCTGTGTCTTGGCGTACTCGGGGTCCCAATCTCGCATCATCCAGTCGGTGACCTTGGACCGAGCGCGGGCAGTCTCGAAGATGAGTGGCGGGAACACGCGCGGCCGCGGCGAGTGCACCATCTCCACTGCTCCTTCTATCAGCTTCTGCAGCTTGGGCTTCAGCAGCGCCTGCGGCTGCACTTCCTGTTTGGTCGACCTGTACCCAAACATTTCATTTGAATTTCAAACTGGGTTTAATAAAAATATGTTACATATTATCACTCTAGCTGGTAGCCCCGGTTTCCCTAGCTTGATTATTTTCTCGTTGTTGTTAAAGTAAGTGCTGCATTCTGTTAGTAACCAGTGGCAACTATTTAAAACTGAACCACATGTTTTGAGACTGACTTTGTTTTGGTTTGGAGCAAAGAGTGAAGTATCATCGGCATACATCAGTACCTGACCTCTTGAAGTTGTGGTAAGGAGGACATTACAATACACAAGGAAGAGAAGAGACCCCAGGATAGAACCCTGGGGAACTCCAGATGCAACCCTACGACAATCGCTCTGAGCACCTTCGGCTCAATGTATTTCTATAAGTTTCCACCTAATGGTTTCTGCCAAATACATTGATGGCCATATCTATTAAATCCTTATGGTACAAAGAGGATTATAAGGCTATTTTACACTGGTCAAGAAGGAAGGCAAGTTAATAATTGACTGTCAACTCGCCCAGCGATAATAAATAAACAAGTATAGTGGCAGGCAATGTATAGATTATTTTTTAAAAGTTGGCTAATTTTAACAATATGGCTGCATTGGCTCAACCAAGTTCCCAGACAAACATAAACTAGCCTGGATGTTTGCAGTACTGTCTGACTTAACTAAGAAACCAACTGAGTTGACACTTCAGCTTCCAACCTTGTATAGGAGATTCAGCTTCCACTTGTATGAACCTAACTGGCAAGAGCCTACATAGATCTTTGCATGCTCATATAAATATGGTAGAATCTCACAAACTCAACACACTGACAAACTCGATACCTTTATTTTTCAACAAGAGTGTAACATTATTGCATTAAGGAAAGTAACTTTTCTCCAATTTCTATTTCCAAGCCCTTATTTATGTTTTGTTGTTTTATGTTAAGTTATAACCTTATTCAGTCCATTAATGCCTTTAACTATAAGCCAGTAAACAGTTAAAAGCTATTTATTGGTGTTGTATGTTGAATTACTGTTTTGAACCAACATATGATTTGGTGTTGTTTACAAATACTGTTCTGTAATGTTTACTTTTATAATTATAAAGTTAGCTTCTTACTTATGTCATTATTTTGAATTATTTCTAAAATAAAACTCTTGGCTTTTCTTCCTCCCCTACATTGTAATCTGGAAAACTCAATCTGACCCCAACTCTACAGGGTCACTGTAAAGACCATGTTATGCCAATTTTGTATGACTCTTCTGTAACATTAATAAATATTAACACTTTGAACCCTAAGCCCGAGTATAGCTCAAGGCATGGCGTATGTCACCGTGTACGAAGCCCGAGTATGTGTCGGGCCGCGAAATTAAATTCCATAGCAATGTATATTCGACGTATTTTCGCTAATCGTTGCTAGGGAACTCTTCCTTGATCATCTGGCATTGATTATAGTATCCAAAGGTCTCGAAAAAGCCATCTATTTAGCAGCAGAAAAATAAATCCAAATGTCTGCATCTGATCCTTTGCGTCACCGGCTGACGACACTTTGTTGTCTGCAGTAATGGCTGACTTTGTTTACGTTTGTGTCGGCGTCCAATAAAGTGTGATTTTACTTATATTTACAAGTGTTTTGAGTCTTAGTTAGTTATAAGATTTGTTATTACTTTATTACGTAATGTTTTTGTCATGTTTAGTGTAAAATATGAGAGATATATTTGATATGAGTGATGTACGTGACTACTGTCGCAATTTTGTTTTCTTCATTTTTTTATGTCCGTTTTACGTGGAATCCTAAAATTGTTGTTTGTTGTAACAGTAATAAAATTTATATCATTTGAAAGGTTATATTTTTCACTTTATTTTGATATATAATTTATATGGGTAACAAATATATGTATTAAGCTACGAATTTTAATTTGAACCCCAAAATCGGCCAGTAAGGCACGTAAAAAGAGATTTTAGCGCCCAGGGTTCAAAGTGTTAAGTTGTAAAACAATATCCGAACCCTTAACCTCGACTCCCCCTCATACCTGGGTGCGGAGGCCAGAGTCTCGGTGGAGTGTGTGAAGGATCCGTCGTCATTAACCGCCGAGTCCTCGCCGCATTTGTACGTCCACTCTTCCTCCGAGGACTCGTCATTGGCTTTCGTGTCCGTGTCCATCGCGACGTTCGCGACATTCCCGACATTCGCGTCTCTCGTCCGGTCCTCTTGTTCCGACTCCGTGTCGCAGTGTTTGAAGTAGAACGTCGCACAATTCTGTGCAAGTCGGTCAGACCTGGAGAAATGAAATGAGGAGATTACTCCAGTGGAAGGGGGAAAATAAATAGATACTTTTGACGAATTAATAGTATGTCGCAATATAACATTTACTAAAAGGATAAAACGATTGTTGCTACTTGATGGTTGATTGATTGATTGCTCAGTAATCTATAAGATGGTTCCAAATATAATTCAAAATCTGAATATAACTCATTTTTCATTACAAAATGTGTTCCAAATTAATTAAATGGGCATTAAAACCCCAGTGTATTTAATAGTTTGATCGAAGTGTTAATTTCAGTAGAGCAATTTATTTTATAAGAAGAAACAGAATAAAACCCTATTACGTATTTTTAAGTAGAGAAAAAAGTTTAAAAACAGGTTAATTTGTATTATTTTTTATTAACAAACAAAGCATGCAAAATGGTTACGTTTTTATACATCTTAGATTTGTCTTTTTACTTATTCTCTCTCCTATACTGAAGCATTTAAGTATTAGGCTAAGGCTTGTTATCATTTATCAATTCTCAGCCTGCAATGGAATTAAAAAATGTTTTTAGATTATTTGGCAGCGAAAAAATCAACATGTTAGAAAACAACACCATGCTGGTTAACTTAAAAGCTCTAAAGCAATTGCTGACTCAAGACAAGACAATAAAGGCTACAAAAATGTTTATTAAAAACAAAAATGACTCTTGCACAAAGCATCAGAGATGCATTTAACTTAAAAAAAATTGAAAGCAACTTTCAACAAAATAATAACTACAGAAATGAAAAGAAATCGTCCAGGGCAAGGAATTTACAAAAGGGGAAAACTAGCAGATCAAACTTACGAATCCATTCCTAATGAGGAGGGTTCACTGGAATAAAACGTTGAAGTTATAATCCTAAAGCAGGAATATTTTTAAATTTAAAGATAATATTAGAAAATAAATTTTAAAAATAATTTAAACTGTTATGAAACTTGATAATTCACAAACTAAAACTTATGTTAGTAGCCTTTTCAATAGGTAAAACCTTAACGCCGCCAAAATTAATTGCCAAAATACGGACCACTATAACAGTTAACTGTGAGTAGTTCCTGAAATGTTAACCCTTATCCCAAAATCCAAATACTCTATGACGATATTGGATTCAAATATTATGTTAAGTGATTTGATTTAAGATTCAACTCTACTTGTACTAGCCCAACACCATAGAATAATTTTATATAAACTAAATAAAAGAATAAGTACAGTACATTATTGATAAGTAAGTGCCTTACATCAGAAATACATCAAAATAAAATTTCAATTGAACAACTGACATCAATCAAATTTATCTTCAGTAATAAGTGACTTAAGAAATTAGAACAAAGTAGATTCAGACAAAAGAAAGGTTTAAACATCGATTAATAGATGTCAGTTGATCTTGAAGACAAATAAATTTTTCAAGAATCATTTGTCTTCCCTGTCAACGGATAATATATTGGCCGAGAAAGTATGAGCTAGGCTTAAGTTACCAGGTTAAGTGAGAACTAAAAATGGTTCAAAATAAGTGAAAAAATTGTCCATTACTTTTTCACTGATAAAAGATTATTCATTTCATTTTATTTTTTCCTTCGAACATTTTTGGAGAATTGCAACACCATGGCAAAACGAACTAAAAGAAACAACATAATTTTAATCCTCCTTGACAAAAAAACTGGGGTACATGTTAAAAACACTACTCATACTTTGATGAAGTTTCAGTCTAAACAAACAAGATGTGGCTCTGTTAAGGACAGTTTAAACGAAATCCCAAATCACCTTGTGAATATGGAAGTCTCATCAGGGAAGAGTTTCCTGGCGGCTTCGATGGGCACGCTCTGTCGCCGGTTGAGGAGGTAGTTTTCGTTGAGCAGGTCGTCTCGGAGGGCGGGGGAGGGGGTGAAGGGCGGAAGGGCCAGCTCGCTCTGAGGGCCCACCATGTCGTTGTCGTTCGCTGAGCTCGAGCTCACATCCATTAAATAGTCGCCATCGACATCCTGAAACATTAAGAACAAAGGAGTTACAAAACGGATATTAATGATACACCTTGTTGTAAAGGATTGCAGAGCTTAAGCTCACATCCATGAAATAGTCACCATCGGACTCCTGAAACATTGAGAACAAAAGAGTTACACAACGGATAATAAATATACACCATGTTGTCGATTGCTGAAGTCGCGCTCACATCCATTAAATAGTCACCATTGACATCCTGCAAAAACGAGAGCAAAGAAAGAAAGTCTTGAAGCTGTTAAACAATGGGGATCAATGATTTGATGTTAATCGTAAAATACTGAAACTTGATAACCCTAATTTGATTTAGAAAGAAAGGTTTTTGTTTTAAACGAAATCGTATTTAAGTTTTGTTTGATTTGATAAAGTCATATGTTTCAAATATTGGGATCAATAAAATTTAAGAATTTGTAAAGAGTTTTAAAAATCTATTTCATGGTTAGGGAGGGAAGGTTTACATCAACAATGCAAACAATAAAAATACGTTGTCATATAAGGATTTCTCAGTTTCGTAGTACAGTACAACATAACTGGCTTCTTTTTCAACCTACGATAAACTAAAGACTCTAAATGTTGTGTCCTTGTGATCCCAATCCTGGAAACTCATCAAGTTACAATATGAATTATTCTATTACTGTAGTTGGTTCTCCCCTACTTAGGAAATAAGGCTAACTTACTATGTCATGTCAAACCAGTCAAGCTCTAGATTCCACTCAATCGTTAAATTATAAAATTAGACTAAAGGAACACTGATTTTTGGATGGAGATAGGTGTTTAGCTTGCAAAGGGTGTTCTTGTTCTTGTAGACTAGTATTCGGTTAGCTGAAGGGGACTGTCCATATATTACGTCATCAATTTTTGGCCATTTTTGGACCCCCTCTCTGAAATCATCCTACAGTCACAATTTGCCTGATCCCCCCACCACCATTGAAAAGTGACGTCATACAAACTTCTGAAGTAATACAAGTGTTTGGGAAAGAGCTATTAAAGGGTTCTTCTTTTGGGTTTTTAAAACCATCAAATTTAGTTTTAAACCCATTTTGGGCTAATTTAATGTTCAACGATTCAAACCAGAACTAACTTTTTAAATTTGTAGTACTACACTATTTACTGTAGTGTTGGACATTGACACTGTCTATAAATCTAAAACCATATTGATCATTAAAGCTGCTTTTACTTTAGTTTTGTTTTGACTTGAAACTGAAATGACCATTCAAGCAGGTATTGTAAAAATCGAATACATAGTTTCTAAGCAGTTTAGCTTTAATTTAATGAATTTAAATAGAATGTTTATATTTTTTCTATCTTAATTCGTTTTAAAACAGAATTTTTGAAATGACGTCACCTCAGCTTTTATCCCCTTTCATGCACATCATCCTACAGTCATATCGATTCTGGACCCCTCCCCCCTATTTTCAGATGACATAATTTATGGACAGCCCCAAGGTAATTTAATCTTGATTTGTCGTGGCTTTACCTGGTGGTCGGGTTGGTCGTACTCGGGGGAGGGCCAGGGGCTGGTCAGGCGGGGGTGTTTGTGTACAGGCTCCCCCTCGTCACTTTCTGGGGAAGGGAAACTTTCCGGGCTCTGCAACAAGAAAAACTCTTGTTAGGATACGGTGAAGTAAGAAGCGGAGTACACATAATAATTTAGATTAAGAATTGATCAGGACAGACTTTTTTGCAATACATTGAGAAATGTAGATGCTGCAGTTTGGCTTCGGGTTGAGATATATTATAGAACATCTCAGGTTATCCAGTTTAATGTTGGGGACTGATTCAAATAAAAACAATCTGAATAACCTAAAACTAAATAACACAGCACAAAAAGAGATATGGTAATTTGTATGTCTTAATGATACTGCAAATCGTACACCAATATATACAACATATATGTAATGTGAATTCACAGTGATTTCAGGCATACATTCAACTCATGTATTGCTATTACCGATTACAATTTGATGTACTTAGAAGGATATTTGCGTAAAAATCCATTTAGACCAATATGTTAAGTTAGGTTGCAGTATTTGAATTTTTTTTGGAAAAGCTCGCTGTATAATTCAGGATTCAGATGATAAATTAATTCCATAATTATGGTTTAGTTATTTTGAGGTGTAAAGTCAAAGTCAAAGAATGAAAGAAATTGTTTCAGGAAAAGTTGATACAGTAGAGTTCCGCAAACCCGGACTTCGATAACCCGGAATTCTGGATAACTCGGAAAGCCTACCAGAGCAATAAAGTGCATTGAGATTCAAGGCCAGAGCACGGTGTGACAAATATTAAACAGTTTTGGTTTTTCTTTAAGTTTTTTATAACTGATAATGTAGTTCTTGTTTTTTTTACTATGCAATAAACAAATGATTTTTTATATAAATAACAGAAACTTTTCTTATTTTTACTCATTTTCCAATAACTCGGAATTTTCACAAACCCGGACACCGTTCGGTCCACATTAGTCCGGGTTTGTGGCACTCTACTGTACCTAAATGAGTTTTTACGAGAAATACATTGGATTGTTTTGTCTCAGCACTCTAAAAGAGAGCTGTTTTACTCCCGCTTATCTTTCTTGTACCACATTGGATCCTTTATTATGCTGCATCATTCTCCTTCCTTTATTATTTTTTCGAGTCTAAACTTTTTTACGTCCGACGCAAGGAACAACTACATAGGCCACAGACGAAGGGTTCATTGAAACAGACTACCGGTAGCTCTCTCGCGGCTGACCTTTGGCCTGCACCTCATAACTGATAAGATCTGGCGAGCTGCGGCGGCGCGGGCGCGAGGGCAGCGCGGGCGCAAGGCGGCCGACGACTTTCACAGATAACACAGATAACCCCCGACCTCGCATTGATAACGACGAGTGACAGCTGACACTGACGCTGACGTGCCAACAGCAGCTGAGAACAGCCGTCAGCTGATCGCTACTTTCGCCCCGGGATAATTAACGAGTCGACACGTCCACCGTATCATATCCGCTTCCGTCATCGCCGCGCCAATTTATCTAGCGCGGTAGTTTTGGCGGCAATCGCTCGGGCGACCGTTAGATAACCGCCATCGCCGCTAATACCGGGAAAGCGTAACGGCGTGTTGTAAGGACGGAGGAAACTGAGTTAGCTTTAGTGTTATGTCTTTATTTCTCCCATTTCATGGACGACTACAGTTTCTAAATGCATTTCGTAAGTTTAAACGATCTGATTTGTCTCCCACGGGCTCTTATATCTCGTGATTTATCAGTGAAAGAGTTATTTTTCCATAATTAATAAATTAATACACTACTAAATTAAATTGAAAATATTTACATTACTATACAGTAAACGAGCTAAGTCACGCAGTCAAGCGACGCAATCCAAAAATAAATCCGCAGCCTCACGTAGTATATATGTTTCTTTAACTTAACGACCTCATTTCGTTGCCTCCTAATAAAAACATGCATCTGGCACCTATTGCGCCATTTGATTACAACACATCTGGAATGAATGCATTTCAAAACGCTCCTCACACACGTTTCTTTTCTTCATATTATAAAAAGATATAATCTTTGTTGAGCTCTAGTGCTAAAAGAAAAGCTAATATAGGTTCAATAAAATGTGTACCGTTAATTCGCAGATGGATTCTTATAGTTCGTACCGATGTTCAACAGAAAATGCTGTCCAAATATTTAACAGTATATGAATTGGAATACTAAAGAGAATTCATCGGGAAAAGAAACACTGCCAATTCTAATTACGATTCCGTTTACAAGCTAATGAAACCTGCTGACTATGTACATTCTTTAAAAAAATCATCTCACAAACCTCAAAAACATTTTCAAAAACTCCTGCGTCAATCCCCAACAATACCCATAAAATCCCTTACACAGACCTAAACCACCAAATATAATGTGAAGCAGTAATGCATCTTCTCGCGTAAACTGTCCATTCAAAACGAGTTCAATGCCCGTAATTGTCGAGGAATAAATCAAAACTGGATCTGTAAAGTAATTGCAGATATCCCGATCAAATCGACGGCGAGAGCAGAGGTTAGATGATCGATTCTCTCGGGCCGGTCACGACTGGGGCTGGCGATTATTTTAAAATCATCGATATGTATTGGAGCCATTGCTATCGATCGATACATGCGATATATTAGGAGCGAAATATAAATATTTTCAATATATCGAAAAACCCGTTATTTTTAGAGAAAAAAAAGACAATCTTACAAGTTCGAAGAGGAATTTAACCATTTTCATATAGGGTTTGCCACCATGGAACTAAAGATTTTTCATAGGGAAGATTTAATTTTTAAATTACAAAATAATAGGCTACGCTGTAAACATTTTTACCTCCTGAAAACAGTCTCAATAATAATAACCTCTTAAAAATTTATCTTCAAAAACCTATTTTCTTGAGGTGATAAATATCGATAAAAATATCGATGCACCGATAATATCGGAAATAAGAATCGATGCTAGCGATATGTCGCAACAAAATTATCGAAAAACCGATAATATCGGAAATAAGTATCGATGCTAGCGATATGTCGCAACAAAATTATCGAAACGCCGATAATATCGGAAATAAGTATCGATGCTAGCGATATGTCGCAACAAAATTATCGAAACACCGATAATATCGGAGTATCGATGCTAGCGATATGTCGCAACAAAATTATCGAAACACCGATAATATCGGAAATAAGTATCGATGCTAGCGATATGTCGCAACAAAATTATCGGAACACCGATAATATCGGAAATAAGTATCGATGCTGGCGATATGTCGCAACAAAATTATCGAAACACCGATAATATCGGAAATAAGTATCGATGCTAGCGATATGTCGCAACAAAATTATCGGAACGCCGATAATATCGGAAATAAGTATCGATGCTGGCGATATGTCGCAACAAAATTATCGAAACACCGATAATATCGGAAATAAGTATCGATGCTAGCGATATGTCGCAACAAAATTATCGAAACACCGATAATATCGGAAATAAGTATCGATGCTGGCGATATGTCGCAACAAAATTATCGGAACACCGATAATATCGGAAATAAGTATCGATGCTGGCGATATGTCGCAACAAAATTATCGAAACACCGATAATATCGGAAATAAGTATCGATGTTAGCGATATGTCGCAACAAAATTATCGAAACACCGATAATATCGGAAATAAGTATCGATGCTAGCGATATGTCGCAACAAAAATATCGAAACTACTGAAATATCGAAAGTTTTGCCATCCCAGACACGACATGGAGAGAGGGACAGACGTTAGGCACATTGATCAAACAACGATCCGTCCCAGCTGTCTTGGGAGGGAGTGATAACATCAACAATGGTGGGCTTTATTGTTTAAAGCACTATGACCCATCGATGTAAATAGACCTCCTGCACACAAACACGGAATGGTCGGAATTTTATTTTTTACACCAGCGTTACAGGGGGAAAACTAGTTATAGGGAACAGTCTCTGACTGAGTCTTGAAAAGTGGTAATTGTCGTTGTAAAAAGGTTTTTTTGCAAACCGGAAACAACTGCGAGTGCACAAAAATGTTCTTAGAAGTTTTTTACTACAATTTTTTAGTTTATAAAATTTATTATTAGCAAAAAAGTTATTTTAGAGTGTGGTCTTAAATATATATCACTACAAGTCGCCAAATGATCTAAACATTCAACCAGAAAATAATTAGGTTTTGCTTGAACTCCATTCTTTACAAATCATGTGACTGAATATGATTACATGAATAATCATGTAACAAGGCAACTTATAAGGACCGTGATAACTTCCTTGATTTCAATTCATTAGTGTGTTTACTAAATTTAATTATGGTGAGATTGTGCACTTAAACAGGAAAATAATATATAGCTCTGGCAAAAGAGAATATTATAAAAAGTTACAAGACTAAATCTTTAGTAACAGTTATCAAAGTTGATTAGTATGTATACTTTAACCGCCTCTAACAAAAATTACAACTATGGGCAATCAATAATCGATATTCAACAATCCTGTAAAACCCTCTAATTCTAATTAAGAAACTAAAACTGATATTAGTTTTACTTCATTATTTCCAATTACCCTGAACATCTTGTTTGCTTTGCGTCATTAAGCCGTGATATTCCAACGAGTCTATCAGCGGGTAGTTACGAACGTGCGTGATGGACGTGCTAAGAGATCGCACCTCGTCCGCACGTAACGCGCGTTCACGACACGTCCGCCATTAACGGACGATCAGCGAGCCGCGTCATCCGCTAACGCTAACGAACCGATCATCGGCCTGCGTGACGACTGATGATTGATGATTGATGATCTACGACTGATGATTCATTACCGTGCAGCTACTGCACTAGATCCAGCGACCACATAGTAGAAATAAACGGAGCATAGCTATCTTACTTGCATTACAGCAAGTGAGGCCTGGGCCGCCATATTGTCTGGGTATAGAAACATAAAACGGCGCTTAAAACCGCGAAATCTGACAGTGCTCATGTTTCAATTAACTCGCAGTTTCTACCATTAAGCGTTGAGGCTTAAGGTTGAAATTTTGCATGTGAAGAGTCCTTTAGTTTGGAACCATAATAGTATCAATCATATTTCCAAAATTTTTTATATTTTAAAAAATGATATAAAATCACAAGTTTTTATTCAACTTTAGAACATGACATGAAAAAAGTAGCCGGCAACTACTTTTTTTATTTTTTGGTCAGGCAAAATAAAAAACGGTGGAAATTGTTGCTAAAGAGTTGAATTTTTCAAATCATATGTTTTGAAAAAAATAGCTGACGTAGTTTGATCGATAACTTAGTTACTGCGGGAGAGTTTATCCGTGCGGCGCCTGAATAAAAACAAAGTCAATCCTAAACTGTTATTTACAAAAATATGGTCGACTAAAAAATACAAATTTGGTATCAAATTAAAGGTCTGAATCTCACAATTACTATGGCACCAATTATAAATGGTTTAGAATCAGTTTACACATCATAGGAACGTTACAGGTGTATTCCGTGGTGGCAGCTTCTATCAAAAAATTTCAGGACAAGCTTCTAGGTTATCAGTGTTTACGATGTGTAAACTACCTGTAAGCCATTTATATTTGGTACTAAAGTGATTCTGAGATTCAGACGTATAATTTGATACCATATTTGTAATTTTTTACGTACTTTGTTTTTTCCATGCATAGGGACTAGAAGCAAATTTGGTTTCACTTCGCGGTTTCTAGTGCTCCGTCTATTGTACTATGTGGTCGATGACTAGATCATCACTTTTGAACATAACGGCCGTTGAATCGATCGACCATCTAGATCCGACCGAACTATAAACCATAAACCGCTTTCCAACCATTACTGAATTTCCTGTTTTCGTAGAGATATGTGGATGGGAGAAAAGAAAGAAGTGACGATAAAGCCGGATGGATCCTGTGCGAAGCTGCCGGGAGGAAATTAGATTTCTACTTGATGGTGGGTTCTAGTTTCGCATCACGTAAAAGTTAATTAATTAAGACAGGCACTATGGTTTTCGATCTCCTAGACTGAATGTGTCTGTCTGTTAGGTGATCTCTCTTGAATAAGGAAATCTGGTGCTTACCACCACTGATGCATCGCTTACAGGCGCATAAATTGTGTGACAACTTAAAACTGTATGAAATCAATTTTGATCCTATATTTTACCAAGATAATTTCTTTCAAGATGTAATATTATTAATTTCATCGTGCAAAGATTAATCGCAACAGATAATTTAGAAAAGACGAGACTCGAATGAATTGGCTAGTAGGGCAATCGGTCTTCGCCAATAACAAGACAACAAAAGACAACAAGTGGAAGTGCTGGAAGGTCCAAAACATTACAATGTATTTACTAGTTCGAAGAGTATAATTTCGCGGGAACTCTCTCACTAAACCTCAGAAGAAAGAGAGATGTGGTAATCCCTCGGAAGAGGTGAAAACAAAAAGAACAATGATTTGTGAGATCGGCATAGGCGATGCCTATCTCCTTGAAAATAATAAGGAGAGTAAAAAACAGAAGGAGTAGAAGAAGAAGAAGCCCGCAAAGAATAAATTTCAAGAACAAGAGAGCCCATCAATCAGTTTGCTTTCAGCAGAAAAATCGGATTGCCACTCATCAAATCGTACACAAACCGTTATGCCCCTAATACCTCCACAATTTACTCAAAACTTCTTATTTTATGAATTCTTAAAAGGGTACTTAAACGAACAGAGCAAACAAATTCAAATCACAAATTTATTCCGATGTCCTCAATCCTTCACCGGAAGTCCACGTATCGCACGGTCGGGCGAACTCACAACGGAAACTGAATGCTGCCGTGTCACTACGGCGGCGCGGCGCGGTGTAACACATACAGCACGGTACTGTGTAGGTGTGTAGTGTGTAGGTGTAGTCACCCCGACACGACGTCACGCTCCGGTGGCGACACCGTTACTTTCACCCCTACACCTGCCACGTCGTGACGCGGCGTGACGTAACGTAACGTAACGGCGGGGGCGATCCCAGCTGCCACGTTCGGGACTGTGGTAATGAAGGGGATCGGGATCAACGCAGACGCGGGTTTACCCTTTCCTTTTGGTTGCCTGTACAAAATGATTTTAAATTCAAGAAACATAACTATTAAAATTAAGGGAGGGATAATAAATCATACTGTAATTAACAACTGAAAAAACTAAATTGTTCTTCACTTAAATTTTTTTAAAGTTATCTTAGTGATATAAATATTTACGCATGTTTTGAAGATAAGCATGTTCTTCTTAAGCATAGCGACGCAGGGGAAAAATTGTGGTATGGTAACCAATAAGAATCCAATTATGAGTACTTTTTGACTCTTTTTAAGACTGTGACGGCCTCTTTTTATCTTGCATTTGCCCCCCCCCCCCCCACGTGGGCCTTAGGCCTGTTCATGGAAGTTATTAAGGAAAACAGTGAGTGAGCCGGTACAGCACAGGGGTGAACAATAATGCTGAAAGTATGCGACCACGGGTAGACTTGCACCTACGATAAAGCTACCCAGGTATAACTGGCGCCAATTCTTTGGGTCCATGCCGTCCATAAGATTAATGTTAATTTTAGCATTGGGCTTATGGACGGCGTGGGCCCCAAGAATCGGCGCCAGGTATACCGAAGCTCAGTGCGCTACCACCAACTGCGCCACCATCTCACTTAAAGTAAAAGTATACTCATAAGCTTCGTGTCATTACGATTTACTATAACAATTTGTTACCTAACACGTTATCAATCAACACACGAGTTTTATTTTGTGTGTGTGTGTGTGTGTGTGTGTGTGTGTGTGTGTGTGTGTGTGTGTGTGTGTGTGTGTGTGTGTGCGTGTGTGTGGGATGGTGGGATATGGTCCAGAGACCGCGGTCAGGCCTACATATCCACTCACCTCGCCTGCCGTGTTGCCGCTCGCATCTGCATGATAAAGCTGTTACACATGCTCTAGACCCGGTTACATAAAGCGTTTGAGGGTCACCGTACGTCCCGATTTTTTGGAAGTCACCAAATTTACGACTATGACCCGGTGTTTTGGGACGCGGAATTTTCCGATTTTCTTCAGTCATTAAAATAATTCTCTTGATTCAGAAAAAATGTTGTTTATCATTGATAAAGTATTTCCGAAAGTTGCTAGTTCCACAGAGAAGAAGAGGGGATTTGCAAGGCAAATTCTGATTCTGGAAGACGTGGTACCTATCAACGCCCAGACCAAACTGTACTTGGAAGCACCTAATTTCCTTTTTAGTTATCTTGAAGCGTATATGCTTCGACTGAAAGGATGTTTTTATAATGATCATAGGGCTCCATTACACATAGTCAGAATTTGTGCCTTATATGTAAGGAGAATACTTTGTTTTCAATTTGTGTTTTGTCAGTTGCTTGTTACTTATTGTAAACAACTGTTGGGTGTGAAAGTATCAAATCAAATCCAATCCTCATCTGACGACGATAAATAAAACATTACGCGGGAAATACTGTAAAATTTGTAGTAAAAGGTCGTAGCGAACTTGTTGGTACGATCAGACGATTGCAAAATATCGCAGCGTGTTACAAACTATCGTAGCATGTAAACGGATGATGCGCTCAACTCAACTTTCATATTCAGAATACATTTTACAAACTTTGGTGGCAGAGTGTGATTGACGATGAAACCCCTTGAAGATCTCAGACTCTGTGAGCCTTCAGAGAAAAATATTCGTTTAGTTTTGGAAATCTTGAAGCCACGCGCTTAGGGATGTCAAATTAGTATTGGTTAATCGAAAGTATCGATAATTTAGGTCCGATTTCCTCCAATACTTTCGATTATGAAGGTAAAATTCAAAGTATATATTGATTTTAAAGGTTCCGATACGAAAATATCGGAAAAGCGATTTTCGATGTTTTTAAGGCAGAGATAAATCCATACATCTGAGATATGTATATTTTATGACTGATATCTGAAAAAAAACAAATCAATAATTTGGTTCCTTCATATCGTATATGTATCGAAATTCGGATTCCGATTCGATGAAAATACGATATCATTACTTTAGAAGTACTGCCAGGATACTAAGGGTCAAGATATACTGCCCAAGTGTACACGCCGTTCCACTCGACCTCCCCCAGTTCGCAGACCCGTCACGTCGCCCGTCACTTAATACTTAATTCAAGAATGTATTTTACAGATTGAGTAAAAGGGATTGAAGATCCTTCGGCTCTATGGGTATTAGGGGAGAAAGTTAAAGTTAAGTTTTTTCACAAGGCATTTTCTGCAGATTTTTGCTGTAATATAAGCATATCAGATTATAAACGTCCACCTTGTGCCCTCAATACCACACTCAACAGCTTAGCGATGACTCTGGCCCTGGACCTATTCCCCTCCCCCACCCCGCTTAGGGATGGCAAAATAATATATCGGAAGTAACAATAAATTTAGATTTCGATACATGGAAAAAGTCATATCGATATTTATGTTCCGATATATCGCAAAATCATATCGATAAACAGGTTTTGATGCCATATTAATCAAAGTTAAAGGATCCGATACGAAGGAAAGGCGATTTTCGATATTTAAGGCAAAGTTGTATCGATATCTTAAAGCCGACATGTCTTCGAAAATGTCATACAGTACATATTTGTAGTTTATGCAACGATTGTATAATGAATGTCTTTAAGCCACGAGTGAGATGTAAGTTAGAACACGAGCGAAGCGAGTGTTCTACATATCTCACGAGTGGCTTAAAGGCAAAATACAATCGTTGCATACACTATTTTATCCTCGACCAACAATATACGACAAAATTTCCCCCGAAGTTGAACAAAACTCATGACTTTTACTAATGATGGAATAGGTCAACTAAAATTTTAGGTAAGGCAAATAAGCAGACTGAACCATGAATCGTTGTGGAACAATCAGCTGATGGGATAAGTAAACTCAAACATGAATCGTAATGCAACAATCAGCTGATGTGCGAATTGCGTAATTGTTATTATGACACTACTTCCGTCAAATGCCGAGCTCTCATTGGTCTAGAACCAGTACTCTTAAAGTGACTCCAGTACTCTTTAAGTCGTCATTAGAGTACTGCTTGGTTTTTGGTGTCTTAATGTATATCATTATAATGTTTATTGTAATACCATAATTGGTGCTTATTGCAATGGTCGTAGATAAAAAAATTTTCGCAACACTACACTAGTAAGTAGCCGATTTCCGCTTCCGTTTCAGTGTGGGAAGTCGCCGTTTACAAAAGAGTACGGCAAATATCAGCTGTAGTGAGGTAACAAATCAGCTGGAGTGTCGTAAAGAGTTTGCATTGAGTATTTACCGCACGAGTGCGGTAAATGCTCAATGTTGCCAACTCAAGAAAAAAAATATATCACACAATTTACATACATTATACATAAACACAACATACACATTTTAACTATGACAACCCCATCTCAATTGTAAATAAACTAACTGGTTTCCCAGGTTGCGACTACGTACAGTTAATAGTGATAAGTTAATAAAGAGCAATATTATTTAATCAATTGTTGCCGTCTGTGAGACGATAAGACGTATTCCTAGAAAGGCTTACTCGGTCGCTGGACAGCAGAGATAACGCTTTTTTTCATCCCCCTCCGCACAGATAAATATAGTTTTGTTCGTATTTTCTCTCTACAGTTTAATTAATATTTTTTAAATCTTTTTACTTTCATCTTAGTCTAAGCTTTCATAAGCTTTCATAGACGTGTTATTTTTCACTAACCCTGTATATTTGATGCTGGTAGTGTTGCGAAAAATATCGTACGCAACTCATCCGGGAAGGTGTTTACGTTGCTCGCATGAAATTCCCGCGCTCCGCAAGCGTCGCGCGTGAACTATCATGCTCGCACGTAAACACCTACTTCCCGCACTAGTTGCGTAATATACTATTTCTTCCGACCAAACGTATGTAAATATCGATTTTTAGATTTCGATACTTCGCAAATACGACATATCGAAATTTTAAAAAGTTTGCCATCCCTCAGCCTTCACGTCGCGTCAGTTCCGCTCGACCTCCCCCAGTTCGCGGACCCGTCACTCCGCGGTCCGTCACCGGCGGCCCCGGTCTACGGTAGGTCTACACACTACACAGTGTGGAGTGTGGAGTGTCGCACTTGCAGGGCTGCCACCGCCGCAGACGGCTCGCGTTACCGGGGTTCAAGGATCCTCCAAACGTCGGCCCTTCGCGTCGTGTACAAGGTCGCGAAAATAAATTGCGCAACCTCCTGTGCAACATCGATTGATAATCGATTGATCGCAGATACGCCGTAAAAATATTAAACTGTTAATAACTGATTTTCTAAGATTCAGATGATCGCAGGGAAGTTTAAAGATAGCCCTTCTTGCAATCCGCATTCCATGGAATTGTAGGTGAAAATATATGGCAACTGCTGGCTTGACCTGATAATATTCTGGTAATCGGTTGATATCGATCGTTATTTCCATAATTTCTTTCCACTGTGTTTCGTATACCACAATGTATCTTCCCTTACCTCGTAAACCATAGAGAATTGGTTACCAAACAATCGTACTTAATTAGAGCAGTACCAAAATAAAGGACTTAGTTTTGTTAATTAGCAGTCAGTTTCATTAAACAATTTTTATATACTGGTATACCATTTCAGCTATTTCAATAATTTAGTTACTCTAAGATCACATACATTTTAGATGATAATGGTTTCTGTACCTACATAACTTAATATTTTCGATCAATTTGAAAAAGTCCCTAAATTTGCAGCAACCCTAATTTAACATACCACTACAGAAGACGTAAAATTAATTCATCTCTGACTGCACAAAACAAGCTGTAGTACAAAAGCTAGCCCCAATCACACTATCAGAACTGAGTCATGAGTCGAAAGACATGATAGATCTGAGGAAACAGATGGCACAACCCCGGACGAACGGACGAACAATCCGATAATACGACAAGCTATCATCATAGAACGCGAATCTGTGTAATTGTGCGGGGACAATTACGCCCTGACAATGGTGATTAGCGTCTCACCCTGTAGAGGGGGGGGGGAGGTCTGACACACACACACACACACACACACACACACACACACACACACACACACACACACACACACACACACACGTGTACAGTGCACGCACGCACAAGCACACAAGCACGTGCCAACGCCAGACGGCAGGTCGCGTCTCTGATAATAGCAGGCGTGCTGATAATGACAGGGACGATTGCGAGAGTATAATTCATGCACGACCGCTAGAGGGAAGGACGGAATATGTGGGTCACTTGTTGTCTGGTCCTGCCTCTACGCTTCGTCTGTTTTCGGACACAAGAAGAAGAATTAAGATTGTGATTTTGTATCGAAAAGGAAATCAGTGATTTGAATTAAGACATGACCAAAGGAGCTAATACCTGTTTTGTGAAACATACAGGTAGTCACAGTATAATTCTAGTTTGTTACTTTTTCTTGGCAGAAAAATTATGGGTGTAAGTAATTTTTTATGCTAACATCACAATCAATTGGGGTTTACAAATGGACGTGACAAGGATAAGTGATGAAAAAAATTAATTTTAAATTTAGAACGAATCCTAGGGTAATGTATATTATTAATAAACGCTACATTCATGGAACCTTTGCGATAAAAACTTTTTTTAACTTTTGCTCCCACATTTTACGCGCGTCTCTGAAAGCAGATGTGCAGGCTGGTTTTGATTTTTAATTTAGGCAATGTAAAACGCAAAAAAACTGATTCGACTATTTGTTTGAAATCGTTTTTTACGAAAGTGAAAATGCGAATAAAAGAACATCAAATCAGCTGTGCGGGATTCTACACTGTTCACTTATTACACATTTAACACGCAACTTATTATAGTGTAACCTCGCTAGTGTCACGCTACGGAAAACATAATGCATTACAACATATAAGTATCGGGACTATATTTTTTCTTAGACTGAGAGATAACTGATATCTGATAATCCTTTAATGAAGCCTTTTCTAAAAAAACCTCTTGACTGTGTCCCTTGATTTTATTGATGGTGATGGTGGTAGAGACCGTCCTGCGCAAAACGCGACCATTAATTAAAACAAATTTAGCTGTGGCAGCAATCATCTCCGTGCACGTTCAAGCGCTAGTGTTTGGTATCGCTATCCGATAAATCGGAAATATAGATTTTTTGGTCTAGATATATCGTTATTTTTATATCGATATTGGACTTTCGATACTATTGAAATATCGACATTTTACTTCGATATTATCGTTTGTATTGTTATTAGCAAATGTTTAAGGATAATACATAAATAAAATACAGTTTAACCTTTTCTGAACTTCTTCATTTTTAGTAAATAAATATTATCTGATAAGTAAATATTAAAGATATCAATTTGGAAATAGCTTTTTTAGCTACAAATAATGGTTTTAGTTAATTTTTTTATTATTGCTGTTTTGTTAGTTAAAAAGATATGGTTATCCACAAGAATTTGAAAAAAAATATCTCGGCTATGAAACAAGAGTCTTTTGCAGTAAAATAATTTAGTTTACAATTTTGATCTGAAATTACTTCAAAGTATAAATTTTAAACAATTTTAAGTCAAATGGGCGTCACAGGTGTGCTGCTAACCGTTGTGACACATACCTTATGCATTCGATTAATTATTAACAAAAATTCTCTGATATATCGATATTTTCCCGATATATCGATATTTTTAATCCGATATTTTCGGAATATCGATATTGAAGTCCGATATTTTCGTCGATATAAATATCGATATTTTCTTTCGATATCCAAACACTAAAGCGCGCTCTCGCTTGAGACACCCGCTTTGCTTTGTCGTTTTCGAGACGGTTACAAAGAAAGGCTTCCAGCGCGGTCCAGGGCCCTCTATAAATATCGCCGCCTGAGCGAGGCCTCGCCGTTAATATAGAGTCACCTCTGTACGTGTGGGAGATGACTCACCGCTGTATGTGGCCGTCTGCCTCCTACCATGCACGCCGCAGGTGTCGACGGTGTACATCTCCGCGTGTGATACTCGAGGTCAGTTAAGAGGCTGCAGTACCCAAAGAGAAGAAGAGTTTGCTTTTCAGGCGATTTTCTCAAAGAACAAAGCAATATCAAAAAGTTGCGTGAGGCTTACTTTTCGCTCAAATGTTACAAAAGTGGTAATATGGAAATAGACAATTATGAGATTGACATTTTAAAATAAACCATTTTACACGAACATTTTTACCTATAAATTAAACATTTTTCGAAAAATTGTCGGCGCAGTTCACTACTAAATACTCGCGGTCAATTACCTGCAGTTACTGCAGTACCTACCGCCTTTCATTGGTTTTCCCATAATAACAAGGCAATTTCAAAGAGTTGCTACAACATTAATTTTCGCTAAAAAGTTACAAAAGTGGTCTTAATTTATAGGTATTGCAAATATCTAGAGAATTGTGGGATTAACATTTTGAAATATCGATTTTTTCAATAACTAATACATTGCATGTTTATAATAAACATATTTCGTAAATTGTTCTGCACAGCTCACCACTAAGTACGAAAATCATATTTAATAGTTTAGAATCAGAATAATAAAATTTATGGTAATTGAATACCGAATCCTAGCATACTACAAGGAAATTAGAATTTTTCTCATGGGACTTAAACCCATCAGAATGGCGGGAGATACTGCAAGCTTTTAGTCCCGCTTACATAGGCTGGTTTGCTGTGAGTATTGTATATGCCGTAAATGGCCCTACTGAATATTGCGAATTAAAAGGTTTCAATGATGGTAAGAATGTGGATCAGTAGGTGATTTCACAACACGCGATAGGTGATCTTACAATAAACAACCGGAAAACTGTAATATTGTTCAAATTTTGGACCACAACAGCAAGGCAAAATAACTTTATTTTGTTTGTACATCCAGTGATTTGGAAGCTACAAATAAATATAAAAAAATCAAATAAAAATCTAGAAAACTAATCACAACGGCCTTTATTGTCGAGACGAACTCTACACCATTACAATGAAACAATGAGAGTTCCCCACGACAATAGAATGACTCTTCATTGAACTACCGACACCGTTAGCTACACCCCGGCATGACTTGTGCCCGGTTGTATCGTTTGATATCCGGCTTATGATTTATTGACACAATTAAACCCTACAATCCTCGAGCCTGGGACTAATTCAGCTTAGATTTGATCCTGATGAGCCAAAGCCCTTGACCTTAATCAACTGCGTTTGTTTCAATGTACACCGAGAGATGAGGCGGATATCAAGTTCAAAAATTGAATAAGTGATGGTAAACTATAGATAGAATAGAATAGAATAGAATATGATTTATTGCAGTAATACAATTATTACAATTGTGTAGCAAACGTCAATTAATTGTTGTTATAAATACATAAATTATAAAATAAAATTAACATTAAAATTAAAATTACCCCTGGTGATTAAAATTTGGTCCTACTACCCCCAGTAGCACCAAAAAAACACACACACAACCCACCTCGTTGCCTCGTTGCCTCGTTGCCTCGTTGCCTCGTTGGCCTCGTTGCTGGTTGGGCCATGAACTCCTCCTCCGTGTAGGAGACTGAATTTGTCAACTCAAGCTTCAATCTTCTTTTAAACTTTGTGGAATTCTCCTCTCTTTTGAGGCTTTCAGGGAGGCTGTTGAAGAACCTGACCCCGACCTGAGAAGGGAGGCGCGCAAATGCCGCAGTTCTGTGCTGGCTAACACTAACGCGTAAGCCATCCCTCGCTCTAGTGCCGTAATTGTGTATAGCATTGCCAGACGTTGGCTGACAATGGAAGCGGCAATACACGGTCGTCTCCAGTATGTGAAGGGAGCATAGGGTCAAAATTCCAAGATCCCTGAAAGTGGTTCTACACGACTCTCTCTGCTGTAAATTTGCAATGATTCTAATGGCTTTTTTTGGAGTCGAAACACCCTCTCAAATTCTCTTTTTGGACAGCTTCCCCAGAGCCGTATTCCATAGGAAGGCTGCGGATAAATTAGGCCATAATAGGCCGTGACCAAAACATTTGAGGTGCAAAATTTTTTCAGATTGCGAAGAGCAAAAATGCCTGATGCAATCTTGGAACTCACGCCATCAGCGTGTTCCTGCCAGTTCAGCACTTTATCCAAGTGCATCCCTAGATATCGAGTAGTATTAATTATATAATACGACACGTTCATTAATTACTAATTAATTAATTAATTAATTAATTAGTAGTATTAATTATATACCAAAGAAGGTGGTTCCCTACCGACGGCAAAATCGCCGTAATTTGTTAAAAATGCCGCGGTGTCAGTTATAAGTTATTTATGAAATAAAGGACCAACATAGAGTAACGACTAAACTGTAAAGAACCGAAGAAGGAAACGAGTAAAAACCCGATAAGTCGAAACGATTATTTTATAGATTCAAAAAACAATCGAATTGAAAATAACCGCTTATTTTCAACTCGACTATTGCATCACTGGGTGCGCGTGCGCGGTAGCCACAACTTAATGAACCAGGTACGACCCCGCTAACAAGAGGCAAGACAACAATGGGGCATAACATAACCTTATCACCCGCAGATAGCGGTGGATAGCGCGCGGTGGTCGGTACACTTTCACCGTTTACACGTGTAGCGGTCAGGTCGTGTAGTCGTGTGGCGGTGTGGTCGTGGAGCGGCTACTGTAACACGACGCGACACGACCGTGAGGTCACGATGTGTGGTCACTACCGCTGGGCTCAAGGGTGGGGCGGTCTGATGTCCATCGAGATCATCGGGATGAATGAATGAAAGAATGAATGGATGAATGAATAGCTTTGTGTATTGAATATTTTTAAAATTATAGTTCTGGTTAACCGTTTTGGCTGAAACGCGTCCAGGAGCCACCCCGACATTTCGCCACCTTTTCAAATCGGTTTCGAGGTAGCAGGTTGTCGTGGTTAGTCACGACAGATCGCTACCTTACTAAAATACACCAGTGTCGTCAAGGTGCCACCCCCTGAAGTCACCACCTTTCGAGCCTGAGGTGGCGATTTGACGCCACTGCACACGACAGATCGCAACCTTTCACGGCCGCGCTCAAGTAACCACCCCGTCAAATTGCCACCTCTTGAAAAGGTGGCAGGTTGTCGTGGGTAGTCTCGTCAGATCGCGACCTTTTAGAGAGGTGGCGATATGGTTACTTGACGCGGCTATGAAAGGTTGCGATCTGTCGTGTGCAGTGGCGTCAAATCGCCACCTCAGGCTCGAAAGGTGGTGACTTCAAGGGGTGGAACCTTGACGGCATTGGTGTATTTTTGTAAGGTGGCGATCTGTCGTTATGGATTGGTGGCGACTTTTTGGGGTGGCACCTGTACGTCTACTCTCTTATGGCATAGCCGATTTAAAGGCGGCTATGCTTATGGCCAGCACTGAATTCATGTTGGAATCATTACCGAAAGCTGTCTCGCGCAATACGAAAGATAAAATTGAGTATTACGTCCTGTAATCGCAATTTCGTGACGCCTAGCACCCGCGATCACTCGCCAATATTACGACTGGCTTTAGATAAATGTTACAATAGTTGTGACATTGCTTTTAACGGACATAAAACATGACGTAATGCTTTCATCAGAATGCATATTGTGATTAAGTAAATAACATATCTCTCGTATGTCGCTTGCATTTGAGAATCATAATTTTTGAGGGGGGATGCGTTGACCTTTCCAAACAATGTTTTGTGTTGGGAAGATTGAACTGCAACTAAGAATTCCCGCGAGACGTTTTCGCTGCTGCGACGGTCGTTGGTCGTTGGCTCGCAGCGTTTTTGTTTTCTTTATAGTTCTGCGAAACCCCGCGTTACAAAGTTTATGTCAGGATGTACTGTAAACTCGGGATTGCTAGTAGCATTTACTTACCAATTATTTGTTATGGCTCTTCCTGTTGTGTTATGGAGGTTTATGGGATGACGGGTTTGTGCAGCTTTCGGTTTACTACGGGGGGAGTTAATTAATTTAATTGTCAGTTTGTCGTTAAACGTTTCCGGAAGCGATTTCAGTTCGCGATCGGTCGAAGAAGCAGCGCAACTATTACTGTATACAAAGAAAATGTTATTTAACAGTTCACTTATTAAAGAATAAGGTCTCTTTTTTCTCGCCAGACAAAGGTCTGGCGAGAAAAAAGAGTATGGAATTTATAAGATTTACATGACTTGCTGGAAAATTCATGAGTTAATTGAAATTTAGATGCGTAATTTCAAGGATTATAGCCTACTGTAGTAACATTTTAATAAAATCAGATCAATTTTACATTTGCTCACTACAACACTTCAATGAGCATGTTTCTAAAAAAATCCTTTAATAAACGAATAAATCAAAATGAGTATTATCTTTAAAGCGTCACAGAGAAGAAATAAGCAGAGGTCGCATTCATATGGCAGTAGTGTTTCGGGTAACTGCTCGACACACAGGAAGTCAAACAATAGGGAGACAATAGACTTCCGGGCGCCCCCCTACCCCCCGCGCCCACTCTACGGCACTGCGTGACACATATTTAGCGAAACATTAGATGCGTCCTCTGTCTTTTTTCTTATCTGTGAAAGCGTACACTTTTTTAGAAGGCCTTGCTCCTTAATTTTCCACAGTTCGCAACATCAATAAAATAGCTCTAATTTTCATTCTACATCAGTTATTCTGAACAATCTGATTTTTAGACCGGGACCATAGCATTCACTGGGTATGAACCGGAATATGAAAGCAAGATGAGTGGAGAGTGCATGAAATGAAAGCTTCGTTATTAATCAAGACAAGCTAATAAATTTAGCGGAATTATCAATTGATAGCCCAGCAACCGCAATGGCTGTCAAGAAAGTGACAGATCCCCAGATCCGTAAACCCAAGGCAGTTTTAAACGCGAAGCTCATGTTTTTGCCATTTGGAGCCCGTTGAACCCGTTTAAAGCGCCGTGGGTCACGTTTCAGACCGTGTGCGCCGCCGGAAGGCGTAGTTTACGATTATTTTGGCGACGCTGGAACGGCAGTGGGCAGGGGAAGACGGGGGGAGTGCATAAACCCGCTCGAATTAAGCAGACTGGCCTTGGTTTTAACTGGACCAGACGCGATGACGTCAGTTGGTAAGTAGTGAGTCAGATGCAGATGGTTGCAGCGCCGGCGGACCAGTGGAGAGTCAAAATAACCCGCTCTTTGTTGTTTTGACTTTGAAAACGTAGAATTTAAATAATTTTTAACAGTAATCCCTATTTTATTTTTTGTGATAAATATATTGGGAGGATTCCTTGCTTAAGGCCGTTTTCGTTTTCTACAACGTATAGTGGGAAATTTTGTCCTAGTGCTTTTCGTCTAGTGGACTGTGGTTCCATAAATCTTTATCAGTACTAGCTGTTGTGCTCGTTCAACATTTTAATTAGTACTAGCTTTTGTGCTTTTTCACACGATCAAACGGGGAAATAATGAAAAGCGATAAAAACTGCCATAATGAAAGAGTACAAAGTAGATCCATGAAAATCCACCGAAAACCCGAGGGGATTATAAGAAAGTGAATAAATAGGCCTTGCACCGTTATAAGATGAACCTTGTAAAATTTCTGCCCGGTTGGTTCAGTAGTTTTGCGCTTCCTCCTTACAACAAACAATCAGTCAGAAACCACAAATTATTTTTAATATGATTTTGATTGTTGATTGTTATTCCAAAGTCACTATAAGTACACGTTATGTATACATGTGGAAATTATATATTAAATAGTATATCGTTTAACAAATACATAGGGAGTGTTAAATTTCATCAGCTTTGATGCAATGTATTGCTAAACATAGACCAATTAGGAATCTCAGTAAACATTGTACACCTCTTTTAACTTACTGTGATATATCGAAAGAAATTTAATTTTGAGAATGGGATACCCTGTTCTCAAAATTAAGAATAACTTAATTAAAAAAAAAATAACTATCGCATCATTAACGCACTCGCTGCAGTCGCGGTTGCCACCGTTACGCAACCCTGCAATCGGCGTCCCATCTTCACACCTACACGACAGGTTACTTCACCAGACGAGGCGGCTGTTGATTATCACGTCTTGTTGTGGGGTTAATTGCATTCTAATGTAACCTGTTGCGTCTATCCTGGAGGATAATTAGTTGTGGAACAAAGTTAGGTAAGGTGCATCACAAATGATGAGGAGTAAGAATAAATTATCGAGACATACTATCTTAGAACATCCAGTTCTCTAGATGTTTTAGTTCTGGAGTGTGGTCTGAATCAAATAACATGACGTACGCTGGCGCCGTCCAAATGTCCAATTCTAAAAAATAACATTATGGGTTTAACGGGTTGACAGGGCCAAAAATTGATAGTAACAAGTGGCAACGGACTTAAACAACTTCAGCACTAGTGTCTGTAGAGTAATCCCTTAAAAGTAAACCATTTTTGAAACGGGGATATGGACGGGAACCCCAAAAATGAGTTTATGGCGTTGGACTAATCGATGCAGACAAAGAAACAAATTTATTGCGACGAATCGACCGCGATAATGTGACTTTCAGTCCTGTCTTCTAGAAGACTTCTAGAATAGGCCTATACTTTCAAAATATTATAATATTAATTTGACTTTGTAAAAAAAATAAAATAAGAGGCATCTGAAATGAGATCAAGGTAAGAAAAAGAAAAGTGTCATCATGTCTTTCAAGTTTAGAAGGATTAAAATGTCCTTGACGAATGCGATCTTTCCGTTTTTGAAATAGGCCCCAAAGCGATCAATTGCCTTTTTACATTAATTATATAGGTTTTTAAAAACCAAACTAGTTATTTATCTTAGGCCTATTACAGCAAATCGTTTACAGGACAAGTCAAATGGCGTGATACAAGCTGTTCGTAACCTGAATTAAAAACATTTTATGGGCGAACTGGGTCACGTGAACTGAGTCAACCTATATACCCGCAGCGAGCTATGGGTCTGTTGCCATTACGTATTGGTGGGAAGGAAGGAAGTCATCGATACCGTTGGGACTGGGAGTGTAAGTTAATCTAAGTCGACCTTCGATGCAACCTTGGGTCACACCTTGCATGCACTTGCATCTTCCATTTGCATCTAGGCATTGCATCAGCGACGACACTGAATCCACTGCCTGTCTCATAAAGTATATCTTTGTCGGTTGTCTCATAAAGTACAGCTGTCGCAAAAAGTGCAGCTTCGTCTGCTAGAGAAATTGCTTATCGTAGGGGTGCTAGGAATTTATGTGCAATCTAAAAGGAGCCATCAAAATACAATCCAGACGGTACAAAATTCGCATTAATCAGAACTTCAAATAATTTGTTTTAAATCTGAATCGTTTGAGCCCATTTACAGACTACAGGTAAAACAACTCCACAGCTTGCTGTTTTTTAATCCCTGAACTTTAAATCCCTCTCATAGGGTGAATTAATTTAAACAGAAACTTAGTTTAATGGCCAAGACCAACCAGTTGTAGAGACAGCATTGACGCTATTCATCCATCGTTGTGAGACTGCCCATTATCTCTTTGACACACTCCTATAAAGTAGTTTCACCGGTAAATACGTGCATTAATACTTATTACAAAACTTTACCACCAAGTGCAAATCCCTCCAATCCATCAAAAGAGTTCTTCCAAGATTTTCCTATTAAAAAAAACTTAACGAAGCTAATTCAGTTTTTTAGCTAAAAACATCTTCACTAAGGTTTCTACTTTGCACTATAAATCGACGAAACATGTCCCAAAATTGACCCACACTGACTGACAAATCTGAATATCAAACAGTTCAAAATAAATTCTCCCAAGCTTCCCGTAATAATCCCAAAAACACGCAAGCACGTTAATTCGCAGCTCCAGCATTGACCTTGAATCTGAAGAGATTCAAAGTCAATGGCTCCAGCTGTCAACGTCTTCACAAAGGTATCATCATTGCGCTAAAATTCGACGATTCATCTCCCAATCAATTTTCCACATTGCCTGGCCAACCAGGATATTTCTAGCACCGGCAGGACGCTAGACACCACTGTACAACTAGTGTTTGGTATCGATATCCGATATATCGGAAATATCGATATTTTGGTTCCGATATATCGTTATCTTTATATCGATATTAGACTTCCGATATTATCGGAATATCGATATTTTACTTAGATATTATCGTGAGTATCGATATTAGGAGATTATTAAGAATAATACATGAATAAAATACAGTTTAACCTTTTCTACACTTTTTCATTAGGAGCAATTAAATACTATTTGATTAGTAAATATTAAAGATATAAATTTGAAAATAAATTATTAGCTACAAGAAAGGGTTTTTAGTTAATTTTTTTATTATTTTTGTTGTTTTGCTGTAAATATATGCCTATTCACAATTTAAGAAAATTATATTGGCTTTGTAGGCTACTTGAAACAAGAGTCTTTAGCTGTAAAATAATTTTCGTTATACTGCTTCAAAAACAGATGTTTTTAGTGCATGTTTTCCGGACCTAAACACACTCTTTTTATTCCTAGGAATTAAAAGCTGATGTACTCGATACCAGCTGACTCTTTATAGTCCTAGGACTATAAAAGTCAAAAAGTGCCGAGTACGTCGTAATAATCGAACAATATTCATTTGATTCCAAATAATCGAAACATTCATCGTTATTATCGAAACATTCATTGTTGTCAGTTTAATCAATTTGTGAAACTCACTCATTTCACCAATCGATTATTTTTAGATGCGTTCGATACGTCGATAGTTCTTCATTGTTGTCAGTCTACCCTAACACAAATGAAACGGATAATCAGCTGACTGCTTTAAATAGCAAGAACAAGTCGGTGGCATCTTTTGAAGGCATCTTTAAAGGTAAACAAGCTGTAACATTTTGGTTTTCTTAAGAAGTTTACGTATTGTATTGAGCAATATAACGAAAAATATAGTTCATCACACAGACCTAAAGCTGCTTTTCGTTACTCGGTCATTTTTCAACCTCGGCTTACAGCCTCGGTTGTAAAACTTGACCTTGTACGAAAAGCGTCACTTTAGATCCTTGTAATGAAATATACTATTATTTTATAGTTATTGATCTAAAATTATACTTCAAGGTATAAACTGGAAACAATCTTACGTCAAATGGACGTCACAGGTGTGCTGCTAACTGTTGTGATACCTACGGTATGCACCGATTAATTTTTAACAACACTTTTTCTGAAATATCGATATTTTTGATCCGATATTACCGGAATATCGATATTGAGGGTCCGATATTATCGTCGGTATAAATATCGATATTTTCTTTCGATATCCAAACACTATGTACAACACGCACATTCCCCACTGTCCCGACCATATGGCGAGCTATGGGCGCCGCCGCGCCGGTTTGATTGGCCTTTTTACCTACACCTACTACAGGAATGCCGCCCCGTCTCCCGCGTCCATACTGGGCGGTCATGACTCCGCGTCCCAGACCCGCCCGTCGGCGTCGCCGCAGCCCAAGACTCGAAAACTGGAAATGTCGGTAGAAATGGTTTGAATAACTGTCATGTAACTCCGTAATATGCGTGTTTTCGCAAAAAAACTCTGAACTTCGAAAAGTGTTTAACCATTTTAACATTCTATTGACTATTAATCATTTTAAAATTTATTGACTTGAAACCGGTTAAAAAAGAGGAATAATCGAAAATATATTAGTTTTTGGGACAGAAAATAAGATAGGAAAACATCTTATTAAACAACATCTCTTCTACCCTACTGCGTTTATTAAAACAATCAGTAGATTCAGTGAGACAATATTAATAAATGACGCTTTTGGGAAATAAATACTAAAGGCTTTTATAAAAAATCCTACGAAAAGGGGGGTTTTGGCACAAGAACATTAATTTTAACCAATGCATTTGTCATTTAGCCTAATTTAATATCCGATTTCACTACGCAAAAATCAAGAGCCTAGGCGTGTACATACGCCGGTAAAATTCACATAGAACACTCATAACGCTGCCGCTTGAGTTTACCATGATAAATCAGATCTTAAAAATTTACAAAGAAAATTTAAAGATTTTGCGAAGGTGAAGGCTTTAGTTAGACACACGTGCACGTGCATAAACGTCCCAACGCTTCCCACCCAAAATATTCAGTCCACCACATATTATGATCGCCAAAAGTAACACCCACACCGACGCAACGCCACCCCGCGTTTCGAAACTGTGTTATTACTCGTGGAAGTGGGACGGGGCAAAAATGCGAGAAAGGTGTTGGCTCGTAGCGGCCGAGCTGGACAGATTCTATTTCCGACGTCAATCCAGCGCGGTTATTTCGGTCCAGCGAAGATCGACGAACCGATGTCTTGCCGCTGCCTCGCCGTGACATTGGCAGACTTCTGGGAAATAATTATGGGGTAGTCTATTCGATTGTTTTGACTATTGAAATTAAATGAAAAATGAAATGAAATGAAATGAAAAATTGTTTATTTATACAGGCAAAGTTAGGGCCTCTTGGCCCTTTCTTACACTTAACCTGATAATAGAGTACAATAAATACTTATGCAACATATTTACAAAATAACTTAAAACTATATTTACAAAAAAAGGAAAGAAAGAAATAAATTTTATTCAATCACACAACCTTCAATCCATCAGCAACCACGCACAAGACACACCCCCTAGGACGCACTGGCCAAGGACATCCGCTGAAAGTAAAATTCTCTCAGCGCCACCACAAACCGACGACGACTTTCCAGGGATTTAATGGATTCTGGCAAGCCATTCCAGAGGCGACAAGCAGTGACGACAAAACCGCGGTCATATATTGCCGTTCTATGATGGGCATCCGAAGTGTTAGGGAAGCAGAGCGTGAAGTTCTTATACTACCCTGAGACACAAAATTAAAGTTATGCACAAAATTAAATAGGTAAACTAGTTTTTAAAATTGAAAACACGAATGAAAGAATTTTAATTGCTCTCTGATCATTTAATTTCAACAATCTAGTCTCAAGGTAGTATGGTGTTATGCGCTCCACGCGTCTCAGATCATAGACATATCTCAGACAATAGTTCCGAGTCCGTTGGAGCGCATCAGAAAGAGCCACAGTCATGTCATTGATCACAGTGTTACAGTAAGTAAAGTGAGGAAAGACAAGTGATTTTACGAGGTGGAGTTTGATAATGGTAAGAAATTTTGCAATTTCTTAAGTGAATGTATCGAGGCAAAGACTTTCTTTCGGATGTCGACTACGGCGTCATCCCAAGTGAGTGTTGAGTTGATAGTAAGTCCGAGATTTTTCACTCTGTCGTAGTAAGGAAGAATATTTCCATTGACTGTTAGTGAATTTGTAGAGTTAAAGTCGATTGATTTTCTTAAACGTGAATGGCAAATGATTATAGGCTTGGTCTTTTCGATACTTCTAATCGATTATTCTGACAAGTCGATAAATTACCGTTTATGAAACGTTGCTGCCTCTTTGCCCGTGCCATTGGCACCGATGTCTTGCCACTGAATCTCCGCCGTGCCGTGACATTGGCAGACTTCTAAGAATTATTGGGGTAGTCGACCAGTTGTCTATTAGTCGGTTGTTTTTACTATTCGATACTTCCAGTCGATTATTCTGACAAGTCGATAAATTTACCGTTTATGAAACGTTGCTGCCTCTTTGCCCGTGACATTGGCAGCGATGTCTTGCCACTGAATCTCCGCCGTGACATTGGCAGACTTCTAGGAAACGATAGGGTAGTAGACTTGTTCTCGACTGTCCTGACAATTCGATACTTCTACACGATTACTTTGACTAGTCGAAATTAACCATTTTTAAAACGTTGCTGCCTCTGCCCGTGACATTGGCACACTTCTAGGAAACGATAGGCTAGTCTACTAATATTCCATTAATCGATAGTTGTGAAAAATCGATATTTCTAATCGATCATTTTTAATAGTCGATATTTTATTGTTTTTAATCGACTACTCGGTAGTTTGGGATCAGATTTTTTAACAAGGCTTTGCTTCCGTTGACTAGTTTGAACGTTTGAACGTTTAGACCAGTCTAAATTGTTGCGACTAGAGTAACCGACTAAACAATTCGATGTTCGAAACCCATCGACTTGTACTATTCGATAAGGAAAAGTAATCGATGTTCTCATCACGTTCTCGGTAATAAGGCTGTAAAAGCTTCCTGGCATTTGCGATAACTGCAAGCTTGAAATGTTTCCCCGGTATTTTGTTCCATTTACAGTAGGCCCTACTGACCGCAGTCTGTACAAATACGCATCTCCGCAAGGACTCTTGTCTCGCGTCGGTTTGGCGGTTTGTAAACTGCGTACAATGCTAGTAGAGACTAGGGAATCCAATCTCGGACGTTATTTTCAATCCCGGGATTTCGGGATTGAAAAACTTTAATCCCGGAATCCCGGGATTGATCCAACATAGTATATGTCGATACAAAAATAAATATTTTGTATTTATTCGCATGTATACATGGTATCGTAATATAATGCGATATAGAAAGCAGTTTTCCGTTTATTTTTGAGTTGTTAACGTATACATACAAACTTTAGAGCGTAAAAAATGACGATATAGTCAGTCTTATCATGAAACACTGAATACAGTATTAGACATCACAGTGAAAACGGAACACCCTATCAGGATGGTCCTGTATAACCGTGAACTAACCATAATATATTTATTCAGACATAATTTAAGAAAGTCTTATACAAAAAATGAATATAGCTACTTGACCAAACAATATCAGGACTTGGAAAGATGTAATTAGAAAAACTAGAAGTACGATAAAAATGATCATTAGAGCATCGTAATGAAACTTATTTGCAATTGCAATACATTGCATTGTATCAGAAACAAGTTAAAATCTCTATGTATTTTTTCAGAGGCATGAAAATATTAACTGGAAACTACTTTTATACATACCATAAGACGACAAATAACTCATCAAACCATGATTATTTGATAAAAAAACAGCATTTAACAGGCTATTCTTGTTTATAACATTGTTTTAACTGATAAGATCCTAGTAAATATCGATTTTACACGTAATTATATAATCCCGAAAATCCCGGGATTGGGCCGAAAAATACCGGGATTGAATTAGCCCTAAAATCCCGCGGGATCCCGGGATTGGATTCCCTAGTAGAGACATAAAAAAATCAAGTGAACGAGAGGGCTGTGGCACTACTGCTACTAATTTTTGGCCTCTCTGGCCATGGCACGACTGCTCCTATCATTAGAGGGGATTAACGAGGGTCAACTTGCTTGGTTCGAAATGGCACTACTGCTCCTATCGCCCAGACAGGTAGTCGACGCCAGGTAACCAGACAATGGGAAAACGGGAATTATATTGTCCCCGCGGACCCTCTGCTATGCTGCTTATTGAACTTTTAGGAAATCTAACAAAATTAGGAAAGTTATTATACCTCTTGAGGAGCATGTTGGCGCTTGGCTGTTTACAATAAAAAGGTGTTTAAACTGGACGTTTTTGTTTTGAAGGGCAGCAAATAGAATAATTAAATGAATTTCATTTTTTCAAATTAATGTCATTTTCCGATCCCCAAACCCAAAATTTCGGATTGAATATCCTTTTGTTTGTAATAGGGGTGTGCGAGTAGTGAAGTCGTCAAGTTTTTGAAAATACTCGTGGATTCCCGAGTTTTTTTTCGAATCGAGTATTTTGAAGAGTCTAAGTTAATAGTTATACTTTTGCATAATCATGATAATATATCAAAAATGATAGTTATTAAAAAATAAGACAATTATATTTGAAAGACATTCGATACTATAAAAGTGTTCCTGAGTTCATTATTAATAAAATGTTCCTGAGTTAAAACGCCCTATAATACGCCAAATTTGAAGTTGGTACAGCAAGGGATCCAAAAGTTATGTCACATTTTTTTACGATAAACAAAGCGAGAAAAAACAGGGTCCCTGCGAACGTTTTGCTTATTCTGACCCAAATAATCAAATTGCAGAGTTTTGTGAGTTTGGGTCACCATGTGTATTTTATTTTAAAGCGTCTAATTATTCAAAGAGTTTCATTGATCGAAAATGAATTTAAGTAAGTGTCAAGTCATTATACTAGCTTGTTTTATCGTTAGCACTTCTTACGTTTAAGAATACAGCCAGTTTACTTAGCCTTCAGTTCCATATGAGAAAATTATGTATAAAAAGAAGAAAGAAATCCTGAGGAACATAGTTTCTCAGAGCGACCTCACCTGCACACGTGTTGTGCGGGCACGTTTCATCCCGGAAAGCCGGCACTCCCGTGCAATGACAGCGCTGCCTCAAGGTCTGGATTTTCCAAGCAGCAAATAGAATAATTAAATGAATTTCATTTTTTCAAATTAATGTCATTTTCCGATCCCCAAACCCAAAATTTCGGATTGAATATCCTTTTGTTTGTAATAGGGGTGTGCGAGTAGTGAAGTCGTCAAGTTTTTGAAAATACTCGTGGATTCCCGAGTTTTTTTTTTCGAATCGAGTATTTTGAAGAGTCTAAGTTAATAGTTATACTTTTGCATAATCATGATAATATATCAAAAATGATAGTTATTAAAAAATAAGACAATTATATTTGAAAGACATTCGATACTATAAAAGTGTTCCTGAGTTCATTATTAATAAAATGTTCCTGAGTTAAAAGCAAGCCTATTTTCAAATTAAGAGACGATAATTAAAACCTAGTTAAGTGGATATAAGCCGTTAAAGTTTGATTTTTAACACTCCGTGTTTTAACATTGTTTATATGGGGAAAAGTGGCCATCCATTACGAAAAAACTAATTTCTCAGTGATTCTTCATCCAACCTCAACAAACAAGGTATCATTGAAAACTAGGTAAAATGGTCTTACTTTTATGTACCTTGCAATTATCTGTTTAAATTATCATTTTTCGTGAAATTTGGCATCAAAAAATTTAAATCGCCGCCATTTTGAAACGGTCCATGATATTTTGGTATACTTTCAAACGTAGATAGGGCGTAATAACATAAACATTTGTGCAAAATCTCAACGCTGTAGCTCAAACAGTTTGGTAGTTATGAATTTGTTTGTAAAAAACACATACAGACAGACAGACGGAAAACTAGGCACCAGGGACCCATGTTCCCATGTTGGTGAAATGTGTTAGTCTTGACCTAAGCTATAACGCTATATACATCTGACCAGATAGTTACGGGACACCCTGTATACAGGGTGTTTAAAAAATGTGGGGCAATAATTTACGTAGTAATTCCTTGGGTCAAAATAAGCAAAAAGTTTACATAAACATAGGTCCTAAAGTGCTTCGTTTTCCGTCTGTGTGTCTGTTTATGATTTTTACATATATTTAATCATATCTCACGAAGAACTTAACGTATAAATTTCAAACTTGGTATATGGGTAACCACTGTTAAGAACTATTTTTGTAAAAAGTATCAAATTTCTACTTTGTACCATTCCAAAATGGCGACTGTTGTTTGTATTCATAGCTAAATATCTTAAAAACCATAAATTTTAGAAAAATTATACAAGTGACAAAAAGTTGCAGAATTTATTATAATTAATGCTGGTATTAAGATTATGATAATCGGATCACTAATAACGGAGAAATTTTAACTTTTCTACGTAAAAACATGGTTCCTTCGAACATTATGTCTCATATTTGCATGTTTTTATTCGGAAAATTTAAAATTTCTCCATTATTACTGGTCCGATTGTTATAATCTGAATATCATCGTTAATTAATTAAATTTCGCAACTTTTTTGTCATTTGTATAGTTTTTCTAAAATTTATGGTTTTTAAGTTATTTAGCTTTGAAAACAAAAAATAGTCGCCATTTTGAAATAGTACAAAGTAGAAATTTGATACTTCGTACAAAAATAGTTCTTAGTAATGGTTACCCATATACCAAGTTTGGAGTTTATACATTGAGGGCTTCGTGAGATATGATTAAATATAATCATAAACTGACACACAGACAGAAAACGAAGCACTTTAGGACCTATGTTTATATAAACTTTTTTGCTTATTTTGACCCAAGGAATCACTACGTAAATTATTGCCCCACATTTTTGAACACCCTGTATACAGTGTGTAATAAAGTCCCGGAACGGCTAAATATTTGCACATTCACTCCTATGTAAAAAAACTACTTTATGAAGGATTTACTGACTCTTGGCCCCCGGTATTTATTCACCTATATATTTATGTACCTACCCCGGATTTGTACCCCCCCCCCCCCGGAATCGTACCCCCTGTGCTCAAATCCATTTTGACCGACCATTGAAATATACAGGGTCAATGTTCATTGATGCCGTTGACTTTTTAAATTAGTTCTAGTAAATCAATAACGGCTGTTCGTTAAATTATAACCTAATATTATTCTACGAATATGTCTTACTATACGAAAATCGTTCGTTGAACGGGTGACATAAGACTTTTATTCAAGTATTTTTCAAATTAATTAAACATTTAACGCAAGCCAAGTAAAAAAGTCGCTTTTTGGTATCGTTTTTAGAGTATTGTAAATAAAACTAAAATTTTTAAGGGGGTACTATACATATTCGCATCGATTCGCACCGATTCGCATCGATTCGCATTTTCTAGTTTCTAAGAGCCAAATGGCCGAGTGGTCGTTGGTGTAAGCTATACATACACGTCGCGTCGCGTCCAAATTCGGCCGATTCGGCCGTGTATGCTCATCAGAGCATTCGAGTCGGGCCGTGCCGTGACGTGACGTGTATGTATAGCCGGTTCCATTTGATTACACAGGTTTCATTCACTTTGAAAATGGACGCGACGTGACGTGTATATATAGCAGCACCTTTAACAGATGAATTGAGAAAGAAGTTCAACCTCAGGTGTTAATGATGAATCCAGAATGTAATTGAACTCTACGTAGAAGGGCGGAAGTACATAACAGTTTTCTTGCCGTGTGAGGGTTTCCCGGGAGGTCAACAAACATTTTCAAATGCCCTCGGCATGCCTCGGCATTCCTAAGTGGACCTGGTGGAATGTACCGTTCCTCCCTCTGTAAGTGCAATTGATGGGTTTTGCACGTTTTTACTGGAAACAGTTTACTTTCTTTGATTGACACATGTTCTTCGTATTAATGAATAACTGTACCACAATTTGTTCCTAAGTACAATGGAGTTGGAAATCCTTTGCTTGCGGAAAAGTATTTCATGCTTTTAAGTGATCTATAGTAGGTCAAATTTAGACGCAAAATTCTCATGAGTCTTATGAGCTAATGTTCAGGAAGAAATAAGTCAAGAAATATTGATAAATTTATCCCTGAATCAATAATAAAATTCAAGGGTATTGCTTTCATTCTTTACTTAATAAGCCATTAAGAGCCTGCTGTACTACCCGCCATATAATGTTTAAGTCCCTTAAGAAAAATGTTATTTTCCTTGAACTATGCTTGGCTTTGAACTGAAATTACTTTTTTACCTTAAATTGTATGATATGTTATACTAGAGATCGCATATTGGTATAAATTCAATCAGAAAATATCTGGGTTTAGTTTTTGCTCATTACTCCAATAAAACTCGTGACTGAATTTGTTTACATTTTGTTGTTATTCCGTAACCAACTTGACAACTCATAAAGCAATTGTTAATTTATAGGAGGCATAACAATCAAGCAGAAGTGACGGGGAATTTAAATTCCCGATTTCCCTCGATGTATACCGCGACTACCTTTCCGGGCGGTTGGAGCAGTAGTGCCATTTCGAACCAAGCGAGTTGACCCTAATTAATCCGCTCTAATGATCGGAGCAGTAGTGCCATGGACAGAGAGATCAAAAATTAGTAGCAGTCGTCCCGTTCCCAACGAGAGATTCGTTCCAGTTAAAACAAATCAATGAGTAATTAATGAGTCTTGCAGGTACATGATATTTTCCTTTGTCCTCGACCATCTGCCTTCAAGACAATAATTTCCAGTTCGACCGCAGAACAGCAGCACTGGCGGTTTTGGTCGCTGGACCGGGAGCGAGTGACCGTGGAAGACCTACTTCGTCCTACTTAGCGGTTTCCAGTTCAATTCGTACAGTGCCGCTAGTCTTCATTGCTTCCTACTTTGAGGAATAATAATCTGGGTGACTTGGTACATGTAATTCTCTTAAAAAACTAGCTACCATCTTAGCATGTTTTTGATTTGAATTTTACATGTTTATCTTGTGCCAAACGTATGTTTCTGATATGACGAATCCATCAGACATATATGTCAGATTAAAAAAAAAATGTTATCAACTTTTAAAGATGTACGTTCAATATTCACAAAAAAAAAATCACAGAATTTGGAAACCGCTCACGTATTTCAAATTCTTTAAAACCGATCTGACTTGCCATCTGGATATCTAATATGTTGACAGGCAATCCAATACTCATAACGTTTCTTTCATACATGTCATTCTATTAATTTAAGAATTCTCAATTCTTATACCAACCAAACACAGTTTTCAACATGAATGACAGCATCAGTAAAGGTTAACAGTTTCATAGAATCTAAAGCGGGCTACACACGGTCAGTTCGGTGTGTCACTTCGGTGTGTTCACTTCTAACTGAACGCAACAATCGCCTCCACACGCTCACTTCTGTGTGTCAGTTCGACCTGCCGTCCACGAGTCGCCGTGAACGCCATTTTAGAGTTAAGCCTGTGTTTTTATTTACATTTTTATGATACATGTTTATTTTGACCGTGTGTAGACCCACTCTGTGTTTGATCATGTATATCATGTATTATTTTCTACAAACATTCTTCCCCTCTGAAAAGTTCTATAAATTCAAGGATAAAATCTTTGATCCAAGCGACCATATTAACTGTATTGAGTAAGACACAATATTTATAAAGACAGACAGTTTTATGGGAAAGCACTTTGCCACACGCAGACGACGTCGCGACGACCAACACGTGCAAATTTCAGGCTACTAGCATCTGTGCGCATGCGCAGCTGACTGATGTGAGCAACTGAACTGACGCGACCGTACACACGCTCACTTCGGACCGCCATCACTTAGATATGTCACGCCGAAATGATGAATCTTCATCATTCCATCAGTTCAGTTTTTTGGTGTGAGCTCACATCAATTTTGCATACACACCGAACTGACCGTGTGTAGCCCGCTTAAGAGGGGGCTCCAGTCACGAAAAATATCGCGTTTCTACCTGCTCCTCCCATAAGGCTAAAGTTAACTTTCAAATTCGGTACAGCCTCAACCGCTCAACCAAAATCGTTAATTTTTAGCTCATTTGAAAGAACAATAATTTATCTAGCGACTTCAGTGAGCAAATTTTTATATCACATTTAGAATAATTAACAACAAATTCCGAAAATTATTTTTTTGCGATTTTTTATCACTAACCAAAAATATATATCGAAATTCTGCCCACTCAAGTCGCTAGATAATTTTTTGTTCTTTTAAATGAGCTAAAAATTAACGATTTTGGTTGATCAGTTGAGGCTGTACCGAATTTGAAAGTTAACATTGGTCTTATGGGAGAAGCAGGTAGTCGCGGGGGACTGGAGCCCCCTCTTAACTGAGTTTTCTTCTCTGACCGACTGTTTTCCCCCGATCGTTCAAGGCCCCTAGGACTCCAGCGCCGCTGGAATGCAGCTACCCGACGTTTGTTTTGCCCAGACACGTTCTCTGCCCCGCTGAACCCAGTTCCCGCGGACAGAGGTCGCCGCCGCCGCCGTTCCCAGAAGCATTACCCGCGGCTCATGCGGCTCACGTCGCTCATTGACGCTGCGTTGACGACGCCGCATCAAGGGACTGACCGCAGTTGTGTTGAGATATCTTCATCCAACGGTCATAAACCGGTCCGATTTCGGAATAAAACATTGGAACACTCCACTGGAGTCGTGAACGAAAGTCGATCAAAGATATAAGAGCTGGGACAATGCCTTTCTATTGTCAGTCATTGTCTATTGTCAGTATTGCTCTACGACAGTTCCTCCAGGAGGTGTTATTGGGATCGGATCGAGATCGAGTTTTACTTTTCAACCACTCATGATGCCGATTTTGGAATAAAAACCAATACTGTGAGTTTTCCTCAGCATTTAAAATCACTATACTTTTTATGATTCAGGGTTTCTAGAGGTGCGAAGTTAAAATATCAGACTTTAAATCCCGACATAACCATTCATTAGCCAAACCGAAATAAAACTTAACAATCCTCCGTTGAACAAACAATTATTGGGCTTGATTATGAAAGGCCGCCGCCCTCTTTTTAAAAAGAAAATCAAATAAAATATCTTGATCATGTTCTTGATTGGTGATTACCCCCATCAAGACAGAGAAAACCGAATAACAATACGTCTTATCTTAAATTGAGTGTCTTTCAGAACACTCTTTCCGAAATCCTCTCCAGGGGCAGAACACACCCCACACCTCGACGGAACCACCACACCGGCGCCGGCGCCAGAGGGGCTCCCTAGCCCACACGGAAACACAATGGTGAGATAACAGGATCACCCGATCACCTATCACCTGTAGGCAGGACAGGAGTAGGGATGGGAAGCGAATATCGATATATCGGATGATTCGATATTTTAGTCCCGATATATCGTTAAAATAATATCGATATTTTTGTTACAATATTACTGGTTTCCGATAAATATCGACTGAAGAAAATGTTCTTGAAAATTTTTGAAAGAGGTTAGTATACGATCGAGGCTGTTTTCTAACTATGAAAAATGTGTCCAGCATCATAAAGTTTGAAAAATCTTGAGTTCCAAGGTGGCAAAACCTATTTAGAATATAGTTCAATCCCCCTTTGAACTAGCAAAATTGCGTTCTTTTTCTTCGGAAATAAAACTTTTTTTGTTATACCGCTGCGAAAACGGCAGTTTTAGTTACATGTAGTGCGGGTCTGAAGAAGCTCTTTTTCGCCCTCGGGAGAGAAAGAATCAGCTGATGTCGAGGACGTCAGGTGATTGTTTTAATGTACCAAAACTTCAAACGTGAGTACGTCAGCGTCGATGGTGAGCTATCGATTGCATTGTGAGTGGTTATTGGTTATTATTATCAATTGCAATTAATTCATTGTTGCACTGTTGCATTGTTGTCAGTTTGATCATTTCACCGATTGATTATTAAGTGCGTTCGATATGTCGATAGTTGTTCATTGCGTCAGTCTAACCTAACACAGATAAAACTGACAATCATCAGATGGTTTAAATAGCAAGAACAAGATAAACGCATCTTTGAGAGGTATCTTTAAATGTAAACAATTTCTAACATTTTGGTTTTCTTAAGAAGTAGGCGTGTTGTATTGAGTGATGTAACGAAAAATATAGTTCATCACACAGGCCTAAAGCTGCTTTCGTTACTCGGTCATTTTAAAACTTCACCTCCTACGAAAAGCGTCACTTTAGGCCCTAGTAATGAAATATACTCTTTTCGATCATTTATCTTAATATCGATGTTTTACTCCCGATACATCGTATTCATCGATATTAATGGTTCCAATACGTCAAAAAGCGATACAGGCTATCAATAACCGTAGGCAGGAGTGGCCAGGGTGGGTCCTGCTCCTAGCTGACCGGTGGTCCGCGGTCGTGGAGATCCTCGGCAGATACTGTACCGTGTTGCCCAGCCAGCGGCGGCCCCGGTACCCATACTCACCGCTACGATAGAGAGTATCGCACTGCTAATTAGCTTTCTCCGCGACTAGACGATACGGTTTATACCTGTGGGCGCGGTTGGAATTAATTGGTGCGCGACATTGTTTTGGAAATTTTAGTTCGGATGGTTTTACTCTGAAATATTTATATCCAGTGGAACAATTTCGAATGCGTTAAATCTATAACGTTCACTACATTTGAACGCAAAAGGCACTACATGGCTTTCACTACATGGCTTCAAAAATGCTTTTTGAGGGAACATTTTGCTCAGGAAATAACGAAAGATGATAATCCCGCTGGGCTATTGGCTCTTAAAAATATTTCGTCGGCTATTGGCTGTTGAAAATATACCGTTCAAAGTGATACAGAACACTGAAGAGTGTTACATTTTTCGGGGCATTAACTTTCTTTTCCACACATGAACATTGAATAAGGTGACATTGCTGTGATTGAATAAGGATAATTAACGTTTTAAAGTCAAAATTTCGATAAAGTTACTGCGATTATATTATTTTTAATATCAAAGTAAGACTTCAAATTTGATAAATTTTGAAGCAAAATTAATTGTGTAACACCACCTGCTTAACTAAGAAGGCAGTGAGACACCAAGGAAGAAGCTAGTCCCAAACTATATTTCAAAAGGCTTACCATTCCGAAATATTTTTTGTCTCAAAAGGCTTACCACTCCGAAGTCATTTTCGGACTAAAGGGCCTTTTGCAACACTGCTTTAAGGACCAATGCACGAATGCATGACTTAGCGCAAAGAAACTGTAAAGTTTAGGAGCCTTGGTCTCAGGGTGTGGCTCTGCGATGCTCTTAAAAATCGTGGCAAATTACTATAGCCCCAATCCGACACGAATGCAAAGTTAATCTTACTACTGGGCGTGGACAACCTTGGCCATGTAGTTCGAACTATCAAATTACATGGAAGTACCCCTATCCTGCCTCGATAATTAGCTTTCTCCCAGTGTCTATGGTAACTAGTGCACCCAGCATGGTACAGTTTGCACGAGGCGTGGTCGAGTGCAGATCTAGCGGTGAAAGCGGCGAATCCCGTGTTTACATCGGCTCCCCGCAAAGGTCAACGATATGCAGATACGGTTGCATTTTAATTACGGAACGACCGTCGCGCCGGCGCGGCGCTGCGCTGGCGGCACAGAGAAGAAATAAGACAGAGGTCGCATCTAATGTTGCGCTAAATATGAGTCGAGCAGTGCCGTAGAGTGGGCGCGGGGGGTAGGGGGGCGCCCGGAAGTCTATTGTCTCCCTATTGCTTTACTTCCTGGTGTTAGGCAGTTACCCGCAACACTACTGCCATATGAATGCGACCTCTGTTTATTTCTTCTCTGTGGCTGGCGGTGTGATGGCGAAATAACGTAAACCTGTCGGGGAGAAAGCGGTAGAAGGCTGCGAAGGTAGTGTGGAATACACAAGAGGAATTGGATTGATTGAGAATATCGCAACACAATTTAGAGTTTACAACCGTCATTAAGGTGTGCGGTTTCGTTGCTTATCACTCAATAGCATCTAAATTCTAAAATCTCTTTGGTCTCTTTTGTGCAGAAAGTCAATGATTGTACTCTTTTAGAAAATCAAATACATCAGGGTGTCTATAAAAGAACTCCGGGAGTTTGAGGCAAAATATTTTAACGAAATAAAAAACTTATATAAATGTTTAATTCATTATTGGAAAGGTTGCATATTCAAGTTTTTTTTAGCAATTTAATAAAATTCAATTTCAGCTCCTTTAGTGGCACGGTACATGTAGTAACGGTAACGGTATTCCACCTCTTCCCATGTCCTAGCCAGCATGTCTGAGGGGATAGTTGTAAAAAATTGATTATTCTTTGCCTTAGATTGTTTATATCACGAATTTTCGAAAGTTTCTTTGTACCGTAACAACAGATTTAGTTTCTATTAGCCAAATAACGCATTGAGCTTTTTGTTGCGGCGTCGCCATATCGCGGCAATACTGACAGCATATGCTGCCACCTCTTGACGAAATCATTCCGAATTCGTATGAGTAAAACTTGATGAGCTACTCGTTTCAGAGACATTAACTACATTTTCCTATTTTCTTTAGTTATTTAGATATGAATTTTTAAAATCCCGGAGTTCTTTTGTAGACACCCTGTTCCTATATCTGTACTCATAAGGGGCTTCTCAGCTAAAAATGAAAAATTCTTGTAGAAAGATTCGCTTTCTGAAACTTTAAAACTATTAAAGGCGAATTGAAAGGGAGATCAATATAAGAATTGTGGTGGGACACCCAAAAGTCTAGCTTAACTTTCAATAATAAGACGCTGACTTTTTTTTAAAAGAAGTTCGCAAAAACCCAAAATTGATTATACTACTACAAGCGGGAAAACGCATTATTCAACAGTTAGACGACCGTAATCCATCAATTTCACAACGGTTCCTCGCATTGGTTCGTCAAGATTGTTTTTCAGACTCGTAAAACAACATCGCGGCCATTCCGGTTCGCAACGGATGAAGTTGGCGAACAAAACCGGAAATCAGGGAAATTATTGTCAGCGTTAGAACTAGACCGAACCCAAGAAGGTTCACGCCTTATTTAGATTTGTTCAGGGTGTTATAAATACTATAAAACGTTTTGTTGATGGATTAACGGTTATGGTAATACAAATTTTGATTGATAGTCAACGGGACAAAAAAATGGTCGGTTCCTCCATCCATGAGCAGAAAGGAGGCCACAAAGTAATGGAAATCCGTGTTTCTAGCCCCTGAGCTGTAAATATTATTCATATTATTAATAATTACCTTCGTAAATATTATGTAATAATAATTTATAATTTAATTTTATAATTTATAATATAATATTTTATTATTTTATAATTTATAATATTTTATAATTTAATAATATTATTGAATAAATAATATTATTTTTATTTATTATTTTTATTTATTATTTATTATTTAATAGGTAAATATTATTAATAATTATTATTAGGTATATATTATTAATAATTTACCTTCGTCAGCTCAAATTTTGATTTTTTTTTCAGCCGGGCAAGAAATAAAAATTTCAGCTGACGAAGGTAAATTATTAATAATCTACAAAGTAAATTGCTAAACACAGCTTTTTCTACGAAGTATTACAAGTTAATGAGTATTATTATGATTACTTCTTCAAAGAGATTAATTCCACTTTTTACCTTATATTTCATTAAAAAAGGTTGTTTTTTTAATTTGGCCTACATAAGAAGAATCTGCTACTGCGGTCCGGGCGTTGCCTTCGTTGTACAATACCGTAACGCCCTATAAACTTTCACGCCTCCAATTTTTTGCCAAGATCCATTTCCAAGATACAGGCGGGCAGCGCGCAAACTCACCTCTGTTCAAATAATATTTATTTCGCCATTTGATCGGGTGATAGTTGGAATTGCGTCGGCTACTTTCTACTTTTCGGCAACCGAGTTTATCTTTATTGCGCGAGTTCTTTTGGCAGTCGTTTCGCAATCGAAACATTTAATCTTGCGCCAAATGTAGGTTATGTTTTAGATACAGTTTACTTTATGTATTGCGGATGCGTAGCGGAAGAAATCCCTTTTACTTTTAGATTGTAATCGGGATCTTGCCATTTATAATAGCTTATGATTATTCATATTTATTTTTGAAAAGTATATGAAAGTTTCGCGAGAGTGAAGTTTTCGTGATGAGACAATATTTAATAAATTTAGGCCTTGCAGCGAAACGCATACATATATGAAGGTTTATGTTTTCATTTACAGTACACAAAATAAAAAGGGAGAAAAATGCGTATTTGCTCAATTTCTTTTTAGTATTAAATTACTTATATCGATCACAATTATTTGAAAACGCTAATCAGTATTATTACTTGAAACTTTACTTAACTAGGCCTATTTAAGTGTTAAATATTTTGGTTAGTCTGAGTTGCCAGATGAACAGTTTTACGTGAAACAAACAATTATTATTGTTAGAGCTAAAACTAAAATTTACAAAAATAGCGGTATTCAGCTTTTTTGCTCTATCTATGAATCAGGAAATACGCCACGCTTAGGGGAGCAGCACATTTTTTGAAAAACTTGGAGAGTTCCTCCAAAAATTACTGAACTGCCCAGTTTAATCAGTTACTGGACAATTTAATAAGTAACTTTTTAGTGCCTGACCATAGAATAGCTATTTGTGTATAAAGAGCGCAACGACTATGTGTGCTCGTAATACACACAATATTTTTCCTACCACAATTATTTAAGCAGTTTTAACTTATTAACTGACCTATACAGAAAAGTTCATTGTGGTTATGTTTGCTTATTCTATTGGAACTAACCGGAAGTTAGTGTATATGAGCGCCGACTGAGATATCAGCTGCTTTAGAGCGAGCCAACTAGAATTTAGAATACGGTGAGTGTCAAGGGATTTTTGACCAATAGAAACTGGTCTTTGGTGTTTGACGTCATAGTTATCCCTCTTGTGTCTTGTGTGCCACCTTAACCATCGATGCCTTAACCTAATAAGTAGCCCTGATTTAGCGAGCGGGAATGTACATTTCCGCTCGCTTTTGCAAGCGAGAATGAAATAAAAGCGGAAATTAACAGTTTTCCGTGCTGTTTACAGGTGTGGCAATGTGATTATTTCCATGCAGTGGTAGGAAAAATACCTTTATTAGCAACTTATATTACGAACAACATTACCACAATGGCTATCACATCCTCGGAGAGCCAGATGGTAGGCAAAGCAATCTCGCCGACGGATCTTTCCGCATCCTCGTTCGCTGAGGACTGAGGACGGTAATTTGCAATATGATAAGCCCCATCAAGGTCAGGCGGTCAACGATATAACCAGGGGCACACTGACACTAAATGACGGGGTGACGGGGACAAATGCAACGCCGCCCGACTATTGAGACATTTGTATATCTACCAAACATTTACTACATTAAATTAATATCCTATAATATCCTTCTCGGTTTTTTTACAGAACAATGTATGTTGACTACAATTAATTACTAAAATTGACAATCCTAAATAATTAAGAGAGGAATTGAAAAAGCGTCCTGAAAATGAAGCAGATTCCATAACTGTATTTTAAATTTTATTCGGACTTCTTGAACATCCTCGGAAAAGTTTCAAAAGGGAGGTTAGTTCGCGTTGATAAAATAATTAATTTCCTGAATTTGTTAAAAACATTTAAAACAACATTTGGTCAAAACACATATTTGAACCGTGTGACCGCACTAATAGAATTCCTCATAAACAAATTGAAGCTACAATAATATGGCTCATTCATGAATACTTGAAACGCAGCACTCTTTTAAAACAAACTCATATCTGGCAATGGTACGACTAAAACGTAGACGTTATTCTCATAAATGGGTAAATGCTACTCAACTTTAAATTTAAAGGTGATTTGCCCAACATAGGAAATCAACACCCGTAAATTTTGCACCCCCTTGCCCCATGCTCTTCCCCCTACTGCCATCACGCCTAAGGATGCAATCGCGATATATCCGAAGTTTGATATTTTACGAAACATCGTACTTATCGATATTTAAGGTACCGATTGACAGAGCGTCCGATTAATGAATATTGCAAAAATTGACATCCCTAAGGATGGTAAAATAACATCGATAGTATAACCGAATTATCGATATTTAGGTTTCCACATATCGTTTGTATCGAAATCAAAAGGCAGGGCTTGTAACAGTTCTTGAGGTTGAAAAAAATAAAAAAATAACTAAAATAAGAAAAAATAACCTTTTCTAAACAAAAAATGTACTAAAAATTAGAAAACCGGTGTTACATTGGGGATAATACATTCTTAACTTTGGTAAAAAACAAAATCTCAACAGACTAATTTGCCTAGATTTGACGGCAGCGAGACTTGGTTTTCACGCAACGAGACTTGGTTTTCATTACAAACAAATGACGCTGACGAGATTCGTCTGCCGCGATGCAGCTACGAGATCGTCTGACAGACGAATAGTGTGAACAGGGCTAGTGTAGCAGTTCTTGAGGTTGAAACAAAAATAAAAAACAAAATTCCAAAAAAATAACAAAAATAACCGAATTCCAAAAAATAACAAAAAATAACCAAGAGCAAAAAAAAAATAAACAGAAAATAACCCGTTACAAGCCCTGAAACGGTTCCGATCTGTTGAAAACCCGATATCTCGATATTTTAAAGTGACTTACCACCCCTCACCGCGCGGCTCAGTTACGCTGACAGCTGTTCTAACGTCCGCCGCGGCCGTCACAGCGCCTAGCGGCTAGCGGCTGTAAACACGGTAATGACGGCGGGCAGAATGGATTCCCGCGATGCATAAATCCCGTCGCGTGCTTCCTGCAGCACGGCCGACTACAAAGCACAACAGCACAACAGCCACAGCGTGCCGCTGGACCACCTGGGCGTCACAGCGCCGCGGCCACGCGCCGCCGCCGCGCGGGTGTGTATAGACAAAGTCAAATGGCTTGGCCAAATCCGCCAGAGAGACGTTAGTTTTAGAGCATTGAGCTTACGGACGGCTAAGGCCATGTCAGTTGATTCTACCTGTATTTAAACCAACTGTACGTCACAGCCACGCGCGCGGCGCAACTGTGTATAGATAGGCTTACCAGACGTCTGGGATTTCCCCGGACAGTCCGGGTTTCAGTCTTGCGTCCGAGGAAACGTCCGGGGTTGAATTTTGTCCGGGGTTTAGTCAGCCTGCGTGAAAAATAGAGGGAAATGCCCGAAACAAATGAAATGGTAATTCGTTTTGGGCGGTTTTTAAGAAATGTCATACAAAACAAAAGAAATGTTCATCAAAACGAAGGGATATTTTGTTGTTTCACCAGATATCAAAATGAAAGGGAGTCGGTCGGCGACGGGCTAATTCGTTGCGCGACATAACGGCTCAACTGCGTCTTCTATGCTTGGTCACAAGGCCTACACATTGTTATTTAGCCAGTTAGTATTCCAGAAACGATAATGCCGCGCAAAAACGGCAGAAAAGTAACCCGGCTGCCGAGAGACCCTTAGAATTACACCGGACCAAACATTACTGATGCACCATTTCATTTCCCTTGTCCTCCTCTTCTCCCCCCCCCCTTTCTGTAGGTGTCCGGGGTTGGATCTGAAAATTTATGGTAAGCCTATGTATAGATCACGTTAAATGACTTGGCGGAAGGCCGTAATTGTAATATTAATGTGAATTTTAACACTGAGGCTTACGAACGGTCTGGGTCATGTCAATTTGACTCGACCTTTGTTTAGAGTGGAGTTTACAGACGTTCAGACGTCCAGGTGAAGAATAAAACACTGGACATGAAGTTCAGTGTTCAGCAGGTGCAAGGGCATTGCAAATATCGAGATGGGTGGGTGGGCTACCAAAGTTCAAGACTTCATTGAAAAGTCATTCCACGAGTCACGTAGAAACAAACGATGTCTGTTCTTGCACTTAGCTGTTTCTTAACTTGGTTTAGTTATAACGTTACAATGTTAGTTTATGTAGTAAACCAAAAAAAACTTTAAATTAAAATGTTTTATGTTTTTTAAAACCTAATTTATGCAATCCTTGGTAGGTTATTCGAACATTAATCAATTTCAAATATCAGAGAATGCTTCAAAAGTTATGAGAATCATCTAAGTTGAAAACTCTTTCAACCATACCTTGCTTATACAAAACGTGGCTAATTAGTTTGTAAACCTTTCTGTGTCTTTAATTTGGACTGTACTCTGAATCGTTTTCAAATAAACATTTCTTAATCAAAAATTTTGGATTGAACCATTTTCTGTGAGTGTATGATATATAAACCCACGCATACAATACATTCACCAAGACCGCCCAAAATTAATTACACACAGTATCTCTTTCCTCCCGGTGGGAAAGGACGAGAGAGAGTAAAACGCATTCCGCTGGGACACAATCGTGCGAAACTCACGCGGGAATCTCATCACCAGCGGCGATTACGAAACACCGACCTCTCAGCCAGTGGTTCCTTTCTTTCCTCTTTTAATAATCACTACTCCAGCAGCAATTATCCTGAAGTAATTTCGCTGTTCATTTGGCCCTGTTGATTAACCTACCGGTCTTGAATGATTGGTTGCGAGGTTGAAGGTAGTCTTTGTACACGGTGCTAACATCCTCATCACCATCAGTCAATGCTAGTTAGCAGTTTTAACTGCCAATCTTCAAAAGCAAATTGCCGAGTCTTTAGTTACAGGCAAGGGCAAATTGTTAACAAAGAAAATTAAATTATTTAATTTCTTCTTGTCTTGTTGCACAGAGAAGAATCTAACAGAGGTCGCTTTTAAATGGGTCTTCTGTTGCGCTCAAGTGGCTGCTAGTTACAGTTAAATCTAGCTACAGTTAAGTTACTAGTTACTAGTTACATCCAGTTACTAGCTACAGTTAAGTTAAATTAGGAGAGGACAGCGACGGAGCTGCTCTCTCGCGGCGTTAACGGTGAACTATTTTTATGAGTCCTCGACACCAGCGCTCGACACCAGCAGAGCGCAACATTAGAAGATACCTCTGTTTGATTCTCCTCTGTGCTTGTTGTTAAATTTAGTTTTGAGAAACTCCTGACAATGAGGCTGATAAGAGTGCGAGGAGGACAGGTGCGCCGAGTGATAACGCCCTTATCAACAGGTGGTTAACTTTGTTTCCACATGGGCGTATCTTGCCACTCCTTGGTTCATCAAGGCCTGATTGGTATTATCAACAATGTATAGTGGATGGGCTAATCCAAAAGATAGTTGCGTTATTGGATTTTCTAATAAGTGATTGAAGTATCTTTGAAAATAAAGATGACGATGTATCTGATTTTTTATCGCAGATGATTGTTTTATAGCGACCTGATCGTTGCACGATTGAGTGTCTTGCGATTTTACTAATTGAGTAAAGAGTAATAATAACTGCGCACAATATCGCAGTTTACTTGGAGATACACAAAAGTAACTCATAGATTTATCATCGCGGATCTTTTCCGTTATACCATAGAAAAATAAACAGGAAGATATACGCTAACTACGATTAAAATACAAATCAGTTAATACAACTCAATCAAAATATTAATATGTACAATCGTAGTTCTGCCGTCGAACCGCTAGGTCCGCTAGTTTCTTGAGCCCAACTACGACATACCAGCCGACTGTGCGTGTGCACACACCTTTCTTTTTGCTTTCGACCTACATTTAAAGCTGAATTTTAAATCAACCATATTAACATCTATCATGCGGTTTTAAATATATTTTAAGCAACACATGTTTAAATGTAGACAAAGCAGACGTTTTTAGTTTCACGTGTGAAACTAAATTCACGTGTGAATTTAGTGTGAAAAAACAAGATTGACAAGAACTTCAAGCTGAACAAAAAATGGTGAGTGCTGCCCAATAAATAAAAAAAGCCAGAAATTAAATAATACCTCGCCAAAAAATACAATGTCATTTAGAAATACAGACGTTTTTAGATTCCAATGCTTTTTAAATGGCAGATATTTTACATTATTTCTCGTTTTGTGGTAGAGTTCAAGCAATTTTAGTGTTTTTCCTGCCATCACGGAATAAAGACCTTTAATTTGAGTCCTCTCCCATATTTCTAAGACTTGCCAGACGCCCACAATTTTGACGCGAAGAATCGCCTCAATTGGAAGAGGGCTCCCAGATCTACTTTGCTGGCTACTTGCACATTCTTATTATAAAAAGTACAAGTGTAACGACTGCCTGAAAAAATGTGCAATCTACAATCAGAGCAGCAAAAAAGAACTGCTGTTATTAAACCGCACTTTTTCTAATTTTAAAGTTGACCCTACCAGTGGCCTCTTGTCACCCTCAGAAAATCTCGAACACGTCGTCAACACAGCTCTTCTGTACAAAAATACATTTTCCAAAATTGGACATAAATTGGGGTTGGATAAGCGACTTGTTGGGCTCAAGGGGGGACTTGTTGGGGCAAAGAGCATAGTTTCTTTAGATTCTCTGGCGTGTGTATCGTGTGAAGAGCGCAGCAATTTTATCATAGAAACACTGTTTCGTATACTCATACATAAAAAATGAAAATGGGTTTCAAATGGTTTTAAAAACAGTGCACTGGGAAAGATCAAAGTTTTGAAACATGCATAGTTATTGGTTGAAACGTAAAAATACAAAGTAAAAATCACTGATTTTTTTCTTACAGAATATGTATTTACTTATTTTCCTATCGGTGTTCCATAAAGTAAATTAATATTAGGCCTTTAAAGTAAAGCTTTAACCAATTAATTTTCCTACATGGTTTGGGGTTTTTTATAGCCTTGGGTTTTTTGTAACCTCGCGAGACCTATCCACCTCCTGGCCAGTTCTTCAGTTAGATCCGTCTGTTGAGTAACGAACGGCACGGTACGGTGCAGCGGAAGAAGAGCGCGAGTCAGGTTGGCAGCGAGACGGAGTGATAAGCTGATAAGCTGGCGCGGGGAGAAGGCTGCCTCCTTGTGGGACATTGGGAATCCCGCGCTGCCCGATATGGCAACAAGGCTCGCCGTAACCCTGACTTAGACGCCACGCCAGTCCCTACATTTTGGATAATACCACGTCCTAGCGCGTACGCTTTTTCCCTATCCCGTGGCGCTTCTGTTCCTGTTTATTTTTCTATGGTTATACGTATACCACTGTTTCGGGTTTGTTTTGCAAGCTTGAGTTTGGTAAGTTTGGTTAGGATAGGTTAGCTTAGGTTAGGTTAGGTTAGGTTAGGTTAGGTTAGGTAACATAACCTAAGCTAACCTAACCTAACCTTACGTAACCTTACCTAACCTGACCTAAGAAACTGGAAGTGGGACCGCTAGACGGGCAGACCTGGCCTCTCGTTCTAGACAGAGATTCTTTGTTTGAAATTCATTTTTGGTGATGGTGATTTTATATTTTTATTTGGATTTTTGCGGACATTTGCCATCACTGATTTAGTAAACCAGTGAAACTTGTTTTTTACCAATCAGTGATGGCAAATGTCCACAAAAATAAAAATCAAAATAGAAAGAAATAACGGTAGATAAGATATCGAAACCGCAGGTGAAATATTCTTACAAGGAATTTCCACTTTAAAACGAATAATAACAATTATTTGACCAAGTTTATGGTGATTGGTAAAAAGTCAAGCTTGAAGAGTAAATTTGAAATGATGGTATACGTATAACGGAAAAGATCCATCATCGCAAAGCCAAAATTTAAAATGTGGATGGAAAGCAAACTAACTTTCACAACAAAAATCCCACAAATAATAGTCAGTAATTTTTTTTGCGGTGGTAGGAAAAGTCCGATCAACCGAATAACATCGACGCTTTTACTTTCTTTACCTACCCAATTAACCCGTACAAAAACACCAACTGATCTTATCAAGTCCTCGATCTTATCCTTGACCCTGCGCTTTCACTACGGGTGGAATGCAAATGCCAATGCTGGAAGAGGTGCGTGCCAGCGTGCCAGCGTGCCGCGAACGTCGGACGACGAGATCCGGCGGCGGAGATAAAGGGGTAATCGGGCTAAGTAGTTCTTGAAAACCGGACCACACGGAGCATTGCGTGTGACTAGTGAGACTAGAGACAAGCCGGACCCTGGGCGATGCCGTATAGAAAGGTAATGGTAATGGCAACATTCCAGGCTGATACGTGAAGGGTACTCGCTGCCCCCTGGGGGTGAGTAAACTTGGATTTATATCTATTTGCGTGTGGATTAGCCATTTACAAATGTAAATGGGGTTTAGAAGTGATGTAAGAGTGGTAAGAACTAGTTAGAATGGATTAAGAGGGGCCATACAGCCATGTTGCCAAATCTTAAATATGGCCATATGAATAGTGGCACTGAACCAATTCGCCTTCTTAACATCACCGCACAAGCTAAAACAGTTGGTTTAAATATTAAGGACCAAGGTAAGGTTAACTTCCAATTTAAGTCAGAGTATCCTCGCTCCGCCGGGAATCAACATTTCCAGGGAATCCAGGAGGCACCAAGGTTTATTTATTCAGAAAATGTCATTCTGGTTACCCATATAGACTTAGCAATGCAATTACAGCTTTTATTTACTATACCCATTTTTAAACACTATACCAGTACAAACTACACTACAGTTGAACCTTGACAAGAACACTTCAAAGAGGATTCAGGAAACAGTCTCGTAAGGGACTATTCCTATTGAAGTTCGTGTTAATAGGACATAAGGTGCCATTACAACTGAATGATGTCTTTAAAAGTGCGCTTGTTATCGAGGTTTTTATATTAATTTTGCCTTGGCACGCTTCTTGGATGCTTTGGTTCCTCCTATTTTCCCTGAGAACTTCGATTCCCAACAGAGCTTGGATAACCAATCAGGTTCGAGACCTAGAGGGAGTAGTAGATCATCCTGACTTGTCCATTTGGGAAAAGAAGACTACAACAAAAACGGGTTGGTGGCATTGGATTAGGACCCTTATCCTCACATACGGGCTCTTAGAATCTGCCGGGAATCTGATGGGGAATTCTGCTAGAAACGACGTATCTTCTACTCCGAATGTTTTCTTATCGAGATCTCACTGAAGTCAGAAATTCATCTAAGACCAATCATCAGACAAGTGTCCACAGATTCCTCCCTTTTGCTACTAGAGTGATTCTGTATATCCTTTTTTGGTGTATTACGCGTTTTGAGGACACATCCTCATCTTCAAAACCTCGTACAAGAACTTAAAATCTTCACTTGTGAAAGGTCGTCAACAGTTATAAATATACCACTGTTGACAACCTTTCACAAGTGATGATTTTAAGTTCTTTTACGACGATTTGAAGTTGAGGACGTGTCCTCGAAACGCGTAATCCACCAAAAAAGGACATACAGGATCTCTCTGGCAGCACTCAGATAATTTTATACCTTTTACAGTTCATACCAATGATTCAGAGACAAGGCAACAAAATATGAAGTCGTACCTTGTTCTTGGCACGCTTGGTCTGGTTCTCGATGTGACACAGCCACTCTAGGCTGCGGATGTAGAGGCACTGCCAGCGTCTCTCGAGGTCCCTGGCGACCCGGGCGGCGTCCCTGGGGCCTCTGCGGCGCTGGGGGGCGCCCTGGGCCTCCTCGTGTGTCTGGGGCTCCTCGCCCACCAGTCGGTCGCACCGCTTCAACACGGAGCACACGATCTTTCCGTGCGACTCCACCTCACGTTGGATAACCTGCAACAAATGAAAGAATGAAACGTTTCTTCCAAAATATATACATACAGCTTGAACGAAAATATAAAAAACAACAAAACAAAGGGGTGTTTAGATCTGTAAAACTGCAATCTTCTACTATATATTTGTAACATACCACTCACCTATCAACACACAGCCCAAACTACTTGACCTAGAATCTTGAAACTTTGCATGAACGTTCCTCTCAGGGCGTAGGCATCAACTAAGACCTGATTTTTAAAAATTCCCTCAGGGCTACGCCCTATGGTATCTCAAAGTTTCAATGCTAAACTATAGGGAAGCTCATATAGTTGTCATGGCAACCTTAACATTAATCACGAATCCAAGGAAGTTTTTCTATTTTTCCACGGGTGAAACCGGGTTGATCAGCTAGTCGTAAATAAAACTAAATATTACAAATGTCTGTAGAGGATAACATGAGATAATTGGATTTGAACAATATCTTCGCAGTTGGCAAGTGGATGTTGAAATCTGAAACTTATGAGATCAAGGCTGAAAAGCTTTATAGCAAGTTATTAGTCCTTCGCGTAGGATAATCTGCAAGAGAACAAGGGGGTGGTCAGGTTTGGGAACTTCAAAGCCAAATTACATTTTTGGAGGGATAACCTGACTGGATTTGGAACGCAAATCTTCACAGCTGGCAGGTGGATGTTGAAATCCGAAACTTATGACATTGTCTGAAAACCTTTATGGCAAGTTATTAGTCCTTCGCATTGGATAACCTGAGATAAAACAAGAGGGTGGTCAGGTTTGGGAACTTCAAAGCCAGGTTAAATGTTCGGAGGGGCGACTTGATTGCATTTGAACACAAATCCTCATCGCTGGCGGGTGATGGATTTTGAATCCTAAACCTATGAGATTGAAGCTGAAGAACTTTATAGGAAGTTATTAGTGTCTGTTCTCGTAGTTCTCCAAATTATGTTTTCTGACTTGTAAATTATACCAAAAACTGTACAATTTTACAATTTTAACAATATACAATTGTACCAATTACAGAAAAATAATTGGTGTTGATTTCGATGAACTTTGCCCTGAAGATGGAGAACTGCAACGTCTCCGAAACGTCGGCATTGAAACTTGACATCAGCACACGGTCTACCCCAGAAGTCTTCGAGTTACCACGTCCCCGGTTCGTGACGCCTTCGACAAACGGAAACCTATGGCCTCCAGCAACCAAACTCCCTCAAACAGGCAGAAGTTTGAACAACATAATGGTCCAACGATCCTAAAGCAAAAGTACACAAATGAAGATGCACACAATAGTTTTGAGGCATGGTGTCCAACAGGTTTCCGGGGGTAGAAGAATAAATAAATTCGTGGATTTGAATTTGGAACATACTACGTTTAGTGGTTTATGTATGTGTGTATTTTTATCCAGGGACAAAAATTCTTGAACAATCGGGGAAAGCATATTGCAGTCACCTCAATTGAGGGTACTTTTAACCAATAGGCTAATATAGCTTTATTATCCATTTTTTGTAGCCCGTGAGCAGCAATAAATGTAAGACTGTATTACTTACGTCTGTGCTCAACTTGTTGTGTCAGGTGGTCAGACATTGTAGATGTACATGTTTCGATGTTTATTACATCATCTTCAGCATCTCAATAACGAAGTTGATCCACCAAAAGGTTTCGCTAAATGTTTACAAAACACAATACACATTGCACGAACATTGAATAAATAAAACTTTACAAAAACACATACACAGGCCTGTATCAAACGGTACGCGCGTCGCGAACACATTTATTTAATTTATTCAATGTTCGTGCAATGTGTATTGTGTTTTGTAAACATTTAACGAAGCCTTTTGGTGGATCAACTTCATTATTGAGATGCTGAAGATGATGTAATAAACATCGAAACATGTACATCTACAATGGCTGGTAAGACATTGTGTGTCAGGTGGTCACCTAAAACAACAAGTTGAGCACAGACGTAGGTAATGCAGTCTTAATATAGCTTGCCTGATATTGGAAATGGGTCTACGATTACCGTCACAAGCTTCAGTTCTACATACATCCTGAGAGTTATAGGCAACCTGAGAGTTTGAAGTTCCATGGTTTTCTTGTGGCGGATGTTTTCATCTTGGTACAGTTATTGTGCCATTCACGCCAGCCTCTAAGCTATCTAAAATCCGACAGCTATGTTTATATAGCTTAGAGGCTGGCGTGAATGGCACAATAACTGTACCAAGATGAAAACATCCGCCACAAGTAAACCATGGAACTTCAAACGTATCCAGTGTGCCTCTGGAACTTACAGAGATCAATCTACATCGTAGTGTGCTCAGTTGCACACCTGATGAGACTACGGACGATCAACTGTCCTGAAGTCGAAACGAACAGGAATCGGCATTCAAGCTGTTGGTAGAACGGCGCGAACACACTACCAGCTGCTTTGGGTACTTTACTTCCCCACGCTCTTCTGAGTAGTGGTGCATTGGCCGGGAAGGCCGCAAAGCCGTATCGATTCCTTGTTTGGCAAGTGGAAACTGCGTGTATTGAGCTCCGCTCGATACTCCACCTGAGTCGGTGGGGAGTCGGTTAAACCCAAATACCACTCCAAACCTTTTCAGGCCACGCGGGAATGGTATTCAATACTTGTCATATTTCGATCTCGTTGGATCTCTTCAGGTAGGTGTGGACTTCAGATCTCAGAAGTCAACCTACGACATAGCTGTCGGATTTTAGATAGCTTAGAGGCCGGCGTGAATGGCACAATAATTGTACCAAGATGAACCTGAGAGTATTAATATTATTATTGGTATATTTTCTTCTCTAATTTACAGACCTTGCTCTTTCCCCCACCCCTACCCCCAGCAGGTGTCTAAGGAGTCCAGAACACGTGTCAGTTGACCTCGGGGCCACGTGTCGGTTGACCCCGGGGTCACGGCGCCCGGCCTGCCTCATTACGGTCATCTGTTCCTCGATCCCCCGCATCCGTCCATCACTGCTGTACCACTGCAGCCTGACACTGACAGGAGACATATGGCCGTAATGTAAACACCGGTACGAGTAGCTAACGGCTCGAGGGTCGAGGGGATCGCTGATTGATTAATTATGTTACGAGGGGGGGGGTGTAGAGTGGTGTTGAGTTTCCATTGAGGAGAGCGGTAGGAGGTGATAGTCGATTTCCTCAATGTCAAATGTCAGCTCAGTTAGGGAATCGCAAGAGTGCATTTATTACATTTACGGATTTTTATGACATGGCTGACTGGAACATGAAAATAGTTAACCAAGCAAATATGTTCAGAGGGGCATATTAAAAACCATTTCATTTTTTATCATTCTTTTTGAGACAGGTACCTCATGGAGGACGTTATCCTGAATATGAGTGAAGGATGAGTGTGATGATCGTGATGATAGTGGCGCGATCTTGTAGCCTTGTTACTGACTAAGGTTGGCACGTTCCTTAGACAGGACTGTTAATTATTAGCCCAACAACCAATGGCAGCTGGCTCCAGAAATATAGTAATTAAGTTATACCGAAGTCGAACCCTCGAATTTCTGTGCTCACCTACCGCCGGAAATTTGTTCGACAAAACGCGTGTACATTTTCATTTGTTGATTTTTCTTTAGGAACATTACGTTTTTCAAAATTCCGCCTTTATATTTACGAATTATATAAATGAATACGAGCGAACAAATGCTAACTTTTTTCTCACACACAAATTTTGGCAAGCTTGATGATGGTGTAAGATTTCTTTAGGACCATTACGTTTTTCAAAATTCAGCCTTTATATTTACGAATTATATAAAAGAATACGAGCGAACAAAGTGCTAACTTTTTCCTCACACAGAAAGTTTGGGCAAGCTTAATGATCGTGTAAGATTACAAATCTTTCAGGTTTCGTTATACTTCATTCAGTGAGAGTGTAAAGTAAAGCCACACCTCCTGCATCAGCTGTAATTTTGGCAGGCTGTGTCACATGAGTGCCTGATGTTATTGCTACAGAACTCCAAAGAGCTTTAGTAAAATATGGAGCTGGAACTGGATGTCTGTTGACAAAGCCAATTATGGTTACGTTTGTTTGCAGTGAACGTAAAATGCACACGGGCTTTACAATAAGTAAGTAAATTGTTTATAAGACAAATTAATGCATTCTCACATGCTTTATTTATTATTCATATCATATAGTATTCATTTAATTTAAATCACTAAGGGGAATGGCTGTGAACCATCCCTGGGAACATATGGACTGCTTGTTCTCTGATTGGCTCTTTTCTATACAAATGTTATTTAAGGGGAGGGGCTTTACTTTACACACTCACTGAATAAACTATAGGAACAAATAAAAATTAATATAAATAGAAAATGTCATTATGTCCGAGTTAGAACCATATTAAACCATAACAAATTCAACAGCGTATCAACAAAGGAACTCCACAAGTCACCGCAGTGACGCTGAGAAGTGTCGAAGTGTCACACGCGTCTGGCGACAGGTAATGTCTTATCTCGGTCAGCTGATCATTAATGCAGTGTTGCAGCTGATCAGCCGCACAGCTGAGCGGCTAAATGCAGCTATTCTGACCGGCTGCGGCTACAGTACAGCAACAGCTAAAGGCAGCTGACAGATATCGATGCAGATTAGGGAATCCAATCCCGGGATCCCGTATGATTTTAGGGCATTTTCAATTCCGGGATTCTCAGGCTCGATCCCGGGATTTTTGGGATTATCAGATTTAATTTATGTGTAACATTGATGTTGATTAGGTTCCCATAAGTTTTAACTGCGTTTATAACTAAGAGAACCTTGTCAAATGGCCTTTTCTAACAAGTAAATAATAGTTTGCTGTGTTATTGCAGTCTGAGTAATGTAAGTCTATATGTAACTGATGGTTTTCAGTTAGTACTGTATTTTCAAGCCTTGAAAAATTGTACAAAATATTTTATTTTGTTTCTGATACAGTACATTGAAATTACCATTAAGTTTCATTATGATGTTGTTATAATAATTTATTTTTTTGTTGTAGTTTCTTTATTTCATTGCACTTTACATTTTTCCTAGAGAAGTTTTTCTTTTAGTTCTAATATTATTTGACCAAGTGAATAAATCTATTCATATTGTGTATACGACTTTCTTTAACTTATGTTTAAATCAATAATTCTACAATTCTTTTGCATATTTTATTGTTATTTATCTAATAATGTGTTTTGACCTGACGTCTTTATTATTCGGTGTTACATGATGTGGCCGACCATATTTCATTTCTAACTGAATTTTTTTTGTAATTGTAATTTTTTTGTATCTTGGTAATTTTTTATTTTGAACGTTTACAACTTTAAACTACAGTAACTAGAAGAAAAGGTGACTCAAGTACTACCCTAGCTATAACTACGATACCATGGTATATACGCGAAATTCATTGTACCATTTTTTATATCGGTAAATACTATGTAAGTTCAATCTCGGGATACGTCCCGGGATCCCGGGATTAACGTTTTCAATCCCGCAATCCCGGGGTTGAAAATTTCGACCGGGATTGGATTCCCTAATGCAGATATACAAAAAGTCAAATGACATGGACCATTCTGACCATAAGACTAATGTTAATTCAGTATTGAACCTAACGGACACCCTGGGCCACGTTATTTAACGCTATCTATATCAGACACGGCCGAGCAGTGACAGGTGTAGCATGCACAAAGTGTCATGTGGGCGAAGGCGTCGGGTCTCAGTTGTGCATGCCACCCCTCCATGTACGAATGGGCGCCTACCTGCTTTCTGGATTTGGTCTCAATTGCACATTCTACCCCTCTATGCACAAACAGACACCTACCTGAGTCCGGGCAGCCGCGTTTTTCACACTTCAATGGTTTCTTTTGAAACTTCTGTCATTGTTTATACTTGTGGGGCTAACGCGTGCGTTCCAATAATTGTAATCTTATGTAATAATACTATTTATTCTGTGACAATGTTTACCAATTTATTGGTATTCACAACAAAATGTTAAATATATGGGAAAATCTTTTATCCAGCTAAGGTAGGCCTGAATGCTATATCACAGTTCAAGAAAAAATATTTTTTCTTAAACTGTGGCAATATTTTCTTCCTAAAGTAAGATTGCAACTATACGGATAAAAAAAGTTTAATTTATGCTATAGTTTTAGCGAATTTCTCCTGTAGGGAAGAAGCTATTACCGTGGGTCACTATAAATTTTCGTTTTGGTGCCCCCAGAAGTCAAAAGCCCCATTCGTTCAAATTTCTAGATATATATATATATATATATATATATATATATATATATATATATATATATATCTGTAGGCACGATAGCACTCGCAAAAATGGTCCGATTGGAATGAAATTTGGCACAGACGTGTAAAGTAGTTACTATTTGGACGAGTTCGAAAACCAGCCCAATCGGACCATTGGAAGAGGGGGTAGGGGGGATAAACACTAAAAAAATGGGGTTTTTGTGTTTTTTACATAGAAAAATATAAATAATCCGATTTTTGTTAGCACCATTGAATTCAGCTCAAAAACAAACAATTCAGTATTTTGAATCATTGCTCTATGTCTAATTGTTACCGAGATATTGAAAGTGGTAAACACAGTACGTTGTCCCAATCTTAACCTTATGGGAAAAGAAGTAAAATTTTATATCTCGCTTATTTCTCAACATATCTTGGTAAAACTTGGTAAATGGCTTCTTCTAGGTCAGATCTACTAAGTATTGAATTAAAACCACCCAGTTTTAATATACCCGTAGCAGCAAACCTGCATACTCATTCCCCGTGTTATTCTTATGGAGCTTACAAAAACATGTCAAATCTCGCTATGTTCGAAAGAAATATGTTGTTTTGCATTTGAAATTCGCTGATTATGCAGGTCTGCTGCAACGGGGGTATTATTAGGTTTGTACCATTGAAAACAGCTACATATAATACAGCTCGATAAACCGCCTCGGACGGATGGGGACGCTCGGAGCCTCAGACAAATGTGAATTATATAGGGTTTATAATACTCAGGTATTCATATACATTTTTAAACGAAAATTTAAATTTATTTTTAACGTGTTATTTTGCTACTTTTATATTATACTGTAGCACAACCTGTTGCTTTCGAAAACATCAGATTTTTAACCGATTAAATCGAAAAAGTATATAGTTTTATTTATTAATGCAGGGGTATTTTTATACCTCTACATACGTACCTTGGTAGGGGTATTTTCTATATATATATTTTTTGTTGGACTAATACAGACTTTACGACCAAAATTAATTTGAAAACTATAAATATCTGGTATTATAGTTGTTATAATATTTACTGATAACATTGTAAACTTAGAATACTAACATTAAAAATAAACGCGTTATATTTTTTTTAACCAGTGAGGCGAGTTGTTTTTAATTCTTTGAGCCCTTGTTGAGCCCCTCCGGAGGTCCAAAATCTCGACTTCATTGATGTCCGTTCCGAGCATAGAGGGTCTCATGCAGAGAAGGGACGCGCGCCAGTTCCTACATAGTTCCAGCCCGCCGGGGTAGCGTCCGTTTTGAGCATGGAGGGTCGCATGCACAAAAGGGACGCGCGCCATTCCTAGCATGGTCCCATCCGTGCATGCTACACCGGCTGCAGGTATCTGACACACGAGACCCTGCACTGGCCCGCCGCCAGCCCGTGAGTCACAGACCAGATGTCTCGGACCCTGCCAAACGTTTGACCTTTCACTGAGTTTGACTGACAAAAGGGGGCTTTTCCGGTGAGGTTCAGAATAAACAAACCTTTAAGAGGTCCTCTGTCTTTGGCCTAAAGCTGAGAAGACCTCTTCGCGCATAACTAGGTGTACGTTCTTTTATCTTGTACTAGCAGTTGCCCGTGGCTTCGCTCACGATAAAAATTACAGCTGATCTTACTTCTGCTCTTTGAACTGTCAAATTGTAGTACTCACGGCTGTTTACATTTCGGTATCTGAATGTTTACATCCTTATAAAATGTAAACATTGAAGCTAAGGACGTTCACGAGGCGTAGCCCGAGGGGATTTTAAGAAAGTGAATAGGCTTCCCAGGAAGAATGTTTCCCAGGTTCAAGATCTACCTCTGTGTGAAATTTCAACCCAGTCGGTTCAGTATTTTTCGAGTTCACTTGTCCCATACATACATACATACATACAGAAACCACCTCTTCTTTATAATAGTATAGATAGATAGATAAATTTGAATAAACTCACAAAAAATTATTCCATTTCCATAAAATTAACATTGGAAAAAGTTCTTTGACTAAACCATGAAATAAAAATAAACTGGCAAAAAAAAGAACATGCGACACATTTTTTCTCTCCATAAACCAATACATTACATGCTCTTTCGTTAAAGGGTTTTTCAATAAGTACAACAAATAAACGTAATAATAACAGGAAACGTTCTTCCAATGTCTTGTCCTACAGGAATCCCACCAGGGAAGCGAATCATATGAGCAGGTGGTTTCAGATGCTACCGGTAATTTAATTGACCGTTTTATTTGACTTTTAGTACCTCATTCATTTATTTTTTAATACCGTCACTTAACATTTGCTCGGAGTAAAGGAATTCTAATATCACTGTAATTATATTTCCTTTAAGGTAGTAATGGGCTATATATTCACGAATCGTTAGTGTTATTGCACTGGTAAAACAGCAGTTTTATTCATCTGAGATTTTAGTATACGTCTTCTAGGTAATGTGAAATAAAAACAAGGTCTAATAAAACAGTGTGGGGTTTTTATTCATCAAGCCATATTTTATTGCAGTTTTTTGCTTCCTTATTACTTTCAACACCTGTTAAGACCGGGACGTAGCGCTGGCTGCGTATTTTAACCGGAATATGAGTGAAGGATGACTGCAGGATGATTGTGGCGCGACTTTGACTAAGGCCAACATGTTCCTTAAAAAAATTAATATCCCAACACCCGATAACAATTAAGGACACGAACTAAGGGACCTACATTTTATAGGCTAAAGAATTATATTGTTTTTTCGAACAAAGCTCTCATCGTTTAATGCAAAAACCATAAATTTCTTCGGTTCAAGTTCGTTTTCGCGCCAACTTTATAAGGGTAACAAATTTTTGTATTCTACTGCATGGAACTAGTAAATAGTATCAAAGCCAAATAATCAAAATCTACATAAAACCAGAAAAAGAAGCAGCTAAATGTATTCCTTTTTTAAGAGATGAAGAGATGTCGAATAAGCACACCAGCTAATAACAAATTCAAAGTTTCATCATGGCCTGAATTTAAGATAAAATATAAGATCCTGCAAACTGTGACACTTTAAAAACATGTGTGGATTATTTGTGCCTTCTGTGTCAAATTAAACCTTCGAATCTCGTGACATGATGTGCACTATGATGGTTTGGTTTTGATATTACAATGTGTAAGGGGAGGGAAGAGAGATTTATAGGGTCGTTTTTATTTATTTAAGTCAATTTCAACCTTAAACCTCAGGGTGAGTTCTTTGCCGTAGCACAATCCACTTGTAGGCTATCAATGAGGCCCTAACTTGTGAGTTCTTGGTGTAAGTGTGTAATTTGTGTGCTTAATTCGGTCACAGCATCATTTAAGATGCAACAGCGATCCGAAAGCGTAGTGTTATAAAGGACGCAGCATCAACTAAGATGCAACAGCGTAAGCCTTTATTTGTGAGTGTTATGTGAATAAAGGACGCAGCATCACTTAAGATGCAACAGCGTAAGCCTTTATCTGTAAGTGTAAATGTGTGTTTAATTCGGTCACAGCATCAGTTAAGATGCAACAGCGATCCGAAAGCGTAGTGTTATAAAGGACGCAGCATCAACTAAGATGCAACAGCGTAAGCCTTTATTGTGTTTGTGAATGTAAAATGTAAAGTGCCACTAATTGTATGTTTTCGGACGCAGCATCAATTAAGATGCAACAGCGTAAGCCGAAGTGTAGTGTTAAGATTGCCGCGCCAACGGACAGTCGGGGCTAAACAATCTTCGAATGTTAGTGTAATAACGATAGCCTTATACTCACCAACTCGATCGACCTTTTTGAAACTTAAATATTAAATCATTAAATGAGGAGAAGTAGGAATATTTTAATAACACTGACTTTTATTCTTTCGTAGAGATTATACAAATGGATTTACAATAAATTATTAAATAAATATTATTACTTGGTGGCTAAATGCCTTGTTACTGACAAATCATAATTAATTGGGGATACGGGGGACTCTGCCTCTACCGTTCCAAAATAACAAAATCGGGGACCTACCGTCTACCCGTTATTGCTGGAGATGCAACAGCGAGCACAGAGTGCTCACAGCATCAGTCAGCTATTGAGACGAATCTGAGATCTGAGGCGGCTGGCACTCGCCTATTTATAGAACCGATCAGCTGGGGATGATCACATGACCACCCGTCAGCCGATGCAACAGTCTACTTCTACAGGATTACCACTATTTCACAACATAAATGGAAACGTAAACATTCCTTTTAGCTACCTTTACAATCATTGCTATTAAATCATTAAATATGGATTATTCTAACTTAAAACTAATAAATACTAATTGTTTTACAATACAGACAAGGTATTCACAGATAAATAATGAAAGTACACTCTGTGTTGTTATTTACAATGACGATATCGGATAACCTAACCTATTCGGTAAGTCAACAACAAACATTTCTTCAACTATTTCACGCTTTCAACAAATTAAATGAAAATAAAACTGATTATTTATATTAAATGATATGAAGTCTTAACTTAGGCCTACATAATAAACAATCTCTAGCTCAAAATATCATTATCTACTGTTAAAATCTAGGTTACCTAGACTAGGCCTAGAAATGAAACATTGCATTGTCCCCTTAATTTGTATAATAAAATTAAATGAACATGTACAATTTTTTATACAAATTACCTGGTGTTTTATTTACCCTTTCCTATCTCATCACTTATGAGTTCAAGAGTGTCTACAACATCTGAAACAAACAAGTAAGTGAACAACAAATAAAAATGTATAATTAATTAATAACTAAGTGTCCTTATCACTTCACAAATGTTCTTCTTCAGCTAGAACTTCAGCTTTCTTCTTTCTCTTCTTCCAGTTCCTCTCTGAGGCAAGTTTTACTTCTTCCTCCAAAGCAGTGTCCTGCAGTTCGCTGGGTTCCATCTTCCTCTCTTCATTTTTCTGACTTGTCCCTTCTTTATCAACAAACTCATATTTCAGTTGATCAGCTTGTTGGGCAGATAATTCAGCTGTTTTATTCACTGTAACTTCTTTTTCAATTCCTTTATTTTCAATTGACTCAAACTTCTCCTGTGCTTTACTAACCATCCTTTCTGAATTATTTAACTCTTGATCAGCTTTATGCATGTCACTATTTAAATCATAATCTTTACTTGTTGTGATAAGTATTGTTGTGTATAAAACACCACATTTTTCATCTTGCTTCAAACTGTCTTGAAAGTAAATAACATATTCTCCTAATTTTATACAGTTTTTATTGTAATCAATGATCATTTTCAGTTCCTGCATAGTGTCATTTCCAATGACTATCTCTTTTATTAAGTTTGGTATGATTAAACATTTTATCTGAATATTTACATTATTTATTCTTGCATTTATCAAAATAATACTCTTAATTCGTTGAGACTTTTGATTTATAGCAGTATTAATTGTGGTATTGGTTAACGGAAACTCTTCATATTTTCCTAGATTATGTTTATTTTTTAAAAACCATTCCTTCTGCATGCAAGTTACTGAACTCCCAGTGTCTATGATACATTTCGTACTGACTCCCTCAAAATTTATATCGACCTCTGGTACATAATAAGTATTCTTATTTTCATTTACTTCAATAGTCTCATCCATTAAAAATTGTTTGTCACATAAAATATTGTTTATAGGCCTATCATTTTCTATTTCATTTTGCACTGGAAATTTATTGACCGTTTCATCGTGTAATTCAAATTTTTCCATTAGGCCTACTTTATTTCCAGTGCCATTTAGTTTAAATGGTCTTGGTCGGATCTCTCATCCTCAAACTCATTTTGTTGCCGCTGTGATGGCTCCTCGTAGTTTGTATTTTCATTGTTTCCATCAAACCTTCGTCTCCTGTCATATTCCTGGCCATAGTTACCTCTTCTGTTATAATTATCCTTTCTTTCATCATTCTGTTTTTCAAATCTATCCCTTCTGTTGTAGTTTTCTCTCCCCTCATTCCTTGACTGATATCTCCTGTTGTCATTTGACTTGTTATTCCCATAGTTTCTAGACTCCTCATACCTTCTGTTATTGTTTTCTTTTCTGTTATAGTTATCTCTTCCTTCGACTGGTCGTCTGTCCCCTGGTTTATAATGGGATTCATTTCGACTCAAATTTTTCTCCAGGTTATACCTGAGAGACTCATTCGCTTCCTCAGTATCATCGGTGCTTAATAATTTTTCCATTTGTTGTATTGTTGCGATATTTTGTACTTTACATGCCTGTTGCATGGTATGATCAAAATGTCGAGCAAGGCGACGAACTATCTCCTTTTCAGTTAATTTTGGGGTCATATTTTGCATCAGAACGACTCTTTCGATAAAGTAATCTGCTTTTGTTAGTCCCCTATGCGGTATAAATTTTTCTAAGTCCAATTTTCTTTTTAATCCGTCTTGGATTTCTTCACTCCAGTATTTATCTAGGAAAATCTTTTCAAAATCCTCAAAATCTTTCACTGATGCTTTGATCATGTCCCACCATTTTGCTGAGGAACCCTCTAAGCAGATGTCCAAAATCTCCTCTAAGTTTAATTTTTCTTCATTGCGGAGAGTCCGCCGTTCATTTTCCCTGTTGAAGTAATTTTTCAGTTTCGCGAGAAATTCATTTGGGTTTCTTGATTTTCCATTAAATTTAGGCAGTTCTTTGATTTGGTTATTGGGGCATGTGACGTGTACGTCAACTGGTAGGCCTACTGTTTTATTGTTTGTTTTACTACTTTGAAGTTGTTCTCGAATACCTTCATTAATCTTCTCTTGGATCGTGTTATTTATCTCATCCCTTAACTCTTCTATTTGGTTGTTGAATTTTGTTTCAATTTGTTTTATATCTATTGTGATTTCTTTACGCATTTCTTTCATCTCTGTCCTTACTTCAGTTATCTCTGTCCTTATTGTTTCAAAATTATCTGTCATTGTTTCAAAATTTCCTGTTATTCTTTCAAATTTTCCTGTCATTTCATTCCGCAGTTGATTGATCTCTCGATGAAGGTTATGACTGAACTCTTCAAAATTCTGAAGCAATGTCATAAGCATTGTTTGTGTATCCGTTGGTTGTGATTTAGTTGGGCTAGGAGATCGACTGCGGTTCAAACCGTCACCAGATGCTAAATTTTGGTTATCTCCTGTATCATTATTTATGCTAGGATTTATATCTGAAGTTTCGTTATTTTCATCCATATTTTGGTCGTTTGATTGCCTAATCATTCTTAATTCTGCTTCTTGGGCTTTGATAGTTAGTTTAATATGTTTACGTAAATTATATTTGCTCATTAAATAGGCCTACTCTGTGAAATGTGCAACGCGTTGGGCGCCAAATTGCTATGTGTAAAGGGAGGGGAATAGAGGATTATAGGATAGTTCTTATTTATTTAAGTCAATTTCAACCTTAAACCTCAGGGTGAGTTCTTTGCCGTAGCACAATCCACTTGTAGGCTATCAATGAGGCCCTAACTTGTGAGTTCTTGGTGTAAGTGTGTAATTTGTGTGCTTAATTCGGTCACAGCATCATTTAAGATGCAACAGCGATCCGAATGCGTAGTGTTATAAAGGACGCAGCATCAACTAAGATGCAACAGCGTAAGCCTTTATTTGTGAGTGTTATGTGAATAAAGGACGCAGCATCACTTAAGATGCAACAGCGTAAGCCTTTATCTGTAAGTGTAAATGTGTGTTTAATTCGGTCACAGCATCAGTTAAGATGCAACAGCGATCCGAAAGCGTAGTGTTATAAAGGACGCAGCATCAACTAAGATGCAACAGCGTAAGCCTTTATTGTGTTTGTGAATGTAAAATGTAAAGTGCCACTAATTGTATGTTTTCGGACGCAGCATCAATTAAGATGCAACAGCGTAAGCCGAAGTGTAGTGTTAAGATTGCCGCGCCAACGGACAGTCGGGGCTAAACAATCTTCGAATGTTAGTGTAATAACGATAGCCTTATACTCACCAACTCGATCGACCTTTTTGAAACTTAAATATTAAATCATTAAATGAGGAGAAGTAGGAATATTTTAATAACACTGACTTTTATTCTTTCGTAGAGATTATACAAATGGATTTACAATAAATTATTAAATAAATATTATTACTTGGTGGCTAAATGCCTTGTTACTGACAAATCATAATTAATTGGGGATACGGGGGACTCTGCCTCTACCGTTCCAAAATAACAAAATCGGGGACCTACCGTCTACCCGTTATTGCTGGAGATGCAACAGCGAGCACAGAGTGCTCACAGCATCAGTCAGCTATTGAGACGAATCTGAGATCTGAGGCGGCTGGCACTCGCCTATTTATAGAACCGATCAGCTGGGGATGATCACATGACCACCCGTCAGCCGATGCAACAGTCTACTTCTACAGGATTACCACTATTTCACAACATAAATGGAAACGTAAACATTCCTTTTAGCTACCTTTACAATCATTGCTATTAAATCATTAAATATGGATTATTCTAACTTAAAACTAATAAATACTAATTGTTTTACAATACAGACAAGGTATTCACAGATAAATAATGAAAGTACACTCTGTGTTGTTATTTACAATGACGATATCGGATAACCTAACCTATTCGGTAAGTCAACAACAAACATTTCTTCAACTATTTCACGCTTTCAACAAATTAAATGAAAATAAAACTGATTATTTATATTAAATGATATGAAGTCTTAACTTAGGCCTACATAATAAACAATCTCTAGCTCAAAATATCATTATCTACTGTTAAAATCTAGGTTACCTAGACTAGGCCTAGAAATGAAACATTGCAATATCTTTAAGATCAGGCACAGGATCGTCCGAAAGGGAACCATATCGAGGGTATTGGAAGTGCTTCGAATTACCATTTGAAGTAGCTACTATGGTTACTAACAGAATGCATTTCTAAGAAACAAGAATAAAATGATCTACCGGGCAAAGCCGGGGTTATCGGCTAGTTTGCGATAAAAATCCATTCAACTGCTTTCACAATTTTCTCGAAAACAATGAAAGAAAACTCCGCTTGCATAAAGTAAGAGGTAAGCCGGTGAACGCACCAGGCCTTGAACACCGGAGGCAACTGACGCAAAGATTGAACCATCCTATGACTTCATCCTAACCTTTACCGGCGCGCAACATCCATATTTCTGTGACTAATACACAATAGCCGCTGTTTTCAATTCGCTCGACAAATACGACCTGAGGATGAATCGCTGCAGAGCACAATAGCGCTATTGTCTCTGCCTAATTAAGTTCGGTAAACGCTATATAGGAGCATAAATGGCATTTGATATCCCGTTGTTGATATGTTGTATAGCTGTGTTGGTAGCGACAGTGACAAATGTTTAGGATTTAGTGAACGTTTCAGATACTGTTTCGTCATGCCGATCTGTTCTGAGTTAGAGATGAGGTCATGCACAGAATTTAATTAATACCATCATTGGGTTTGGATAACGTATGTTATCCAAAGTCAATGATACCATGTTATTCTTCTGACGATCTCCTATGCAAAGTGTATTTAATTAAAAGTTCTCTATCTATTGATATTACTTTATGAATCACTAGCTGATAACCCCGGATTTGCCCGGGAGAATATTTTTGGTAGTATTCATGTTGTTATTAGTGCTAACTTTGACTATAAATGCTACATTCTGTTAGTAACTACCAACAGAATGTAGATACCAACTGTTTTTGTTGTAGGTATTTCAAATGGTAACCATAGAAACTATTCAAAGCTCTTCCAAAATCCTTGACATGGTTCCCTTTCGGACGATTCTGTGCCTGAGTCGTAAAAGATATTAAAACCAACCCACCATAGTGCACATCATGAGATTCCAAACTTTCATTAGACACCAAGATCAAGTGTCTGCGACGTGTAGTTTTGGCTGTAGCTCGAAATATACCAACACACAACTCTCTTTTTATATATTGATATTGGTATTGATTTGGTATAGGGGTAGTTGGACCTAAATCAATAGCCTATTTTCCAGTAATTCGAGTAATCAATTTATGGCTGTAATGAAGTGTAAACTTTTAACTGATGCGCACTTGTTAGCTCTCTAACTTTCACGTTTTTAAACACAGTGAGATGAAGCCAGCTGGATAAAGTCCCGAAGACGAATAATAGTACTGTACACTTTAAAATCGAAACGCAAGTTACACTCTTCATGTGTGTGTATCATGTAATTGCGGGCATGTTCCGTAAACCTGCGGCATGTGTGCGAAAGGTGCCGTAAAGGGGCGCACCGGAATTGCGCACTAAAATTCAGGTAGTCAACGGAATAGCGCACTTGGTCAAGACACAGCCCCTGGACACACACCGGTATTGCGCACTTATTCTTCCGAGAAATCTCTCGGTTAATTGAGCAAGATAAAAATTAATAACAACAAGTTCATCAACAAGCATTAAACCTAAATAGTGGGTACATTTCTATATCAACTCATTTTTTTGAAATTTAGTTGAATATTTTTTATTTCGACTCAGCTTATGAATTTTGTTTATAAGAAAGGCTGGCTCTTCTCTCACACGTTTTCTTTCTGCTCTTGAGGGCATCGTAGGTGTTGAGCCGGACATAAATAAGTGTCTGTCTGCATACATTTAAGGTTTTTTTTTTTAAATATGTATTGTATGAATTTTTAAATTCATACAATACAATGGGGCGAAGGGAACTCCTTGTTGAATAGACAGTCCTACCACTAACAATCCTAAAAACTAATAACTCAACTAAATAGACTCGAGACAGAAGGTACCATGGGCTAACTGAACTTATAGTTAGCCTCTTCAACTAAAACTGAACAGTAAATAATGCTCTCCTGCATATTCCCCGGATTCTGGTCCAAGGGGGTCGGTGGTATGGAAGGGCGCAAAGAAGAGTGACATGAGTCACACATTCCAGAGCTATTACGGCGGCCGCTGAGGACTCAGGTACCTGCCGGGCCAAGTGCGCAATTCCGGTGCATAGATGGATAGCCCTTTTAGGGATTATAACTTGGTGCGCAATTCCGGTGCACCGCCGTAAAGCTAGGCCGCAAAAGCTGAATGAATTAGTTGTTACATGGCGTAGATCGCTACTCGCTACGCCCTACCAAACCACACACTAGCATGAACACCAATCGTACACGCCGCGTGTCCAACTACTGGCAGAATTACATAGCAATACCACCAGCAATCCACAAATCTCCTTTAGATTTATTGCTCCACTGGACATGTCGCAACCGTCGCCGTGGTCAGTTCGGCAACTGGGACACTCTAATGATACCGTGGGTTTCTGCGGTTTCCTTAGCCTGTAATGTACGGTCAAGCCCGGCGGCTCGTGTGCCGCAAAACGCCGAAACACTGACATGGAAGTCGCACAACTATATCATTATTGTTCCGATGTTTAGATTTTAAATGTAGATTGTGATGGTGTCTACGTAGCTGATCCCCAGCAGAAGGCCATATTATCAACAGGATAATTAACAGTCCTGTCAAAGGAACATGTCGGCCTTAGTCATTTTTACCATTGCTTCTTTGCCACTCCCAAACTTTTTAGTTATACCTCGGGTTTCTTTCAGTCCAGTCTTTCTATTTTCTTTTCTTCTCCTCGGGGGCTTTCTTTTACTATTTCCTTACTTTCTAAGCCAACTCTGCAACTTCCTTCACTCTCCCCTCTGTCCTCCTGCTTTCTTCTTCTTTATCCACTTTAACTACACCGTTGGTATTTATATTCAGCGACTGTTGTGTCCTGCCAGGGGACCCTTGGGCGAGTGGCCCACTGTGTTATTCAGTCAAGTCCGTCAAGTCGTTTGATGTCTTTTCGGGTAGTTGTCGTGATCGGTAAAGTTGTTGTCATGTCAGGTGTCCCGTTTCCTAGATAGCTCTTCTCCCATAGATTTCGTTCCAGGTTTTCATGATTCTACGAAAAGCATCAGATTGCCGCGGAACTGCTCCGAAGTTTTACGGCCTTTTGACAACTAGGCGAAGAAGCTGGTCATCTAGTTGGTCTCGAAGGTCCAGATATTCCATGAATGCGTGAAGCGGATGATCCGTTTCTCAACAACCCTCACAAAACTGGGTCTCTTCTATTGTACTTGTTCAAGTACTGGGCGAAGGCCCCATGTCCAGTCAAGACCGTCAAGAATTTTCGCAATACCACACCATCTTCCACGTGGTCAGTTCGGCAACTGGGACACACTAATAACACCTTAAGTTTCTGCGGTTTCCCTACCTGTAATGCACAGTCCGTGCCATAGCCCGCGGCTCACAACTCACAACTCTTGTGCCGCAAAACGCCGAAACGCTGACCCGGAAACCGCACAACTATCGTTATTGTTCCCAAGTTCCGACCGATTTAAAATGTAGATTGCGATGCTATCTACGTAACTGTTGCCCAGATGGCCATGTTATCCGCGCGTCCCTTCCGCCGCGCCGTCCACCTGGCTCGCCCAATAACTGGTTGCGTGCCGAAATTGAAGCCGTTTTAATCGGCCTCGGGATATTGGCTCGAAGAGGTCGTTGAGATCTCCAAATTGCACGGGAACATCCTCTATTACGGGCGAACAATAATTTTGGCAGCCATCAATCACGGAATGAGGTCGTAAGGTCGATGTGCGTGCTTTCTGGCGTTTTCTCTTCCGACGTGATTGTTTTTTTTTTTTTCAAAACCAGCTTCTTCTTTTTTCCTCTTAATTTCTAAAATAAAATCCAGTAAATGTAGTCTAGCTTTCTGTAAAATAAGGTTTAAATTAGATGAACATATTATATTAGTGATCGGTAACAACTACAAGGCCTACGCACAGGCTACTGCCCATGTAGGCCTTTTCCAATGTAGGCTTAGAAAAATGATTATAAGAATTAATATATTTAGCATGCTGTAGATAGTATTATAAATCCTATTGTTATTAGTAAGTTATTATGCATGTATTTATTGCTTGCTGCATGTGTTCAATGATATACATTTTTGTAACTATTGGAATAAACCTATTTTTCATTCATTTCATTCATTCATTCATTCATTCATTTCATTCATTCATTCATTTATTGTTTCGTGTATACGACTTACGTTATGAAACGAAGAGGAATGGATAACAGTGATCTCGAGATTGAAATCTTTTCGAACGGTTTAAAACGAAGACAGATGTTTTGACTGAGGAGAAGAAAAAGTGACATTAATGGACGGGGCAAAAGAAGCCAGCCCGCGGGTCAAACGCAGGTTAAGGCGGATTAGTCAAACCGGATTATGCCTCAACGAAATGACTGGGGATTATTTACAGATGGTAATCAGCTTCTACAGAACATCTCCATCTTTGACAAACACATTCATTTTTTCTCGTTAGAGTTATATAAAAACGAGGCAATACTTTTTAAACAAAGCAAATAAGATTTGTGTTCTATTTGGCTTTTTCTAACTCTAATAAAATTATGAGTTGATATTCTTTGGTCCCTATTTAATTTTTAACTGACGTCAGTAGGAAGTAATCCATCTGTTGGACATGGATTGTTTACGTTTTTGTTTGCCGAGACTACTTGAACAGAGAAATATCATGATCTAAGTGAATAGAAACTAAAATTTGGCGTGTACTGGGAGCGAAGTCTAGAGAAGTCGTAACCTACTAATAATTCATCGGTCAGGCTCGAATAAAAAATATTTACCAAAAGATACAAAACATGATCGAACCAAAGGCAGCTAGTTTCAGTTTACAACAAAAAATTCTCCTGACTTTCTTTAGGGCCAAACTAGGCATTTTCCGGATAGCGAACTAGTCAATTCACTACTATGTAATTTAGCCGAAGAAACTGTAATCGGAACGGTTGCGAATTGTCAATCATTGTACAACATTCATAAAAATCACTTCGAGTCTACATACAACAAACATATTCCAGCGACGGGTTTATAGCAAGCCAAAAAATACAAGCAGTATCCAAAGCATCGACTGAAGCATGACTGGCTATGTGGACGTGATAGGAAAGGACAGCGGACGTGTACAGTGTACAGGAAGTGCGGACGTCCCGACCGAGGCGGCAATCGCAGATCGACATGTCTGATTGCAGCGGACATCACACATTACTGCCGGAACTAGGGATGGCAACGATATATCGATATTTTTGTTACATCGATATTCTGGGCCCGATATATCGATATATCGCCATCGACAAATTCATCCCGATAGTATCAGAGACATCGATGTTTTTGGTCCGATATATCGGACTCATAAAATGGCAAAAATTGTCATTTTATTTGTAATTTTCTTGGAAATTCAAGTTCCGATTGCAAACCCATATAACATTTTGAATGTATTTTTTAAGTATCCACTAATTTTAAAGCGGTTTTATTTTTTAGTTAAATGGTCTCTCTTTTCTTTTCGTCTACAAACGTTTCAGTTGGCTGCCCTGATCCCCTATTAAAATTATTATCAAAACTTTTGTTTTGAACGTTCTCCCAGAAAAATTTTGGAAGTGAGACAAGTTTAACAGACTGCTTTAGGCTACTTTGTTTGTGTTTAATGTTTTTTTTTTATTTGTATTGGTTTAATTTGGGTTTTTAGGGTATTTTCAATAATTTTTCTTTGAATGAAAGTATTTGAAAGTGTATAACTTTATTTTTTTCATGATGTTTGAAATTAAAGATAACATTTTTCGTGATTCTGTTTTCTTAACTAACATATTCCCTTTGTTTGCACATTTGAACTTACAATAAGAAGTTTTCTTGTCAAAAAGCGAGGTAAAATTTTCGATATATCGTTAACCCGATATATTGATATTTTGGGGGTCGATATATCATAGACATCGATATATTGCTCCCGATTAATCGGAAAACCGAAATATCGACAAATCGAAAAATTTTGCCATCCCTAGCCGGAACTGACTGGCCGCCTCTCATCTACAGTCCACGAGGGCCGATTGGAGATGATAAGATATCCTAAAATATCGATACATCGTATTTAGAATGTGTCGGTACTTGAAAACCGAAACATACGATTGTGTCGGATATGCCTTTAGTGATATTATTGGGTCTTAAATATCAATTCTTTCGGATGTATCGAAATAATTTTGCAATCCCTAGGCATAAGAGCCTTTTAAAATATCGATAATTGCTTTTTAATGTTTCGAAACCATTACGATCGATTAGTGCGATAAATCGGATCTTAATCATCGATATGTTTTTTTTCGATATATCGATAGCAAAACCTCGATACTTCCGATTTACAGTATTGTTATTTTTTTACTATCTATAGGACGGAAGGAGAAACGAGGCGATGGCGGTAGTTAATGAACCGATAAGAGAGGTGTTTAAAGTCGATACGCAATCGTGAGAATGCACTTTAATGTTAATATCTACTCAACTCTGTAGTGAAGTAGTCTCACCATAATGCTCCCTAACATAATTTAGACAAAATCTCAACCATAAACCGTATCCGTAGACTGAAGACATCTTCGTGAAGCCCTGAATCTGCCAACAATCCTAATCTAGCCTTGCACGTTCGATGTAATATTACGATCAATATCAAACTTTTAACATGTTGCAGTTAAGAAGAGTTAATTAAGTCAGAGTAAAATAACGTAGTCCGTAACACTATGTTAATTTTGGAACTGGACTTAACAGAGGGCCACTTCATTTGGCGCGCGCTATATATAGGGCCTATGCGATTTAAATGATACTGTTTTAAGGCGACCATTCACGTACGTGCATTGCACGCCATGCAACGACTAAACATTGGTCTTATGAGACGTGCCGCGCACGCCGATGCCCACAAACGTACGGCACGGCGCATGAGACCAATGTTTAAAATTGCATGACGAGCAATGCATGGCGTGCAAAGCACGTATTTGAATGGTCACCTTTACTCATGCGTTAACTGTACTTATTTTTTACGACACCGTCAACCACGGCTAAATTGAAAAATCCAATTTATATATTAATGGTTGATTCCTGTAGGCAAATAAACAACCGTTACTTATTACCTATGAATATTGGATAAGGATAAGAATACCTGCAACCTTAAGAGAACTTAGTTGGTTATATTAAAACCCAATTACTTTCTCAAGCGAAGCAGTTTCTGTTTTCCAGTGGCAAAGGAGTAAAAAAAATTCTGTGAAAATTAAAAATCACAAAAAGAAATAGGGTTTTAAGGTATTTTAAATATGATTGTACAGTATTTAATAACATACTGATGAAAATAACCGTTTCAATGCTCAATTCTCATCATTTAACAGGGAAGCAATATTCACCAACATTAGAAAATGTAAACAAATCGACAAATTCTCATCAAAATCGCCCCACACCTCTCCTTGTTTACATCACCATTCCCCACAGCTGGTTCGACCATTAACGGCGAGCTCGTCCGCTAAATGGAGCGGAACCACCCGACTACTTGAGTAGTATTTATGTTCACGACCGCCGAAAATTGATTTGCAGCTATTGTCTTCATAATGGATGCCATCACGTTATCGGGCACGAACGGTATTGAGTAATTCTACTGCTGGTTCGATTGCGCCGTTAGGTAAATGTCTGGTAAAATACAACGTCATGTCAGGCGATTTGAGTATTATGGTGTAGGCCTATATACTTGACGAGTACCGTAGATCTACAAATGAATAGGTAGAATGTTGTGTTCTATTATAAAAGATAAGAGAGCTTTAAAGAAGTTTAAATCAAATATGATACTGTTTTAAAGAAGAATCCTTTGAAGTCAGTGATCCTATTACTGAGGACTAAGTGAATCCCGAAACCCGATACTTAAGCATCTTTCTCTCTTTCATAAATTATATATTATTTTCCAATAACATTTCATAGTTGTCATACCATGCTTCGTTCAGGTAATTAATTACAAAACATAAATTTAGAAGATAAAGAGTTGATCCTATTAATCAGAAGCGAATTAATCTCAAAGCTCGATATTTACGAGATTATCTTTCATAAATTACCTAACGTTACCGAATAATTTGTTATTGTTTTCATAGAATGCATCGGTCAGGTATTACAGTAACATCACAATCCAGATTAATAAGACACAGTAATAAAGACAATTTAAGGATGGATGGTTCGTGACCTACAGACTGATGATGAACTGTTGCTTTGCTAAAACAAAGTACTAAACCTAAACGTTTAGTTTTAAATACTAAAACTAAAGTACTTGAAGGTCTTATCTTAACATACTCTCTTCAACTTATTTTTTCCATATTCTGTATTTAATTTAAAATCAAACTAAAATTGTAACTACCCTGCTAGTTTTAAGTTTAAAAAATAATTTTTATCAATTAAAAACCACAGGGTCACCAGAAACGTAGGGCTCCACCTAACACGGCTAAGACTGAGAAGTAGCTTTCTTCCTGAAGCAAAGGCATTGGTATAATTGGGTCAGGAACAGATTGCCCAACGATATATTATGGTTTAACCTATGCAACACTGGTAACTGGGCCCAAATGCAAAGTTTTTGCCCGATTTCTGGCGATATTTGATTTTTAAACGAACCCAATGACCTCTCAGCCAGTATTGAAATCTGACAACACAAAGAAGACGGCGATTAAAAAACAAATGCCTAAAGATAACTAAACTCCAACAGCCTCCCGGGCTGCCGCCTCCACATCCCACATCCACATCCACATCCACATCCACATCCACATCCCACATCCACATCCTCCCACATCCCCGCTATCTGTCTGTCCCATCGCCGCTGTCGGAAGGAGACCGTCATGGTCGCTCTCTCCCACTCCATGAGATCATCCCGGTCTCGTTTTCACCGATGATTTCACTAAACGACTGATTAATTCCCTCCCACCGTCAGCGCTACCGACCCAACAGGTCGACCATCGATATATATCTCGATGGTGTTCGATACGATACGATATATCGATGGCTGAGTTTAAACCGCACGTTTCTTTAAGTTTTGCTGTTTTTAACCCCACGTATCTCAAAATTTCGTTGGTGGTTTCAGATAAACGCACCAGTCAATAGTAAAGACAGTAAAGACTTTCGACAGCAAAACTATAACAACTTGTATCTTAAAAGTTACAAGGAAAATTGGTAAAAATGGGGAAATTTGCACTAGGTATCTCAAAATCTTTCAATGAATTAATGGTATCTCAAAATCTTTCAATGAATTAATGGAATACAAAGGAAAGTATCGTACCATGCACGCATGCACGTCATATCTGACAGACCTTTTTAATCTTCTAACATCACGTATCTGACAAAACTTGCATCTTGAATTTACTGACAAAATTCCAGACAAACATGCTACCTTTTTTGGAATTAAGTAAAACTGGTTAATTAAATTGAGATTCGTAATGTTAGAATTGTTGGTATTTCACTCTCCTGAAAAGTAGCTCATTTTGAGATACGAGGGGTTAGAACTTCGCAATCGATATCGTTATAATGTAGTTTGACCATTTCACTGGGCGACTAATTAATTGGCTCCTCACCGGAACTAATTAAACAGGCAGACTAAAGATATTTACTCAGTTGTTTACGATACGATATATCGTTATGACGATATAGTCCATACGACTATAATCACTATACGACTAATTAATCGGCTCCATTTGTCCCAACTGCCGACCAACGATATACACTCGATGGAATTCAATACAATAGATATGATATATTCTTATAAGGATATTGTCAGATAATCTCACAAAACGACATATTCATCAACTCCCGCCGTCCCTGCTACTGATCAACGACATATAATCGAATGCAAACAATACGATAACGATAACGATATAGTAATCTTTGACGCCGACATGGCACTTTCGTTTATTAACGTGACAGATTTATGCGTTTCTCAAGCGGCGACAAGGGTTTACGTTTTAACTTTACGACCGAAGCCGGGCTAATTTGTAAGATAAATCGCCGGTTGCAATGGGAGTGTGATATATCTTAAGTGGAGTTAATAATTTATCCTCCGTGATCATGTTTTATTTCAGGTTAGAAGCTCTATTAATTTCCTTTAAACTTGGACAGTTACCGCTTCTCAGAGCAAAGAGTAATTATTTCTGAAAGTAATTCAGGAGAGTAAATTTACTAGACGTCCCGTTTCTGCACGACGAAATGTAATTAGAATTAACATTTACTGGGTGAAAGTAATTGAATGTTATGAGCGTGAGGGAATTTCCGCCTTATGGTTAAAGGTCGCTTGCAGATGAAGGAGCAGTATATATAAAAATGGAAATTGAAATGTGAGAGTTGATAGTTACCACAAATCTTTGTTAATTATAAAAAAATAAAGCTATTCTAAAGGATTCTAACGCATAAAAATTATGAAAGAAATCATAACGATTAGTAGTTTTCAAGCTTTAGACCCGTGTGATGACCTTTATTTCTCGTTATACCGCTCAATACAACAGGCTAACTACTTAAGAAAACCAAAATATTACCTTTCGAGATATCTCCCAAAGAGGCTTTTATCTTATTCCTGCCATTTAAAACTATCGGCTGATTGCCTGTTTCATTTGTGTTAGGTTAGACTGACAACAATGGACAACTATCGATGTATCGAACGCATTGAACTTTCGATTGGTAAAATGAGGGGGTTTCACAAATCGAATAAACTGACAACAATGCAACAATGAATTACAACTGATAATAAAGACCGATAACCACTCTCGATGCAATCGATAGCTCACCATCTACGCTAACGTACACACGTAAGCAGTTTTAGTACATTATTAACGCACAGATGACGTCCTCGACATCAGCTAATTCTTTTCCTTCCTAGGGTGAAAAAGAGCTTCTTTAGGCTCGCAACACATAAAATGAAAACTGCCGTTTTCGCTGCGGTATAAGGAAAAAGCTATTACAACCCTACAAAATAGTCTAAACGTTAAAACATTCAATCCAAAGTATATATCAAAGAGTGACACAACTGTTAGTAGAGCTCATATCGAAAGTATTGTATGTCAATCAATCCTACTCTAGTGTAAACGGTTTGGTTGCGGTATTTACACAACCCCCTCCACGACATCTGTCGCGCATTATACGGCTCCTGGTTAATTGGTACAATTAAACGCTCTGGCTCCAGCCATGTGTCTGGTCCAGCTGCCGGGTTAGAAACAATGCTCTGTTGTTTTCACCACGCACTCATTGAAAACTGTAAATTGTGAAGAGGAGAGATTGGGAATCGCTTGTGGTTTGTGTTTATCGTAAGGGTTGATAAGATCTAAAAGCGTTAGAAAACCGACATTTTTAAATAGAACACCTTTGAGCTACTGCTCTTTGAATACCGTAGAACTGCGCTAAAACGCATTTACCATTCAATTGAGTTGGTATCAAATCAAGTTGGCATTATACAATAGATTTTTTACACAATCTTAAACAAAATCTAATGAATATTTAAATATTCATTATATTTTTATCAGATTGTATCTGTGATTAAAATATCTACGGATAGAAACATTGAATTATCAAATCTTTTCTTTCATTTATTCATTGCCTGTCAGTCAAGCCTATTTCATTCCATCTTCTGATGAAATTTGAAATTTATTTCCTTATAAAGCAGTAAATACGGAAACACTTAGATTATTCTCTTTTGGAGTATTTCAATATGTCATGTTCACTATGCAAGGAATCAATTAAAATACATCACTTTCCCACCTTATGCCGCATAAAATTGTAATATAATGATGTATTTTCAATTTAGTTTGTTAATATAAAGTTGTAATAAATAGTATAATTAGTTTATGCTGTAATTATTTTACCTAGATGTTATGTTATCGAGACCGGAACACTGTTGAAAATTGCTGAAAAAATAAAGAAGATACAATGTATTTGGGTCTCACAGTAAAGATGAGCGATTTATTTATTTGCAAGCTTGATTAAGTCACCTTGAAGTTTACCTCGATTGTTAAAAGATAATTAACGTACAAAAATGCAGATAAATCCTTTAAACTTATCAAAATAATGTAATTTGAACTTTTTAAGCATTAAAATTTTTTGTATATAGCTAGCCCATATTTTCTGGACGTGACAGTAAAGTACACCCAGTCATATTCTTTCCGAGAGTTGTAAAACCGTTACAAAGAACCAACACCGGAAGTGTAAAACGCAAACAGCCAGTGGGGGGGGGGGGGGGTTGATTACCCAGGTGTTCAGTTACCTAATGCACCATTGTGCTTCGTGCTGTTGACACACGCTAGCCGCACATTTATTTGTGCACGCAAGCGCACAAATGCGGCGCCGACGACGCGTGCCAGACCGATTATATTGTGTCAATGACATTTGTTTCAGTTTTTCAAACACTATTTGTTTTGTCTGGGCTAATTTGGTGCATTAGGTGTAATAACTGTTTGTTTAACCTTTTATACTCGTTGCATTTTCAATTCATAGGAAAATTAGGATAATTGTTTATGTACTTTGATTACGCCAGCGTTTGTGTACACTTTTGTTTTTACTTTTTATTTGTTTTTGTTTTTAGGATGAATAAAAATAAAAACATTTAATTTTTTATTGTGAGTTCAGAAAGAAAATGTTGATATTATTCAAAGTGGATTCAAAAGGACAGTTTTGATATCTTGGGCAAGAAATTTAGCAGCAGGGAGACTCTTATGGTGTATATAATTAAAACTTTTACAATCTAATTCTATGCATGAGATGCCTGTTTAAAGGATATTAAGAATTCGTTTGGTATTAGCTTTAAATCTAGAGGACATATTACGTTATTTAAAAAAGTCACAGGCTTTTTTTACAATTATTTGTTTCACAACGTTAATTAAAGGGACATTTGTCACAATGGCATCTGTGATAGCGTGCGCAGTGAAAACACAATTAGCAAAATAAAATTTCAAATTCAAATTCAATTACGTAACAACACCCAAACCGGAAACAAAACAATAATGTCCGTCATTAGTTTCCTTGCTCTCGACATCACACGCGAAACAGGCTTGCAATTAGGCCAAATTGCAGCATTGTGTGCGATGCGTGTGGGTAAACGAACAGTGGCGTAGTTAGTAGATGCCTTCCACAAGATAAGCAAATTGCTCTTGTCAACATAGACGGATAACGTGCATGTACATGACAGGTGGTCGGAATTAACGCAAGCAAATCCGCTCGACACCATTATGAGGGAAGAAGTTTTTTGAAAAACAAAATTTGACGTATATATGACAGGGCTTAGTAATATAGCAATGAGGGATATTGAGTCTTGGGTCTAATCAGCGATTAGCAGTCAGGGAAAATAATAGTTACATACAAATACTTGTTTGCCGTTTAGTAAAAAAAGTTAATTAAAAAGTTTAAAATTATTGGTATCATTAATTTAACTTTCAATTATTGCTGTTTAGTAAAAAAAGTGAATTAAAAAGTTAAAAATTATTGGTATCATTAATTTAACTTTCAATTATTATGAAAGTTTAATATAACAAGAAAGTCAAGATAATGATACGTTAAATATTGCTTTGGTCTCTAAGTATTATCACGAAACAATTTTTAATTTTAATATAAGTCCGTCTTTTATAAACACAAAGTAGTATGAAGTAGTGAACGTCTTGAATAAAAAAAAGGTCATTGCAACAATCCTTTTCCCTTTCAGATAATGATAAGCAGAACCTGAACAGGTTAACCTTTAAACTAATAAAAACTGACGTACAAGTTTATTCCTTAAAGAGTAATCCAACAAGTTTTTCATTTTAGTAAGAAAAAAGATAGCTGATTCATAGTTGTTATATGTATACGTGTGGAACAACATACAAAAAGAGATTACATAAATAAGGATGGTATAAATGGGGATCATTTAAAATTAAACCAAAGTAAAGACAATTCTAAGCCAAGCCGAGCAGTCGCTATAGTGATCCTTAAACCCGTCCATTCATTAAAAGAAACATTACATGTTTTAATCAAACAATTTTTTACTCGCCCATTCACAAGAACAAACATTACACGTTTTAATAAACAAATTTTACGACAATAGCGTTGCCACAGTTCAGTTTTCCCACCGGATGACGTCATACACAGCCCACGCCCCCAAAAAACTCTCAACCCCACCATGTGTCTAATTAAACCGAATTGCCCGTCTGTACGTCGGTGCCGGATGTTCGGCGGCGCTGGAGCGTGGAGCGCATCATCGTCCTACAACCCTGCACCGCCTCTGCGCCGGTACCGGTCCCACGCGTCTGGGACCATGGGACGATGGGACGATGGGACTGCACGTGGGACGACGACGACAGAACCCCCAGCGTCTGCCTCTAGACCAGTGTTAGTGTTTCCACTCGGTAGGAAATAAGATCCCGCCGTGCAAAACGAGAAAATCCCAGTTTATCCCACCCTTTTTCACGATTTTTCCCATAAAATATACCTCACTTTTCCGTTACTTTCAAACCAAACAACTGGGATAGTGTTGAAGAATAAAATAATAAAAATTGTATAAAATAACTAATCCAAATCCTATCTAATCTTAATCTATCTAATCTAACTCTAATCAAATTCTATAGAATTTTTTAATTATATAACATTTTTTATGCAATGCAAAATAATTTTACCGAGAAAGAGCAAATGCGACCTGCCCATAACGTTCAGTGAGCAATTCACAGTACAAAGCCTTTCGAGAGCAACGTAGAAGCGAATCTTGCCATAGCTATCACAAGCAATGGTGGAAGTTCAATATCGTCGAACACGGGCGAAACCAGGCCATAAGGAACGGGTGTTAGAAAATTCGCTTCTACGACACTATCGCAAGGTCTCGTGCGGAATATAGTTCGCCAAACGTTTGGGTAGGTTAGATTCGCCCTGGTTCGACGATAGTGAGCTCCCACCAGGCGAGGGGCGAGAGTGAACTTGAGCCATCATAAGATCACGCAGCCAATGGAGTACATACAGATCTTCCCGTTCTTTTTTGTCAATATAGATTCAAATTATGAATTTTTTACACTATAAAACTTGTAATAAGTGGCTTCTGAAGTAAAAAAAATAATAAAGGTGTGGAAAACAAAATTTATCATTTTATCCTACAATCCTATTGTATTATTTAAGTAGTTAAAATATCCCATAAATAAAACCCCTCAATTGGAAACAAGGCTAAGGACGCTGGAAGAGGAAAATCATGACCTTGAGCAGGAAAATTGCATACTGCACGATATCAACGGAATTGTTGACAATTAGATAATCATATGGGCGAGCTGAAATATAATTGAAGCTACGTGGAGTTATTTTTTTAATAAGTTGTTATTTGCAATATTTGTAGCTATCCCGTATAAATTACCCCTCATTAGTTTGCGGGAAGCGTGATTTGCTAATTTAAGTGCGTTATAGACTCAGTGGAAAATTCCATGTGAAATTCCCGTTTTTCATGTTGGGAACTGTACAGGCACTAACTGATGTTGGCTCATCTGAAAACTTGAAGATATAATTTATACCATACAATACGTTCTCTGTTTTAGCTGTGTTTTTGTCCAGGTTTTCCTGGCTATGTGTTACTAATCTTGTTATGTTCTAGGTTTTCTTCCACCTGAAGACGGGTTCAGATTCCAGATCCCAAAACGTCGTGAAACTTGTTTTTTACTAATCATTGATGGCAAATGTCTACAAAAATCCAAATCAAAACATACAATACCATGAAAAATTATTGTGTTCTAAACAATGGCCTAGTCGGCATTAACATTCATTATTTTTTTCGCCCTATTGCGAATCCCCAATTCGTGCTCTTCAACGCCACATATGTTTAAAAGCCGTATATGTTAGGTTGTAATCTCCTTACGGTACCCATTTAATAATTTAACTATCACAACTTTAAATCACATTGAGATTTAATTAATTGCTAAATTTGAGAACAAATGGTACATGAATAAGATAATGATTTTAATCACAACTGGTAATTCCCAAAATCAATGATTATTCACCAGAGGAAAACAGTTGAACCAGCGACGAAGAATGAATCAGCAAAACCATGGCTAACTACCCAATACAAACACTAACCATCCTACAACATCTATCAGCTTTTCAATCTACTCGCACTTTATCTTCCCGCGGTACGAGTCTACGAGTCAATCTAGGAAATCTCAGACCGCGATCAATTACGATTCCCATCAGATCGCGCCTGCAGGTTTTGCAGTTGCACTTGTACAAGCCAAACCAGCCGAGGCCGGCGCGGCATTGCTGCCGAGAATGGCGACTTCGATCCGATATTTGGTATCGAATCAGTATTGGAAGAAAAGTATCGATACCCCGATATTATCGGATCCAAAGTATCGATACCGTGAGTATCGGTATCGAATCAGAGAATACCAGGAAACAACTACAAAATCGTTAGGTTCATAAATGTTTTTGACTGTTAATAGGAATGTTTCATGTTCTTTTCCATGGTTTGTTTTCATGTGTTTCATGAGGTTGGTTGTATTTCCTGAGAACTTTCTCAAACACAGCTTACAACGTTACGACATTCTTGTCATTCTTTCTAAAATGATTCCAAATTTTACTTGTTCTGGGAGCCATTTCACAATCAATGAACTATCAATGATCACTCACTAAACACCGAACTTGCGTACTAAACTTACGAAACAAAACATCCAGACGCTGGCCGGCCTAGCAAACGAAACAAACAATTAATAACAACGGAGGAGCCATAGAGTACGGTACGGTATAAAGGAGCAGTAATAAAGCTGCTGTAAGTAATACAATAAAGTAAGGGGCAAATAAATACTACGTGGAAGATTAGTAGAGCGCCGATCATCCGAACTAATTGGGGACAAGGGGTGTTCGGATAATTGAATTTTCGGATAATCGAACATGAAAAGACAAAATTAAAAATTATATATGTAATGTAATTCTTACAAATAAAAAGGCTAAGAAATCATAAAACAAAAATTATTCACGTAATTTTATTATGAAATCGATCAGAATACATGGGTATAAATTTTTAAGGAACGATTTATCATACATAGTACAGTACAATGTATACTTTTTATTTAGAGAAAAAGTCCAAAATTTGTTTTGCTTCAGCCCTGACACGCGAATTTGAATTGCTTGAGAATCATGTTCAAAATATGAATTATTACGGCGTTCGGTTAACCGACAGTTCGGATGACCGACGTTCGGATAATCGGCGCTCTACTGTAGTTAAATTTCTATATTTTTTGAGCATATTATCTTATTCATTTTTTTCTTTCCTGACGCGTTTAATATTCATTTGATACTTTTGATCCGATACTAGACACTTTCTTTCGATACCACGATAATATCGAATGATTCGATACGATACGAGTCGATCGACAGAAAAGTATCGATACGTACTAGTATCGGAAGTATTCCCTAAGCGGCAATGCCGCCGAGAATGGCGAACCCGTCTGCTTTCACTGTGGGTCGAGCCTCGTTTATACAACTGTTGTGCAAAAAGCCTCTTCAACGCACAAGTCTAGTCACTGTGCAAAAACACGCCCCGCTCGAGTGAATGACGAGTGCAAAACTGAAGATGCGACTCGGTTGGTGGTAGTAGAGTGAAAAACTTTTCCCGACGGCAAGTAAAGGTTGAAATAGGTACAATTTAATTGTCCTCTAGCATATGCACAGCCAATGTTCATTTTTATTTGTGCGTAGGGTCTAGACCCTAAACGTTTTAATTGGGCAAAACATTGCACTGGACAAGGCTTATTTAACTATCCTTATTTTTGTACATCGGATCATCAAGCACATTTTGGCTGTGAGTTTTTATTGCATTTAATACCGGCTCGATGGATTTCTTTAAGTTTTGTATGCTAAAACCAGACCCCATGCACCCCCTAATGGTTTCCAGTTCTCTTTGGGATTCAAACTTCCAGAACCTACTTTACGCCTTGTGCCACAACAATTTATAGCAATATTGTATTACGGCGATACAATTATCATCAATATTTATTATTTCTGTTATTTCCATTACTTCCCATCTGTGCTGATACTAGGATTCATATGTTTCTACAAACAAATTATCTCATTATAAATAATCTACATTACGGATGAATTAGCTTTATTTATTTATTTTAAAGGTTTAAGGTCGGGCTAAAATGAAACGTTGCATTACTAAACATGTATTTGTTTGGGTTTTTGGGTTTGAAACCATCATTCTTAAAACAACAGATTTAATTCCAATTAAGTTTTTATCCTTCAAGTACCTAGCCGGATCAAGTTTTTACGATTTACCGCTGCCATGACGACTCCGTAAATCGTATTTCGTGCAGAAAAACCATCTTCAGCTCGCGATTTCTCATATGAGCAGATTTCTAAATGTCTGTCCGCAACTATGTTAACTGTGGCCGGCGGACCGTCCACAGCGAGGCATGTGATTAGGCGCATGCTTGGGTAATGGATTAGGCTTAAGAAAGTGCGGCTGCGCCTGATTTACCCGTACATTCCGAAAACGCGGCGACTTCTGCTTGACCGATGGATCATTAAGGGAAAGCTTCAATCGAATTTTAATGAGAAATGCCTGATGTTTGTCTGAAATTTGGGTAGTTTGAAGGATAGCACAAATTAGAGCTGAAGTAGTTGTATTTTTCATAATTCATTTCTTTAACATAATGGGTCACAATTTACGAGTGTACCATGGGAAATGCTCTAGTACGATACCTGAGTTTACACGAATACTGTAATCGTACAAAAATAAAAAGCCGTTTATTACAGTAAGTGTAGTCTTCTCTATGAAGCCTCGACGAAGACATAACGGTGCCAAGTCAACCACTGCACGAGTATCGTAAAACAAGGTAACTAGTACCTGGGAAGCTAATAATAGTTTTATGGCAGACAATGTTCGATTCCGTTAGTTGTACTAACCCAGATTTAAAACTTTTTTCATAATAATTTTAGTTTTCCTCTAGGTGCACCGTTTCTTTCGATATAGTGGGAATATCGGTTTTATGCTCCCGATAAATTTTAAATATCGACGTATGTACACAAACTCAATTCAATTCATGGATTTTCGGCTGAAATTAAAAATGTTTAAAATATTTAAAATATTTTTATTACTGCATATACTTTTTGAATCCACTAACTTTCAGGAAACTTTCGTTTGTCAGTAACGAGATCTAAGATGCTAAATGATTAGTGGGCGTTTGCCAGTACACCCACTGGTGACGGAACTGTGTTCATATACAGTCAGCCACATTTTTGGAAACAGTAAGTTTAAAGTTTTAAATCTGGGTTGCCACCCCAGCACTTTAACATTTTCAAAAAAAAAAAAAAGGATTGATTTTTCCACTTGAAAAACGCTAAATACAGAACCATATGCACTCTTTACCGATCAACAGACAGTCACAACAACACAACCTTCTTCGTAATTTGACTACTGCGGGATTCGAATATTGACAAAATTTTAACAACCTTTCTTCTTGCGATTGTATTGAGATATATAAGGACAAAAACAGCCATATGCTACACATTTCGTTTGTTTCGGGAGCAAAACATCGATACATACTCCGATATATCAATATCAACCTGTCATCCCTCCATGGACCATTGAGCATTGACTAGAGAACAAACAATCAGGAGGAATGTCCGTCCACGGTCGACTGCGAGATGATTGATACAGGGACAGACCGGAGGCACACTGGTAGTGGTGTTGTAGTGGGTAATGGTTTGATACTGCACCGACACTCTGAAGTCACTACCGTGTAATGGGCACGTGCCGGGACAATGAGCTCCAAGGAGACGGTCGGTAGGTAGTGTGTTTATCTTCTTTATCAGATAATAAGGTGCTTGCAGGAGAGAGTCCTCAACGGAGATGAGGTAGTGAAGGATTAACTCATAAATAGCGTAGTTTTCAAAAACGATACAAAAGATTTTGCCGATTCCCTGATCTACGGATTGCGGAGAGGACACCGGATGTAAGATGTGAGAGGTTCTCACGTACTTCACGTCACCTGCCATAACAATAAGAAAGACAAACGATAATGTTGTTAGTCGCCTGATTTGATCGACGTATTGTTTCGAGAAAATATTCTTTGTTACAGCATAATTTTATTCGCTGTAATTAAATTCGCTGAGTACGCAGGTCTGCTGCGACGGGGGTATTTAATTTATACTTCCTGTTTTAAACAAAATTTCAGATTCATAATTCACAGTAAATTACGAGACTGAAAAGGGATTAATTAGTTGGTAAGATCAAACATCACTCCCAAATAGTGTTTCGTCTAGGGGGCACATAATGTAACAATGTTCTTTGTTTGAGGTTTATCATTATTGCTGGCGAGTTTATGTTTTGATTTTGATTTTTGCGGACATTTGCCATCACTAATAAGTAAAAACAAGTTTCACGACGTTTCAAATTCACAATTTGTTATACCACATAGCCTAATCCCGGGAAAATACAGCAGAGAAACACCCGCAGCGCACATTTCCTTGCATAACGTGTTTCTCAAACCGTTCATCGACTTCTATACCCTGTACCACTCAGGTCTTTCAGTGAGTACATCAATCAATTGTAAGTCTAACAATAGATTTAAATTGACTCTTAATCTTGAGGCAGTGCCCCAAGATGGTCTCGTCTAGTTGTCACATCGTGTTAAGTTTTGATAAACATCCCCGGACAAAAATAGAGCCACCCACAACGGATCTTCCCTTGCGTAACGTGTCTGCCCCACTGAAGGCGGTTATCAGTTTGTATCCTGCAGTAGACGGGCCGGTAGCTACATCCCACGCCGCTGCCTCGTGTGTACTGTGTAGGCTGGATAGGTCTGCAGAGGTGGACTGGTTGTGGTTGTCGTTGACTAGTAACTGGTGATTCACTCCAGTGCACGTATCTCCCCATCTACCGTCGGAGTGAAGTACCCAGCATCAGAGACATCCATAGTGGATCTTCCCTTGCGTAACGTGTCTGCCCCACTGAAGGCGGTTATCAGTGTATCCTGCAGTAGACGGGCCGGTAGCTACATCCCACGCCGCTGCCTCGTGTGTACTGTGTAGGCTGGATAGGTCTGCAGAGGTGGACTGGTTGTGGTTGTCGTTGACTAGTAACTGGTGATTCACTCCAGTGCACGTATCTCCCCATCTACCGTCGGAGTGAAGTACCCAGCATCAGAGACATCCATAGTGGATCTTCCCTTGCGTAACGTGTCTGCCCCACTGAAGGCGGTTATCAGTGTATCCTGCAGTAGACGGGCCGGTAGCTACATCCCACGCCGCTGCCTCGTGTGTACTGTGTAGGCTGGATAGGTCTGCAGAGGTGGACTGGTTGTGGTTGTCGTTGACTAGTAACTGGTGATTCACTCCAGTGCACGTATCTCCCCATCTACCGTCGGAGTGAAGTACCCAGCATCAGAGACATCCATAGTGGATCTTCCCTTGCGTAACGTGTCTGCCCCACTGAAGGCGGTTATCAGTGTATCCTGCAGTAGACGGGCCGGTAGCTACATCCCACGCCGCTGCCTCGTGTGTACTGTGTAGGCTGGATAGGTCTGCAGAGGTGGACTGGTTGTGGTTGTCGTTGACTAGTAACTGGTGATTCACTCCAGTGCACGTATCTCCCCATCTACCGTCGGAGTGAAGTACCCAGCATCAGAGACATCCATAGTGGATCTTCCCTTGCGTAACGTGTCTGCCCCACTGAAGGCGGTTATCAGTTTGTATCCTGCAGTAGACGGGCCGGTAGCTACATCCCACGCCGCTGCCTCGTGTGTACTGTGTAGGCTGGATAGGTCTGCAGAGGTGGACTGGTTGTGGTTGTCGTTGACTAGTGACTGGTGATTCACTCCAGTGCACGTATCTCCCCATCTACCGTCGGAGTGAAGTACCCAGCATCAGAGACATCCATAGTGGATCTTCCCTTGCGTAACTGTGTCTGCCCCACTGAAGGCGGTTATCAGTGTATCCTGCAGTAGACGGGCCGGTAGCTACATCCCACGCCGCTGCCTCGTGTGTACTGTGTAGGCTGGATAGGTCTGCAGAGGTGGACTGGTTGTGGTTGTCGTTGACTAGTGACTGGTGATTCACTCCAGTGCACGTATCTCCCCATCTACCGTCGGAGTGAAGTACCCAGCATCAGAGACATCCACAGTGGATCTTCCCTTGCGTAACGTGTCTGCCCCACTGAAGGCGGTTATCAGTGTATCCTGCAGTAGACGGGCCGGTAGCTACATCCCACGCCGCTGCCTCGTGTGTACTGTGTAGGCTGGATAGGTCTGCAGAGGTGGACTGGTTGTGGTTGTCGTTGACTAGTGACTGGTGATTCACTCCAGTGCACGTATCTCCCCATCTACCGTCGGAGTGAAGTACCCAGCATCAGAGACATCCACAGTGGATCTTCCCTTGCGTAACGTGTCTGCCCCACTGAAGGCGGTTATCAGTGTATCCTGCAGTAGACGGGCCGGTAGCTACATCCCACGCCGCTGCCTCGTGTGTACTGTGTAGGCTGGATAGGTCTGCAGAGGTGGACTGGTTGTGGTTGTCGTTGACTAGTGACTGGTGATTCACTCCAGTGCACGTGATCTCCCCATCTACCGTCGGAGTGAAGTACCCAGCATCAGAGACATCCACAGTGGATCTTCCCTTGCGTAACGTGTCTGCCCCACTGAAGGCAGTCATCAGTTTGTATCCTGTAGTAGACGGGCCGGTAGCTACATCCCACGCCGCTGCCTCGTGTGTACTGTGTAGGCTGGATAGGTCTGCAGAGGTGGACTGGTTGTGGTTGTCGTTGACTAGTGACTGGTGATTCACTCCAGTGCACGTATCTCCCCATCTACCGTCGGAGTGAAGTACCCAGCATCAGAGACATCCATAGTGGATCTTCCCTTGCGTAACTGTGTCTGCCCCACTGAAGGCGGTTATCAGTGTATCCTGCAGTAGACGGGCCGGTAGCTACATCCCACGCCGCTGCCTCGTGTGTACTGTGTAGGCTGGATAGGTCTGCAGAGGTGGACTGGTTGTGGTTGTCGTTGACTAGTGACTGGTGATTCACTCCAGTGCACGTATCTCCCCATCTACCGTCGGAGTGAAGTACCCAGCATCAGAGACATCCACAGTGGATCTTCCCTTGCGTAACGTGTCTGCCCCACTGAAGGCGGTTATCAGTGTATCCTGCAGTAGACGGGCCGGTAGCTACATCCCACGCCGCTGCCTCGTGTGTACTGTGTAGGCTGGATAGGTCTGCAGAGGTGGACTGGTTGTGGTTGTCGTTGACTAGTGACTGGTGATTCACTCCAGTGCACGTATCTCCCCATCTACCGTCGGAGTGAAGTACCCAGCATCAGAGACATCCACAGTGGATCTTCCCTTGCGTAACTGTGTCTGCCCCACTGAAGGCGGTTATCAGTGTATCCTGCAGTAGACGGGCCGGTAGCTACATCCCACGCCGCTGCCTCGTGTGTACTGTGTAGGCTGGATAGGTCTGCAGAGGTGGACTGGTTGTGGTTGTCGTTGACTAGTGACTGGTGATTCACTCCAGTGCACGTATCTCCCCATCTACCGTCGGAGTGAAGTACCCAGCATCAGAGACATCCATAGTGGATCTTCCCTTGCGTAACTGTGTCTGCCCCACTGAAGGCGGTTATCAGTGTATCCTGCAGTAGACGGGCCGGTAGCTACATCCCACGCCGCTGCCTCGTGTGTACTGTGTAGGCTGGATAGGTCTGCAGAGGTGGACTGGTTGTGGTTGTCGTTGACTAGTGACTGGTGATTCACTCCAGTGCACGTATCTCCCCATCTACCGTCGGAGTGAAGTACCCAGCATCAGAGACATCCACAGTGGATCTTCCCTTGCGTAACGTGTCTGCCCCACTGAAGGCGGTTATCAGTGTATCCTGCAGTAGACGGGCCGGTAGCTACATCCCACGCCGCTGCCTCGTGTGTACTGTGTAGGCTGGATAGGTCTGCAGAGGTGGACTGGTTGTGGTTGTCGTTGACTAGTGACTGGTGATTCACTCCAGTGCACGTATCTCCCCATCTACCGTCGGAGTGAAGTACCCAGCATCAGAGACATCCATAGTGGATCTTCCCTTGCGTAACTGTGTCTGCCCCACTGAAGGCGGTTATCAGTGTATCCTGCAGTAGACGGGCCGGTAGCTACATCCCACGCCGCTGCCTCGTGTGTACTGTGTAGGCTGGATAGGTCTGCAGAGGTGGACTGGTTGTGGTTGTCGTTGACTAGTGACTGGTGATTCACTCCAGTGCACGTATCTCCCCATCTACCGTCGGAGTGAAGTACCCAGCATCAGAGACATCCATAGTGGATCTTCCCTTGCGTAACTGTGTCTGCCCCACTGAAGGCGGTTATCAGTGTATCCTGCAGTAGACGGGCCGGTAGCTACATCCCACGCCGCTGCCTCGTGTGTACTGTGTAGGCTGGATAGGTCTGCAGAGGTGGACTGGTTGTGGTTGTCGTTGACTAGTGACTGGTGATTCACTCCAGTGCACGTATCTCCCCATCTACCGTCGGAGTGAAGTACCCAGCATCAGAGACATCCATAGTGGATCTTCCCTTGCGTAACGTGTCTGCCCCACTGAAGGCGGTTATCAGTGTATCCTGCAGTAGACGGGCCGGTAGCTACATCCCACGCCGCTGCCTCGTGTGTACTGTGTAGGCTGGATAGGTCTGCAGAGGTGGACTGGTTGTGGTTGTCGTTGACTAGTGACTGGTGATTCACTCCAGTGCACGTATCTCCCCATCTACCGTCGGAGTGAAGTACCCAGCATCAGAGACATCCATAGTGGATCTTCCCTTGCGTAACCTGTTTATCCCGATTAAGTCAGTTTTCAACGTTTGCATTCTGTAGTAAAGAAGACTCCCTCTTACCCGGACCGAGGCCTTTCCAGATAACGGGTTATCCGGTTAAACCGTTGTTCCCAATAACTCGCTAAATTACTACGTCTAGCGCATTGTTTAAGACACTAATACAGGGTTTTCATAAAATAATGGTGGGGTTTAAAAATTAAATAAAAAGGAAACGAGAAAAATTACAAAAAACCTATTTATTTTGTTGAATTTCTGACATCAAAAAGATTTTATTCTCAGCTAATAAACTCTAACATGGCCACAATTTCTTGCTCTACAGACGTCCAGACGATAATCTGGTCTACCAGGCCTACTTTGCTTTTTAATTGACCCGGTGTTTAATGAACTGCTTACTCCAACGACGGATGTTATTTTCATGAGTTGAAGCTTTGTTAAATTAAATGTTCTACATGTCCGTTGTACTAGAGTCAATGACTTAAGTTCACCTAACAAAAATACACACTCAGCCTTTATTTGATCGGAAAACATGTTTGTAGAAAAAACACAACTTTAAGTTTATTTCGAAGAATAAGGTTATTGATTAGCACAACAATCAACACAGCTGTTTTAATTAATGTAAACAAAACTGTTTGAGCTACCGGATGCAGGTGTACCATTATGAAATATTTAATTCGTCTTATAATAGTTTAACAGACAGTTAAAACCCCACCTTTATTTTATGAAAACCCTGTACATATAATTATTGATAAATAAGTAGAAACAGCAATACACACTATTAGGGGAATAATTACTGTGAACATAGAACGCAAGAAAATAGGTTAGACTTTGCGTCTTCAACTAAAAACAACCATTACAATTTCTTAACAGTCCAAGATATTTTTTCTCAAATCTTTCTTATGAGAATCGTCAATACATTACCTTCCATTTCCTGCCAATCAAGTCCGGTTGAACCGATGTATTGATAAAAATAGTCCAGATACTGTAAAAGGATGTTATCTATAAGAAGTGTAGTCCGGTTAATAAACGACGTCCGGTTAAAAGGTGTCCGGATAAAACGGAGTCTACAGTACACGGGCCGGTAGCTCTGCTGACCACGCCGCTGCCTCGTGTGTAGTGTGTAGGTTGGGTTCGTAGGTTGTGGTTGTCGTTGACTAGTGACTGGTGATTCACTCCAATGCACGTAATCTCCCCATCTACTGTCGCAGCACAGTGGACAACGACATCGGTCCGGTGTCGGGGAAGACGGTCTAATAAATTAGGGAGCCCCTAATGAAACGTGTAACATTTGTTGTTGGTCTGGATAGGTTGTAAATCTCTAGGACTAAAGAGAAACATCCTTGTTTGGGACCTTCTAGCCTATTCAGTTTAAGGTATCCACAATGCTTCTTATTTTAATACCAAATGTTTATTCGGCCATAAAAGTCTTTTGTCCTCGGTTGTTAGTCTGGTTAGGTTGTTTATCACGAGTCCTAAAGTGATATACACTTGTTTGGTACCTCCTAGTCTACCAAATTCGTCTTAAGGGTATTTAAATTATATCCTCCATGAGTCTTTAAAATTGGTACCACATGTTTGTTCGGCAATAAGGAATAGTTTTTTGTCATCCTCTTTTTATTCTGGGGCACCGACCTTCTATAGCCTGGAACCATTTTACACCTACACACTGCTACGGGATAGGTCTATTTTGTTACGGCGATTGCACTTCAATATAATAACTGCTTTTATGAAAACCTGCTGGCTGTTTTATAGTACATGCTTTTTACAGATTGGTCTAGGAACAATTCCTAAAAAGGCAATTACTGCTTTTATGAAAACCTACCACAAAAATGTTTTTAAGATTGGTACCACATGTTTGTTCGGCAATGAGGAATAGTTTTTTGTCATCCTCTTCTTATTCTGGGGCACCGACCTTCTATAGCCTGGAACCCTTTTGCACACTACACACTATACTACGGGATAGCTCTATATTGTTACGGCGATTGCACTTCAATATAATAACTGCTTTTATGAAAAAAAACCTGCTTGCTGTTTTATGGTACATGCTTTTGACAGATCGGTCTAGGAACAGTTCCTATAAAAAGGCCTAAAATGCTCTTTCGACACAATGCAGTATACTTTCTTACACGTCTCTTAAACAAAGCAGTATACTTCTTCGTATAAGTTTTTATTTATTAAAATTATCTTATAAGAAATCAATTGGAGATTTGCAATAGTTAACCAAACGCAGAGTCAGGATTTGAAACTCTATCCTTAAAAAGTATAAATCCATCGTCCTTGGCCTCAAGGTATAGTACATTCGTTAAAAGTAATGAAATATTATGAATTGAAATTCAGTTACAGGCATTGTAATTAAAATATCATATCCACAGTTGCAATACAAATATTTATTTGTGGTTGATTGCAACTAGTACGAAAGAAATGTTAGCCACATTTAGTGTTAATAATCTTGGGAAGCTTAAGGCAAAAAGTCGATTTTTAATGTACTTGAGCTTATTCGCCATTATTATCACACCACTGCAAACAAAATTTCAAAAATGTTTGTGAATATAAATCACAGACAAATGAGTAGACTACTCATTTGTCTGTGATATAAAACTGTGGATTATTTTTCATCCCTTTAAAGTTTATTTTCTAACGAGTTCCACCGGGAACTAGGAAAAAGGCCGTTAATTGAATCGAAGTTTCGGAATGGTCGCCTGCCTCGTTCGCTTCCCCTCCGGAACCACCGGCTCGCATGTCGTCCGACCCTTTGCCGCAGGAAGCGATAGAAACACCGACTACTTTTCACCATCGAATAATGACTAGTGGATTGGTTTTGAACATCGAATTCATCGACCATCCGTGATTGGTCACGTATCAAACATCGATCGGTCTAGCCGTTTAAACCAGTCGAACGAGCAAAAACCACAACCTGCTACAGGTATATTAAAACTGGGTGCGGTTATAATTCATTATTTAGTAGATCTGAACTAGAAGAAGATATTTACCAAATTTTATCAAGATATGTTGAGAAATAACCGAGATATAGAATTTTACTTATTTCCCATAAGGTTAACATTGGGACAACATACTGTGTTTACCATTTTTAATATCTCAGTAACCAATGAACATAGAGCAGTGATTCAAAATACTAAATTGTTTGTTTATTTGAGCTGAATTCAATGGTGCCAGCAAAAATTCAATAAATTTTATTTTTATATGTATAAAAAACTCTTAAAACCCATTTATAGGGGGGTTTATCCCCCATTACCCCCCTTTCCGGTGGTCCGATCGGGCTGGTACACGAACTCGTCCGAGTGATTACCACTTTACACGTATGTACCAATTTCCATTAAGATTGGGCCATTTTTACGGCCGCTATCGTGCTATGTTTTTTGCTTCTGGTGGCCCCAAAACGAAAAGTTATCATAGTCTCGGGCTTAGGTCTTACCATGAGACCTACGGTAATAGCTTCTTCCCTATAGGGGAAATTCGCTAAAACCCCCAATTGATTTTAGAAACCTCAAAAACCACTCGATTAATTTTTCGACTATTCGGTTAAAATCGATAAAATATCGACTATTCGACAACCCCATCACTTGGTTCGCGTGTCAGTCGACCCTCCGCCGCAGGAAACTGCGGTTCGACCGGCGATCCGCTCTCACAAATTACTGTAACAATACGGCCCGCCGTGTTACGCTATATCGTAATGAGCAAATGAGCGGTAAGCGCAGTGATCGACGGGCCTCTACCGCCGGCTTCCGGCTTTCCCGCAACGCACGCCTCGGAAGCTCGGATTTGATGGAAAGGAAAGTGGACGGAGTCGTTGGAGATAAGGGTGATGCGACGTACTGGCTGAAGGCTAGTGAGAATCAGATAAAGGATCCGGTAGCGGAGAGGTAGTCCTGCCGGGGGGCGGAGATGGATGGAATGGGCAAGGCGAATATACGTTTCGGTGCGATTTGATGCTGACGTCAGACTTACGCATACCTTTAAGGGACTATGTTTAATAAAAAAAAAACACAGATGAACGATACGGATTGGCAACCTAATGTATTTTTTGGCCCGTTTTTTCTAGCGACGTCAAGTTTGTTGGACTGCTATGCCACCCAGATTGCTCAAGTATTCAAGTTGTTATTTGCTATAATTGTTCTTTGGGACCTGAAGATTTGATATTGACGAAATTATACTTGATACCAACGCAATGTGTGCGAAAAAGCAACCTAACAAACTTAACGCCGTCCGAAAAACAGGCACAAAAAAGTGCATTGGGTTGCCAATCTATACAGGGTGTCCCGAAATTATGGTAAAATATTTTAGTATGTGATTGCTGAGGTAAAAATAAGAAAAAAAGTTCATGTAAACATATGTTCTAAAGTGCTTCGTTTTCCGTCTGTGCGTCAGTTTGTGTTTTTTACGTGTTTAATTATATCTCACGAACGTCTTGACGTATAAACTTCAAACTTGGTACATGGATGACCACTATTAAGACCTATTTTTGTAAGAAGTATCAAATTTCTACTTTGTACCATTTCAAAATGGCGACTGATTTTTGTTTTCAAAGCTAAATATCTTAAAAACCATAAATTTTAGAAAAATTGTCCTTGAGACAAAACAGTTGTGACATTTAGTCCAATTAACGCTGATATTAAGATTATGATGATCAGACTACAAATAACGGAGAAATATTAACTTTTCTGAATAAAAACATGGTCCTTTAGAAAAAACTTTCAGAATTTTCCATGTTTTTATTTGGAAAAATTAAAATTTCTCCATTATTAGTGGTCCGATCGTCATAATATTAATATCAGCGTTAATGGGATTAAATTTCGCAACTTTTTTGTCTCTTGTATAATGTTTCTAAAATTTACGGTTTTTAAGATATTTAGCTTTTAAAACAAAAAACAGTCGCCATTTTGAAATGGTACAAAGTAAAAATTTGACACTTCTTGCAAAAATAGTTCTTAATAATGACCATCCATGTACGAAGTTTGAAGTTTACACGTCAAGAGGTTCGTGAGATATAATTAAACATGTAAAAAACACAAACTGACGCACAGACGGAAAACGAAGCACTTTAGGCCCTATGTTTATATGAACTTTTATTCTTATTTTTACCTCAGCAATCACATACTAAAATATTTTACTATAATTTCGGGACACCCTGTATAGTTCATCATCTATGTCCTCAGTAAAAAAGGAAATTATGTAGTTTAAATTATACCGTTTTGCATTCCATGAGTTTTTCCGCCAAACACTGGTAGACAACGAAAACAAGGTAAATGGAAATGCGGGGTACAAGTAAATTAACAATTAAAATTTATTCAAGGGTCAATAAGTACTTGTAATTTTTCCTGACTCGAATTATAAACTTCCGGTCTCAAATAGATCGGAAGAAAGAAGTCTCGACGTTGTGGGAATTTTCCCTAAACGGGTTACTTGTAGATTAAAAAACCTACTCGCTAAAATAGGTTGAATAGGTTTTCACTCCGAAAGAGTTAATATTCACTCTAAATTAATGAAAAATATCCAATATTTTGGTTGAGTGATGGTTTCTCTCATAAAAAAGTGAAATTTTCACTCATTGATTATATGGTTTTGAAACCATATAAGGAAAGAGTGAGAATCCACTCTCAATTGAGTGAGTTTTTGAAAGTGGTGGGGAGAAAGAGCGAAAAGAGGGATCGCTTCCGGAGACGCGACGACGCTACTGAGTCGCCATTTTGGTCATTGATTTACATGCACATGGATATTACCGGTTTACATACAGGCAAGCAGAAAACATTGCTTTAACCACTTCCTTGGTTAGTGTTAAGGTAGTCAACGCAATTTAAAGATTAACAATAGTCTGTAAAATCAAGGTAAGGGGGGAGAGGAAATTCAATTTAGTCTCAGCAAGGGTTCTGTGTCACTCGTTGAATATGCCCGCGCCGTTACATTTTATAGGGGTTTTATTTTCAATAATCAAGTTTAGGTACCAGTTGTCCACAACAAGTGTCGGCAAAGAGTCAGAATTGTAGTTCATAAATGCCAATGAGAGGTTAGGTTAGTGAGGTTAGGTGATTTCACTCTTTTAAAGTTGAACTTAACTCTTTTAAAGACTAAAATTCCACTCTGAAAAGAACAAGACCCACTCTTTCATTGAGTGGGGATATTCCACTCTTTTCATGAGTGAAAACAGTTCACTTTTTCAAAGAGTGAACCTTCACTCTTTCAGAGTGGCTCAAATTTCTCTACCCCAAAGAGTGAATGAGTCACTCACAATGAGTGAGTATTCACTCTTTCGATTTTAGCGTGTAGAATAGAACATTGAAATCTAGGGTTTGCGTGTGTTCCAACACAGAGACTGTTAATTCAAGACTAGCCGTGAATGAGGCGGCGTGCACTCTGCGTGTTGGAACACTCCAGACTCCTCAGATTCACAAGCGGAGTGGAATGGGTAGTCAAAACACGCGTGTTTCTGTGACGCGGTGCGATAAACAGACTCGCACGGACGCAATCGGGTTCCGCTCCGTGTGTAAATGAAGGCCGAAGAAAAAATTCCGTGGGCGCGGGATAGACGGCGGCAGCGGTTGGCGGACCTCGCACGCAACACGCGGGCCGGTGGTCTGTGACGGGCGGGCGAGTTGGCAAGCGCAGCTCCTTTGTTGTGGTGTCAGCGAAATTGAACTAGACGCGCGGATCCAAACATCTGTTTCAACAAAGGACGCGGTAACGAAGAGATATTATACCATAAAACTGGAGGTATAACAGACGCCAATTCTTGGGGCCCAGTGCGGTGGATGCGCGGTAGCAAAAATGGCTAGTGCGCATGCGCGACAACGCGTTGCTAGAGCGTAGCACAGTCATTCTGCTCTCAGCCGTCAACAATAGCGTGTCACTACATGTCGTCCTAAAAACATTGACCGACGGAACATTGACTCTTACTGACGATAAATTATCTGTTTTAATTCTATTCAATAATATGAAATATTTCATTATTAGTATTTATTAAAGCGTCTTGACTCTGAACAACAGAAGTGTTCTGACACAGAAGCAGTAACTACGTGCGAGCTGCCTAATATACGCAGCCAGGCTAGTACACTGGCGGCAGCCGCTGCCGCTACTACTCCCCTCTCCTCCCAGCCTACCCACTCCCCGCCCCATGCGCGGACTGGGCCCCAAGTATTGGCGCCAGTTATAACACGAAATAGTATTTTTGCGACCTTGTGTCATGTATCAATTAACTCTCAGTCGACCGCGAAGGGGACTTTACTACTGATCGTTTGTTCTCTATATAGTAAGTAATCCATGGTCTATCCGTCGATCATAGTCATTGAATAGTCATTTATTCCGTCTTTAAACAATACAATTATTGTGATCGACATCGTCACTAAAATTAGACATAAATTAAATTAAATGCATAAATAGGCTACAGCAAGTAGCAAAATAATGTAATTAACAAGACTGTGAGGTTTACCTATTTTTTTCTTTACATTATATCACAGACCAAAAACTATTAATTAATTAGTTAAAAATAAGTAACAAAGATAAAATTTGACATTTATTAGGCCTACATTTAAATTAACAACCGACAAATAAAATATATTTAAAAAAATTAACATTTAACATTGGCTAAAATTATAAAAATGCAATAACAAGAATATACATCATACATCAGCGACTTATCGGCTGAAGGGATAACAGGATATGTATCGACATGTACTTGAAAATGAGCCTAATTAGCCTATACTATTTAGTTATATTTTTCTTGGTAATTACCAGCAATTAAAAAATGAATTCATGGAAGATTTCATTTTTTGTTAATATTATTGGAAATAAAGTATTTTTTTATTTCATTTCATTGGAAATAAACTATTTTTCATTTCATTTCATTTCATTTCATGTTGATTCTGAAACTTCACAAATAGCATATCGATATTTTGGTTCAACAGCCTTGAAAGGATTTTTTTTACCGTCCATATTCCAAATTGCATTAATTTAAAGAAAGCATTATTGTGGTTGACTGCAAGTGCTGTGAAGAAAAACACAATGTATATAATTAGCGTTCTTAAATTGGACAGATTTGACCCTATTGAGTTTGTGGAAATTATAAGTCTACGGTGGCAACCGCGGTTGTAAGAAATACTCTTAACTCTTCATAACAATTTTCTTTAAAGTTGATTTCCTATCCTCCAGATGAAGTTTCTTTCGATACAGGAAAATTGATATTTTTGTCCAAAAAAATTTATAAATCGATATCAAAAGCTTCGAATTATCAAAACGCCATATATAGAAATTTTCCATCCGTAATCGGCCATCGGCTGCCGCGCGCCGTTTACACAGATTGCGGCCACGCGAGTACCCCCTAACTCACTAACTCACTAACTCACTCGGTCGAAAACTCAATCTACCGGGATGTCTTCCGTCATGGTCGTTCTCCCGGATAAGCGGTCAATCGCCGGTCGAAGAAGGTATAATAACGCGTGCGCTTTTTACGATACCTCGTCTAAACGCGATTGCGAGTAATTATCGAAGTGGATAATAGCAGGTTCTCGCAATTGCGTTTCGAGTATGACGGTTAATCGGGTCAAAACTGTTTAGGGACAGTTATCTTAAACTGTGTGGTACTTGTAGGAAGTAGGAAGTAACAGTTTATTTTTAGATTGTTTCAAGAAGGCTGTGGTATCATTTGCAAGCGGTAAAAAGGAAGACCACCTCATTTAGGTTTGCTTTCGTTCCTTACACTATCTAAAGAAACCTATAAAACTGATATTCTCATGTCTATAATCCATTGGGGAAAACTTACCAACGTTATTTAGATCGCTCATATGACAAAAAAACAATCCCTAAGGAGACGAACTAGGTACATTAAATAGTATATTTAGCAACAAGGGCCGAAAATGAGGTTTTGCAGGCTCGAGATCGTGTTTCAAATTCGAGAGAAGTCGAGAATTTGAAACGATCGAGAGTAGCAAAATCCTTTCGGCCGAGGTGCGAACGCTATTTTTCACCACACTACCCAATGTTATATACCCTAAATAATTAAAAACGGATTATTATTTGACGAAGACAAAAATTGGAAGGTTATGAGTGACGATACAACTCCACTATTCAAACAAACACAGTTAGTTATGAAAAATCATATGATCGCAACTATACTGTCTTTGGAACCTATTGAATGCCGTATAATTATGTTATGTTCTGACGCTGTTTCAAGCAAATAAACGATCAGCTGACTTTCGGCCCTACGGCCCCAAACGTTTTTGGTCCTATGGCGGCTAACAGTGTGTTTCGGTCCGCGTTTGACTTTTGTAAAACAGGTGATTTCGTCGTAGTGTGGTGAAAAAGCAATTGCGTTCTGTGATTTTTTAAAGAATTTATTAATTGTTCAAAAATTTAAGTAGGATTTTAAACACTGTGCATCTTAATGTACTTAGCGCTAGTCGTAATCATTAAATGACTCATCGGGAGGCGCTGATACCATGTATTTCCGCAGGAAGTGATAACGACGAACTGTGACTATCAAAGTACTGCTATTCGCTTCTCAGAAAACAAACACAAAGAAGAATATAATTCTTGCATTTTAACGATTATAGATTATAAATGGCAGTTAAGTCATAACAGTTATTATTAATGAAGCATTGAACTTGACCTACAAATGATAGTGTAGATTGTAGATATTTAAATAGCTAAACTGTAGTAGACCGTTTAAATTTACGATATCAACTTTTTTTCTACCTATGACAATTATGATTTTACTTTCAAGCGAACTTAATGTTCAACATAACTTTGTTAAACGTCCTAAAACGTATAGTTAAAAATAACTTCCTAGAACTGAATGGGGTGAGGCAACAGAGTTAAATTTTCAATTTCTCATGTAAAACATTAAATAAGAAACTCCACGCTTTTGTACATCCTCCGGGGATAATGAAAGAAACGTTAGTTTTGAAACCCAACTAACCCAAAGAAGAAACTAAATATTTAATTAATAGAGAACAAGTCTTTATACGTTCATAAAAATGTGGTATGTAACCCGATCAATCCAGTTCAATTCTTATGATGATCTCATGGATTATTGCAATTTCGGCATAAATGCCATCATCAGATCATTTTGTACTAAAAACTTTTCGTTTCTTTTATGTTCATATCCAATTCTGGGGCTAAACACCAAAAATGATCAATTTATACGTTCATATTTAGCCAGGAAAATCGGCCTTAAAATACTGTTTAGCAAGTTTAAACAACTGAACTTGCAGAAAAGCCTTTAGAAATTATAAGCCGCATCAAAAACGGCATGGCCCATCCACTCAAAATGATGTTAATTTTACTCGGATTTACAAACAAAGTACCACCTCATTTAATTCGGACTTCAACACATTTTGTTCCAAACTGGTGACCATCTTACGAGCAATCTTATTTTGAACTGACCCACTTTCTCGAGTTGGAACGAGAAATCCCAGCGCCAAATAACTCAGGGCACTTGAAATCTCGTATACAACGGGGCCGCTACACACGATCTCGCGGTGCACTGACCCAATAAACCACGAGAGGTTGTACAGCACGGCCGTGAATGGAGCGTTCAGTTCGCACCTCCACCCCCCATTGTTGGGTCCGTTAGTCCGTCCGTCACTGCCGAGCCGTTCGGCCGCCACCGCGGTTGGGATTCGAACGTGACTCCAGATGGTTACGGTTTATTGTGGTTGTATATGTTAGCTTCATCATACGTTTTTGTATATGAAGCACTTGGAAATATATTTATTAGGATAAATCGGATCAAATTTGCAATTTTACAATTTTATAGTTAGAAAACATACGAATTGGAGAAGTATTTCTATATATTTCATTTAAACAAGTAAAATCTGTAGCTTGATTCTGCACTTTTTCATCCACACACATCGAATCGTAGCCGAAGTCAGAAACCGAAATCGTAAAGATGTTTGCCCTTGTATTAAAGAAAATCATTTTTAGGGTCCAAAGAGGCATCAACGTCGGTGACATTTCTCTCCTCCCTAAAAAAATATGGAGAAAGTATTATTTTCGTAAAAAATTTCGAATTTGAGTTGTTAGTGGAAATATTATTTTTATTTCACGCTAAATTCAAAAAATGTGGTTTTGGAGTGGTGTCTGTCCTTCCTTGAGAATTTAAAAAAGTTTGATTCGACACCAGTGGTGAGATTTTCATGAAATTAAGCATATACAGTAATAAAAAACCGTTGAATCTCGAGGCCTGTTTTAGTTTTGTTTCATGTCAAGATATTTACCTAATAAAAATCATTAAAAATTACAAAAATCAAAATGTCAAACTTGCGTGTGTTTGTTTCAATTTATGGTAGCTTTCCTCGTTTCAACTGGCTTTATGGGAACTGGCTCTGTGTCTGATTCCTGATCCCGATCACTAACATTCTGATAGGAGTATTCCAAACCCAGGCCTTGTTTTTGGCTACGAGGACCTTTTGTTAAATAGTATGATTAACAAAATCCCAATCAATCCCACGATTGATAGCAACTCCCAATTCCGACCCCGGTCTGGATTCGTACCGGCGACCCTTGGGTTACGGGGGGCGCTTTATCCACTCGCCCCACTTAGGAACTTGACAAGTCCTTATAGAACCGACCGATAACTGACAGAATTTAATTTGACGATTTACACGCACTTAAACAACACGCACGGCATCGTAAGCTTTTTTAGACAGCTTGAACAATCAAACTCCAAAGCACCCTTTCGGCCGCAGCGGCTGACGCGGCGGCGTGGGCGGCTACGTAGGAGATCCACCGTGAGAACCTCGCATCCTTCTGGGGAACGAACACTCATAATGAGTGAGTAATACACGGCCGGCTTGTCTATCATCCCTCCATCTGCAAGGTGCTGTGTGATTAGCTGGTGTGATGGGTATGTATGTACACTCCCGCCCCCGCCCTTAAGCTGCAGATGCATGGCGCATCAACTGATAGGTTTAAACTTTCAGAATCCATGGTATGTGTTAGAGCTAATAAGGATTTCTCTATTACAACGGCAATTTTTGTGATAGTTGCTCAATACTTAAGAACGATTATTTCTTAATGCACTAGATTACTCTTCTTGCTTTCCTTGAAATGTTTACTCCAAGCAGCTGTTTTACATATTTATTTTTCCATAAAAATTATTGTATTCAATCAACCTTTGAATGGCCGGCTGTAGGGCGTAGTCCTTGGAAAAAAAACGCATTATTCTCTTTTAATGTATCACATACATATCGAAGATCGGTTAGGAAATCACTGAACACTAGAGACATTCAATTGTGTATAAAGAAGTTTTGAGGGATTTGTCGAAAAATTCTTTGTTTGAAATTCATTGTTGGTTGGTGATTTTATATTTTGATTAAGATTTTTGCGGACATTTGCCATCACTGATTAGTAAAAAACAAGTTTCACGACGTTTCGGGATCTGGAATCTGATCCCGTCTTCAGGTGGAAGAAAACCTAGAACATAACAAGATTAGTAACACATAGCCAGGAAAACCTGGACAAAAACACAGCTAAAACAGAGAACTGTAAAAGCAGTCACGAAAACAATAAGCTAAAAAGAAAACACAAAATAACACAAAAATCACAAGTTTTTTTTACTAATCAGTGATGGCAAATGTCCGCAAAAATCCTGATCAAAATATTGTCGAAAAAGATAGTGTAATAAATTATCAATTAAGACAGTCATAAAACAAACTAAGATTAGTGTTATTTTAATTTGCTTTATATTCAGTGTGGTAGTTTCATGCAATAATGATAAAAAACGTTGTTAAGATTTATGAAATAACTCCGTCAATTCCTTTAATCTGATCACTTTAATTCACATTTAAATTTAATTCAATTTAATTTAATTCAATTTAATTCAAGAATCATGACGAATAATCAAATTGGAAGTGTTTAAAATGTGTTAGTTGGGTTACACGAATAACAAATTAGACCCTTAAATCTAGAAATTACAGATACAATGGTTAAGATTGTACTCACTAAAGTTGCAGCATACACATTGAATACACACCTGGAAAAGAAATTATTCGTTAGACAAATTAATGAGCAACGCTAACACCTATAAAATAACACAAATAAAATATACCTAAAAATAACGCTATAAAATAGAATTTTTTTTATTAATGATGAGAGTTTTTTAAAACCCTGGACTGCATCGCCCCCAGATTTAACCGACCATTATTTACGAGACAGAGATAATGAGCAGTAGGAAGTTGCATTAAAAACTTATCACGATTAACATCAAGAGCAATTTGTACAGTTATTTTCATGCTCATAAATGCATGCAAGGAATTGCTATTAATTCCGCGTTCAGCTAGATTCTATAATAAAAGTAGACAGAACCAATAAAATTCGAAATCACTCCTCCAGTTATTTGTAATTATGCGATACCGCAATATCGACTATTCACCGTTGTTTCACGCCACATACACACGGAACCAATTTCAAAGCGGGAATCTAGAGCGAACTTTCATCCGATTGCGAAATCGAAATCACTCTAGACGCGAACCCGCGGGAAATTGTATTCGCCAAAACCTATTAACCATCGCGCCACGCCCACTGACTGCGATAATCACGATAATCGACCGCGAACAGCGAATCGACTGCGATAATCACGATAATCGTTGGCGGGCAGCGAAGCGGTAGGCAGGCGGTAATCACGGACGGTTTACGGCAGAAGCAGAAACACAAACAAGTGCGTTACGAGCGGGAGAAAGCAAAGACTACCGCGGAGACAACAGGTGATTGTGATAAGATGATAACAGGGATCCCGGGATCCAACGAACTGCTAAACTGCCAGCCACACACGAACTGTAGTCCAGGAAACGAATGCTCAAGAAAGGAATACAAAATATAATAAAACACCCCCGTTGCAGCAGACCTGCATACTCAGCGAATTTCAAATGCAAAAAAAACATATTTCAATCAAACATAGCGAGATTTGACATGTTTTGGTAAGCTCCATAAGAATAACATGGGGAATGAGTATGCAGGTTTGCTGCTACAGGTACATTAAAACTGGGTGGTTTTAATTCAATATTTAGTAGATCTGAACTAGAAGAAGCTATTTGCCAAGTTTTATCAAGATATGTTGAAAAATAACGGAGATATAGAATTTTACTTATTTCCCATAAGGTTAACATTGGGACAACGTACTGTGTTTACAACTTTCAATATCTTGGTAACTAATGGACATAGAGCAGTGATTCAAAATACTAAATTGTTCTTTTTTGAGCTGAATTCAATGGTGCGAACAAAAATTCGTTAAATTTTATTTTTCTATGTAAAAAACTCAAAAAAACCATTTTTGGGGAGGGTTAACCCCCTTTACCCCCTTTCCCGGTGATCCGATCGGGCTGGTTCACGAACTCGTCCGAGTGATTACCCCTTTACACGTCTGTACCAATTTTTATTAAGATTGGACCATTTTTACGGCCGCTATCGTGCTAACAGACACATATATAGATAAATAAATATATATATATATATATAAATTCGAACGAATGGTGTTTTATGCTTCTGGTGGCCCCAAAACGAAAAGTTATCATGGTCCCGGGCTTAGGTCTTACCATGCGACCTACGGTAATAGCTTCTTCCCTATAGGGGAAATTCGCTAAAAGGTATTTTTCAAGGAATTATTTACATATATGTGGTTACTACAGCGTTTAATGAGCTCGCACACACCTTTATTTTAAACAATATTTTATGGTTGAGGTGTCAAATTACTGGAAATTTTGTCAATATTCCTAAAATGGTGTTCAATTACCTTTAGGTGAAAAAGCGTAGCCCCAATGGGTATGTATGTTACACACAAATTTACATGTACTTCTTATGGAAGGAATATTAGTTTAGATACTAATAAAATGAGTCCTTACCTTGTAAATGGTCGGACTAAAATAGACATATTATATACTTTTCTTACAGGATATTTATTTTCTTTAATTTTCTAATGCATTAATGAATACTAAAATTTAATAGTTTTCAAGATATTTAGGAAAAACCAAAAATGGTACCTTCAGACCCCCCTCCCTTCCCCCGCTCAAGGACTAAGGACGGGGACATTTGACATGTTCACCTAACTAGTCCAAACAAAGCTGCAAAGTCAAAAATTGTGTTCCAAAAAATTCCCTCTATACGTTTTTGCTGCCTGGACTAGAAGTAGAAACACAAACAAGTGCGTTACGGACGGAAGGTAATCGGCGGAGAAAGCAAAGACCGCGGAGACAACAGCTGATTGTGATAAGATGATAACAGGGATCCCGGGGTCCGACACCCACCGGCACACGAACTGCTAAACTGCCGGCCATACAAGAACTGGCAGAAAGGAGGCTGAATTTGCTGAATCTAATTTGAGCGGCGTCTAAGGTGGAAAGTTAAATAAATAAACGCATCAGCAAGCTATTGCATACTTTCTCCCTTAAAGTAGTTTAAAATCAGAAAAGTGATATAATGAAATAAAACAAGGTTACGATTAATTATCCCACAAATACATACCAAAATGTATCAACATCGGTTAGAAATTAACGGAGATACAGGTTTTTGAGTACTGGCCTTTAGAATAACATTATACGAAATACTTACCGCCAAACAAAAATGGTGCCAAAATGATTACCGCCAAGAAAAAAAAACCAATTATCTGCAAGTATATTATGATTGCAATTATATTTTCTTAAGAAGTTACAGACTTAGTAAAATTTGAAAAATATGAATTTATCATAAAAATTTACGAAAAAATATGTTCTTCATATACTAGGTATAGGGAGAGAAAGTAAACGTTGATCTCTTTTGTTTATCACCTAATAATTCCTTCCACCTATTAATGAACATTGAATGAAAATCTAGGGGCATTCAATGTAAAAACTGGTTATGTCACGTAGTACATTTCTACTATGTGATCGCTGCTTTAAATAACTCTAAAACTTTGAACACACTTCACATTTCAACGATCGGTAGGTTCAATCGATTTTTAAATAATTAACACATCGCCAAAGTTAAACATTTTTGTTAAATAACAAAATGTTCAATGGATTATCAATACAGGCGATGAGTTGAGATGGGCAAGTAAAAAAATATTTAGGCAACAACAAATAAATTATTTTTTATAAAATTTGAACGCTCGATTAACAACTTTAACAACCGATTAGTTTGATAAATTTTTATAGGGCATCTCGTGCAATAAGCATTACAAAACTAAGCGCTCAATTAGTACTTTGTCCTTTTCTTACATCTTCCATTGAAACTAGGAGTAAGAAAGTTCAAAGACTTGGCCAAGCGTACAATTACCGAAACTGGAGCGGTTTAAAAGGAGCTGTTGCGATGTTATTCTGTTTGCACCAAGAGTGTGTGCGGTAAGCCGGACGTCAACAAACAAAGTGCGGCATCTGGCTTCTGTTGTAGTAACGGTTAGCAAATTAGGACACGTTATCGAATCTCCTAAAACAACCGAGTTTATTATTTACAGTGAATTTCACACCTGCCCCTTCAATGTTGGTTGAAGAAAAACAAACAAAGGTTATTGGGTGCAAAATTTATTACTCCACTCACTACATTGAGGCCGAGTCAAGTGAGCCTGGATTTTGTCCCAGATAAAAAACACATTTGCGTTCTTGGTACGGGAAAACGTCAAAAGCAGATAACCACGGTTCAGTATACAGGTTTTTTTAACGCAACCTATTTTTAAGATTGACTAATGCACATTTAAATATGAAATGAGTATCGTTTTGTTGATCTTTACATTTTATACAACCGATTACGTATTTAAGTTTGATAACATTTGGTTTGCATTATGTGTTCAAACAATCCGCCTTCGACGTGTGAATAAATTTGTGCTGTCTCCATCAAATTCCCGAACACGTGTTGCTAGGTACCTCTTTGAATTGAATTTTTTGCATTAAATTTGTTATGTTTGATTTGAGGTGCTGAACACCCTGTGATTGTTTTCGTAGGCCTTACTTTTAACTTTAACGTATCCCCAAAGAAATTAATATAGTGGGGTCAAATCCGGGGATCTTTGGGAGAAATAATCGTTCACTGATAATCAAGTTTTGGGTTGCGTTAAAAAAAAAACACCCTGTATATAATCTCGCCTGTAATTCAAACTAATAACAACAGCAGTGTTTTTGCGGCTGCTTTTACAGTTCTCTATTTTAGCTAGGTTTTTGTCCAGCTTATCCTGTCCGTGTGTACTATAATCTTGTAATGTTGTAGGTTCTTTTTCCACCTGAACACGGGATCAGATTCCAGATCCCGAAACGTCGTGAAACTTATTTTTTACTAATCAATAATGGCAAATGTCAGCGAAAAAAATCAAAATATAACATCAACACGCAATTACTAACAACAAATGAGTAAAAACAACTCACCCAGAGTTTGAAAGTGGTCGTGAAAGCGCGATAGAATCGGACAAATTATTCGGCGCGAAACAAAAAACCGCAAGCCCGCGGAATGAGGCGCGGAGAAACCCGCTAGCGACGAAATTCGCCGTCGGGGATTCGCAATCGCGAACCACGCAATTTCCGCGAGGTTGTGTGTGATACAATCTTTAATGCGGAGGCGCGCTGACCTCCCAGCCAAACACAAGTGTGTGATGGACGGGTCGACCTCCTCAAGTCATGCCCAGTCAATCCCACCTGACCGTTCGAAAAAGACGGTTCTTCGACCTATTCCCTGAACGATTTTATTTTAATTTTGATGATTATTTTACGGTCAGGACTGATGAATAACTCAATGCAAATAGTAAGCCAGGAGTCGACATGACATCCTCAGTATATAGCTCGACTAAGAACTGAGGCTGCCGAACCAAAGGATTAGCATAAATTATACCACGTCTCACGAGATGAGGATCTGTGTCAAGTTTAACAACTCTGTATTTCCCTAAATAGATTGTAGTCAGTTAAATATTTTAGGAAATAAATACGTTTTATACATGCCTACTTGATTTTATACTTGTTGATGTTGTTGACAAAATTACTCGAGTTTGAATACCTCCAGGCTGTCATGTACTGTGAGGTAGTATTTATTATATGTGAATCCATTTCTGGCACTTAATAGTAAACACTCTCGTGGTTTGTGTTTTACTTCGGCGCTAATTAACGAAAACCGAGAAGTAATAGTCTTATTTAATTTAAAACCGTATTACTAAATTTATTGTAAAGGGGTGTACATGTATGTTATTTAAACTTTCGTAATAGTATGTTATCTGTTGTTGCAGGCCAAGACCACTTTTGTCACAACACATGGCACCCAATAGAGTTTAATACAGATATTTTTTTTCAGAAAAGTGTTATGCCAACAGCTGTTAACTGTAAGTCGTACCTCTCACCAAATATAGCTCAACAAAACGTAAAAAATCGTTAGAGAAGGTATTCACGTTTAGTTTCTGATGCGTCTAGGATCAAACGGTTGGTATGAATTTCAAATCATTGATAAAAAATTAAAGAAATATGTATACCATTTTATATTGTTATCCGTAAGACACTTGGTATAAGACGAATAACAACTTCATAAACGATTAACAAATAAATAAACATCGTACAAAGTAACGACTTCACAAATACACGTGGGCAACTCCATCACTTGCCGCGAATAAAGAAGAGTCTCCGCGAATGAAAGTGAAACAAATAGGCGATATTAGAGCCGGATGATGTGAATGACTCAACCGCACGCCAGCGCCAGCGGTCACTGCCCCGGCCGGCGTGTGTTGGCAATATCGCCGCGCCGTTGATGCGTTCATGATATCGGTCGATGCGTTACTGCGTTACTGACATCAGTTGATGCGTTAATGACATCAGTTGATTTGTTACTTATATCAGGTGATGCATTACTGATTTATTTAGTTATTTATTTATTTATTAACGGCAAAAACCATTTACAAACAGTTATAACAGTTACCAACCAGTTAACAGTTATAACCATTTACCATTTGACAACAGTTAATGCGTTACTGATAAAAGCTTATGCGTTACTTTTGCGTTACTGACATCATTGATGCGCTACTAACATCAGCTGTTACATTACTGATGCGTTTCGACCGATACGCTACTGCGTTACTGACATCAGCTGGTACGCTACTACTGAAAAAATCTAACGCGTTAGTTGCATCAGCTGATGCATTCTTGATGCGTTACTGACATCAGTTGATGCGCTACTAACATCAGCTGTAGCATTACTCATGTGTTATTGATAACAGCTGATGCGTTACTGACATCACTGATGCTATACTAATATCGTCTGTTGCATTAATTATGCGTTACTGACATCATTGATGCGTTACTACATCAGCTGTTGCATTTCTCATACGTTACTGATAACAGCTGATGCGTTACTGAGATCATTGATTCGCTACTAATATCAGCTGTTGCATTATTGATGCGTTACTGATAATAACTGATGCGTTACTGATAACAACTGATGCGTTACTGACTGGATAGGTTTATGTCAGCAGTTCATGGTTTTCTGAAAATCGTTTATGCTCTTCAGATACCGACTGTTATTATAGAAGCTGATGTGTTGTTCATGACACAACTAGTGAGTTTAAACACCAAATAAAAACAATTAAATTTAATTCCCGAACTAGTAACTTCAAAAATCTTGAAGTTTTTACAACCAAACAAATACTCTGGTAGAAGGTTTAAGTGCTATACGCCGTAGCACAATTTTAATGTTTTATAAAGAGTACTTAAAGAAAAAAAACATTTACTGGGGAGGAGCATAAACGAGCAGAGTGTTTTGGCATGAACTTATTTTACATGATATTTTATAACTTCATAATTCTTTAGTATACTTAGTGACTGGATTTAAATAACTTTCCCCGTATACAATAATGTAAGAGATTTATCTAAACGTGCACAAGTAATAAACATCACACTATGGATTTTGCCATAAAGGTTTCTTCCAACTAAACTGTCTCGACACGTTGAATTATAAACACTAGGAATTATGAGAATTCCTGGTTTTATGTTAGTGTATTCATAAACTATTTTACAGTTTTCATGGCTCTAAATGTAATAACTTTTCTTTGTTCGACGTGTTATACACGATGTGTTCATAAAACAACGCGTATCCTATAACAAACTTTCTAGCTGGAAACGAAAGTTGAGAGGGAAAATAAGTACTGCATCATATTCCTTGATTGTTTGTTCCGGTAATCAAAATTACCGATATTCGATCCACTTTAAGAAAAAAAAGAAACTATACTAATATATAAAATTACATCGGATCTCTCTTGATCTAATTGTGAAAAAGTAGTCCAAATTTAACTGGAAGAGGCCTCAGGCAGTACGGTAAAAATTAAACTTACCAAAATACAGCTGTTGACTCTTCAAGAAAGCAACCCACGCTTTTAACCACACATTAGAGAAACATTAGGGAAAGCGCCCGCCTCTCCGCACAGACTTCATTGCAGACCACCGCAACCACTACCATCCGCGACCCCTACCTACCATTTACCTCAACGGCCGCTTCCAAGTTAAACCGACCATTTACCAGATCGGTCCGCTGCCAACCTCATCCATCCCGAGTTCAATAATACTAATTAAGATTTCCCTTGTTTGACCCCGTCTGTGAGATATTGTCGCGGCTTTCGCCCGGGGGCCATCGGTCTCTGTCGCCCCGCGGTAATCGGCAATTGGTAATCGGTAATCGGTAATCACGATTCGGGTAATCATTTCCCGGAGAAACCGCTTCTCCCTTTGTTGACCGTGAGTTATGGCCGGTCAGCGCGGCAGACGCGCCGAGCGGGCGGTTCGAAGGAACGGCGGAAGTTACTGGAAGAGTCGATGGAGATGTTGCGTAACTTCGAGTAAATCTACAAGTATGATAGGAGTTTGTGAGTCGATCCTAGAGTAGGCCTAATGCAAAAAATTTAGATTTTTTACGTTTTAATGGAAATGAGGTTTGCATAGATAGAAGCAAAATTTTTAAGAATATATTTTAAAACACCCCCGTTGCAGCAGACCTGCATACTCAGCGAATTTCGAATGCAAAAAAATTTATTTCAATCCAACATAATGAGATTTGACATGTTTTGGTAAGCTCCATAAGAATAACATGGGCAATGAGTATGCTGATTTGCTGCTACAGGTATATTAAAAGTGGGTGGTTTTAATTCAGTATTTAGTAGATCTGAACTAGAAGAAGCTATTTACCAAGTTTTATCAAGATATGTTGAGAAATATCTGAGATATAGAATTTTACTTATTTCCCATTAGGTTATCATTTCTTCATAGTTATATTATTCCTCTAGTAATCATTTTTTATTTTGTGTTCATAAATAAGGAAAAAATAATTTTTCAAGTGTTCCTTCTGGAAAAATTACACTTGAATATAATTCAATTAGAAAACATCAAGAACAGACATTAATTAACAAAATATTTTTTTGCCATTTATTGGCATAAAATAACCCACTTTTCAGAGAATCACCCATAAAAAGCATGACAACGCACTGTGTTTACCACTTTCAATATCTCGGTAACCAATGGACATGAGCAGTGATTCAAAATACTAGGTAAATTGTTTGTTTTTTTGAGCTGAACTCAATGGTGCCAACAAAAATTCGATAAATTTTATTTTCAAATGTAAAAAACTCAAAAACCCCATTTTTGGGGGGTTTATCCCCCTTTACCCCCCCGTCCGGTCGTTCGATTGGGCTGGTTTACAAACTCGTCCGAGGAATTACCACTAGAAAAACTAAATGTTTTTTTGGTAAGTGGGAACAAAATGAGGTAGAACAGCTTATTACAAGAAGGCAAATATAAAGAAGAAAATCTATTAAAAAATTAAACGCATTAGAAGAGGGCAAATTAAGTCAAGAGCTCATTACTGTAGGATAAGTGTACAGCAATATGTGAAGAGAACTGTGGTAGTGATCAAAATTTCACCAACTTTAATGAACGACTGAAACTGGAGCCCTATGTTTAGCTAGAGCTTGAAAACTGGTGGCGTGACGGCTACAGCTTAAAATTTTAACCGAAGAGGTTTTGATGCTAGTCATCTTTTTATGGTTGGCATCTTGGACTCTCGTTCATGAGATCGTGGGTTGTAGTCCCGGATTACCCAAATCTGAAGGGTTAAAACTACTTTTATTTAAAATAATGTATTTCATCCAAAAAGTGCATAATGAGAGTTGACAGAAGAATTAAATATAGAATAATTGCCACTAGATCACTTAATCAGTAAACAAGTAAAGATCTTTAAAACCAAAAGAGAAGTCTTAATACTTCATACCCTCCGAGAAAACAACCGGATGACCTCTAATCACAGATCCACTAACCAATCTACCCAGGAGTAGAAAGAAACCAACAATACATTTCCACGCGACCTTTCACCCGAGAACATTTTCATGAACCAACGTTTCCACCGCAAATGGACGTAAATCTGTGTAGAGAAAGTCAGAGGGATGAGTAGGAGGAAAACCGGAACATTGTTCATGACTCGAGGACGAGTCCAAATTGAGAACGGCGGCAGGGGGAGTTATGACTACAGCAAAACCCGTTTCAGAAGTAAGCATTACAATTCAAAGCTGTCGAACTGAAAACAAGCCACTGCACTGACACACGACTTTATTTAATTTATTAATCATGACTTTTATCTTTGAGGTGGTAGGGCTTTCGAATTGCTGTATATTACAGTATACAAAATAAATGTGTAAATTACTTGGTTAAACAGCCATGATATTGAACATATTGGTCTAAACTGATCACGGTTTCGTACCGTCATGGGTATATTTTTGAGTTCATCTAAGCTGTAACATTCTTCGTCATTGTTTATGGGACGAAAGTTGAAAAACGTAAAAAAGGTTGTGACGTTTGGCAAAAAAGTAATAGGGGGATTTTAAACATCGACAAATGGACGACTGGCACACGGACAATTATTAAAACGAAGATGTACCGGTTATTTTTAATATTTTAGTAACATGGATAGTTCTCATACATCCCACACTTAATCTTCACTTCAGTGCTGCTGGGTCCCAGGTCCAGGTCTTAACCAGAAGTTACTTGCAAAGATGTCAAATGTTAGTTCCATGTTACTTTTATATCTGATGTTTTTTCAATCACATAGACACTGTTTTTACCTTAGATGAAATTGAAAACGAACCCACAAGGTTGTAAATCCATTATTAATTTATATCTAGACACTTAGCTGTATCCAGGGAGTTTACACTTTTTTGACGGCTTAATCATTCAGCATGCGTAGAATGAATAGTAACACTATTTGATTGCTTGTAGTATAGTAACAACCGTATAATGAGAGTGATACTTATTTTTTAAATATAGTAATGGGATAAACTAGTAAAACTAAATATTACGAACAAGACCCGGACCGCCATCAGTTACTGAGTCAGATTGGTTGAAATTAACTACCTCAACGTATTTAAAATTTTCTATATAGCAAAAAAACCGCTCAAAGATACAATTTATATTAAAAGACCTCCCTCAATCTCCTAAGATTAAACTTGAAATTAAATTCATAGACCTAAACATTACAGCATGTCATACAACTACAACCAATTCAACCACCACATCTAGTGTTTGGTATCGATATCCGATACATCGGAAATATCGATATTTTGGTTCCGATATATCGTTCTTTTTATATCGATATTAGACTTCCGACATTATCGGAATATCGATATTTTACTCCGATATTATCGTTAGTATCGATATTAGCAAATTTTTAAGAATAATACATAAATAAAATACAGTTTAACCTTTTCTGCTCTTTTTCATTAGTAGTAATTAAATATTATTTGATAAGTAAATATCAAAGAAAATCAATTTGAAAATAACTTATTACCTACAAGAAAGGGTTTTTAGTTAGTTTTTTTTATTGTTTGTTGTTTTGTTGTAAAGATATGGTTATCAACAAGAATTTCAAAAAATTATCTTGGCTATGTAGGCTACGTAATAGAAACACGAATCTTTTGCAGTAAAATAATTTATTTTCCAGTTATTGATCTAAAATTATACTTCAAAGTATAAATCGTAAACAATTTTACGTCAAATGGACGTCACAGGTGTGCTGCTAACTGTTGTGATACATACCGTATGCAGTCGATTATTTTTAAACGATATATCGATATTTTTCCGATATATCGATATTTTGGATCCGATAATATCGGAATATCGACATTGAGGGTCCGATATTATCGTCGACATAAATATCGATGTTTTCTTTCGATATCCAAACACTAACCACATCCTCTTGGTATTCCTAACCGGAGCGCCCGAGCACATCAACATTTAAATTGCTTTCAGTAACCCACACGAGTGAAGTGCTCTATGGCGACACGTGAGTGGTTGGGACGCTCCGGACCGCAAACCGGAACTCCACAGGACCGCGTTCACGTTTCGTCTTTATTTCGACCTCACGAAACTCTCTGTTCCACTTCCGCACGCGAACGCGGTCCACGGTCGTGAACTCGACTGCTTATGTGACGTAGTGACACAGATGTACGGGGCAGATGCCCTGAGAAAGGAACTAGGAGGTTTGGTTTAGCTAATTAGAAAGATTTGGTGAAACACGATAGATAGGGCCAATAATTTGATCAAGTTAAGTTGATTTAGTTTTAAGTCGCCATGATTTTTGAGAGCGAGTTAGAGGGTCAGAAAGCAATGCTTGATGTATAATAAACATACTGGCGATGGAAGAGCTGAATTTTAAACACAATTTCGCTTCTAGTTCATTTTTGGTTTCGCTCGCTTTAAAAAATAGCACAATGTTTAGTCTTTTCATAGGTAGAGAGCGATTTAAATATTTTGGACTACAATATGGACAAACTTTGTTGATAGGCCTAACTAGGGAAGTTTAAATGGCAAGCCACTGCAGCGCATTTATATAAGGACACGTCTTGTAAAGTGGTAAAAAAATAATACAGGACATACAACAAAATTAAACTGAAAAATGCGGAAGTTTTAATTTTGCACTAACGTTTTTTAATTTGAATGAAGATTGGTTTACTCTTTCAGGCGTTAGAGCCAAAAACGTTTTAAGTACAGTTTGTTTCCCACGAAACTTCTAAAGCCCCCTTAAAAATTGTAGTATCCTAAACACCGTTATTAGAGGATGGAGTCATGAAGGGAACGTCCATGCAAAATGTCCAGGGTACTAGGTGAACTAATTTAGACTGTGCGATTAGAATTCGTGAGTTAGAGAATTATAATTTAAAAATATATTGTATAATAAACAACGTAAACATTTCCACGATCTTCCACCACTATTTTGATGCTGTCCCAGTACCGTACCGCGAAAGGTGTTATTTTGTTTGACAGTTTAAGGAGAAAGTAGAATGTGGTGGTAATAATGGCTACAGAGGTCTCAAATTTGTCCGAAATGTGGGAAACTGCCTTGACAAAATGAAGTCCCAGATTATTGTGGTTGGCAGAGTAAGTACACGGAAAACCAGTTTGAATTTGTTCACGCACTTATGTTATTTAAGGTTAGATTCAATTTGTGTGGTTTTAAAAGTTTCCGAGATTGCGGGATTCTTCTAAACAACTTTCAACTAAACGATTTTAGAGACATATACAAGAGTTTTACGACTAAAACAAACAGAGGGAATATTAATAAAACAAAACAAACTGATAACACAATTTATAGATATGGAAATAGCAGAATGAGGTTGCGCAACACAGCTTATTTACAACGAGATTATTGAGGTAAAATCGGTTTCGTGACAAAGGTGGCAATTAAGCGATAAAGATGGCCGTCACACGCCGCTTATCTATGATGTCATCATCACACTATCGGGAAGGTTGTGTAACCATCTCAGATATCTACTTCGTAACCGATCCTTATAAGTTTGCGAAAATGTAGACAAATAACAAGTTTTTACCGCAATTGGAAGGTGAAATAAGTGCGTATTTCAATCGGCAAAAATTAAAAATTGAAATTCGGATGGGGAATTTATAATTTGCACGTGTTTACTAAACAATTAAGGGATTTAAGTGTTCTTGAAACGCCTACTGGATTAATAATCGACGTCATTTAGGCTAAACCTAGCAGCAATTAATGCTGATGGGCCACCTAGCCTCGAGTTAAATCCTTTTGATGCTTAATGATATACTTACGTTAATCCTGATTAAATCGTAAATATCTACTTTCAAAATTAATTTATAATTTCCCTCCTGGATTGATTTTTGACTTAAAAATACTTGTTTGAAAAAAGTATTTTCAAAACTTGCATTTAAATCCAATCTTCAAAATGTTTGCTGTTGCGATCTTTAAAACATTTAAGGCCCACGAAATCAAGATCAACAATATTTAAAACATATACCAAATGGCGGAAAAACATAATTTCATATCAACATTAGTGTATCAGCTGAAGTTGTATTTATAGAGTCTACTAAAAAAGTGTACAGGTTTGAAATACCATTCGGATATTAGGATATCAAGGGTATATTGCCATATCATTTCTGGGAAGTGAAATCGGAAAGTACAAAACCAATGAAAGAACAGTTTCGCAACATAAAATGTGGAATGGATTGACCATAGACATTACACAGTTGATGACCAGGACGCACGCGCCAATGACGCCAGTCATCAAGTCGATTTGCGATTTCTAGAGCGTAGAAATTCAAAACCAAAAAACGCTTGAAATTATGCAACTACTACAGAATTGCTATTCAGATACATGTCATTAGATATTTGAATTTAAGACAGTAAACTACACGATTTTCTCCCCAAGGAAATAGTTGATCCTGAAGGAGACATGACTAACTCTAAAAACGACGTGCGTACACGTCACAGACATATCTCTTTGCCAGTACGAATAAATTAATATAAATTTATAACTAATTTAATAAAGTGTCAGGAAAACCTTCTGTAACAAACTAAAGTTGACTTCATTATTCTGATTGACATAATAACAGAACCTTTATTATCGTAAAGCATATTTTGTTTCAGGTTTCCCGTTGTTTCATGCCTGCCACTAAATCAGCTGTCCCCGCCTGTTATCCGTTGAGCTACAAAATATTTTTGCATGTCTGCGTACAAATTTCAATGTGATCAATAATTTATGATTTCATTTTTTTACGTTAGTCCAATGGGTTTACTTTTCTCCTCGACGAAAAATATCACTTTAATCCCTCGGGAAGACGATGTCATCACCTTACTCCCTCCGGGAGACAAACTGTTACTTAAATCCCTCAATAAAAGAAAAGCAAAGCCACTTTACTCAGCAGGTGAGGGAAAACTTTTTAAACCCCTTCAATTAATTTAGTTCGCCCACTTTTTGTTGGCGGCGTGTATAAATTACATGATTGCGGTTTGTTTGAGCCGGACAGACATTACGAGGGGGTGCAGGGCGAGGAGACGGGAAGGCTAGGGTTGTTGTTATAGATGGGGATTTTGATTAATGCCTGGGGCCCAGCCCATCGTAACACCCCGCCCGCCTGCGTCTGATGAGTGCGGAGCCACCCGGCCTGTTGGGCTTATTCAATCTCTTAGCTCTCACATCTCCAATGAAGAGTGAAAGATATGAAACACTTCGAAGATATTATGCTTTAGAGGTGTGATTTTCTCGAGAGTTCATTGAATTGTGGTTTAAAATAGTGACATGTAATTCCCTCAGCGCTGCTTTGAATTGCCATATAATTTATTTTTTTATAACAAAAGTTATCCACTTACCATGTATTATGGTTTGCCAACAAAAACAAAGTGTAATAAATATAATGGTAAAATTTTGAAAAGATAATTTCTTTTAAGAATTTTAGTTATTAAAAAAAATTTATTTTTATAAAATTTAATAAGTTATAATTTTTTTAATATACATGTTAAGGTGACAACTTTTAAAGTTTATTTAGATTTTATAAATTACTTTGAATTTTTGTTGTACAAATGGTTAGGTAGAATTGAAACTGAGTTTTTAAGAATTGATGTCACTAACACTTGGTCAATCGACTTTTGAATTTTGAATTTTTTTCTAAAAGATATATATTCTTTATTTAGAGTCCCTCTGGAACCAAACAGAAGCCCAATCACTGACAAATTTTCTATTTTGTATTTGTTTTTTTGTCTTTTTTTGTTTTTGTTCATGTTATGTGTTGTTGATTTTTGTCGACCTTATTGCAGGTGTCAAGATACTTCTGTGGTTGAAGTTAAAAACGTTTAGCAACCACCATTTATTTTTGTTAATCTTAATGCAGATGCCAAGATACTTCTGTATACTGAGGCTGAAGTTACAAACTTTCAGGAAATAACATTTATAGTATGTCCAAAGCGACAAACATTCAACGCGGTTGCAACTTTCAAAATGTATAACTCAAACACAGACACTTTCTTTTGAAACCAATTCTGTCGCTTACAAATTAATTTTGATTACGTTACAATAGATCGTTTAATGAAGTTGACAATGTGAGATGTACTTTCGCAACTACGTTTATTCAATAAGTAAGTATACAGCATACGGATGCTGGGGCATATGTATCGTAATTTTTATTTAAGTTTTTTTTTAAATAATAGTTAGTTGGTAATGAATCTCTCACTCCCACCACAAATACCTCTCACAAACGAAACCAGATCCACAGACAACACAAGGGGACCAGTACCGTTACCGGGGCCGCCTGTGATCTACCCGACAGAGTGAGAAGCGAGACAAGACCCCCGTACATCCAGAGAGGTATTTCTTACTTTATGACAACCACAATAAGAAGAAAGCCCGGGGCAGCAATCACACCACAGACCGAGCCGTCATACGATACGGGGCTACGGAGGGGCGGCGTGTTTGTGGCAGGGACAGCGGTACTCCAGTGTTGTAGTGTTTGGCTATCGAAAGAAAATATTGATATTTGTATCGGCAATAATATCGGACCCTCAATATCGATATTCCATAAATATCGGATCAAAAATATCGATATATCGGAAAAATATCGATATATCAGAAAATTTCTGTTAAAAATTAATCGAATGCATACGGTATGTATCGCAACAGTTAACAGCACACCTGTGACGTCCATTTGACGTAAAATTGTTTACAATTTATACTTTGAAGTAATTTTAGATCAGTAACTGTAAAATAAATTGTGTTAACAGCAAAAGAGCCTACATAGCCATGATAAGTTTTTGAAATTCTTGTCGATAACCTTTATCTTTAGGGTACAACTAACAGAACAACAAATAATAAAAAATTTAACTACAGTAAAAACCATTTCTTGTAGCTAATAAGTTATTTCCAAGTAGATAAATTTATTATTTCTTATCAAATAATATTTTATTAACAAATGAAAAAGTGCAGAAAATGTTCAACTGTATTTTATTAATGTATTTTCTTAAAAATTTGCTAATATCGATACTAACGATAATATCGAAGTAAAATATCAATATTTAGGAAATATCGGAAGTCTAATATCGATATAAAAAGAACGATATATCGGAACCAAAATATCGATATTTCCGATTTATCGAATATCGATACCAAACACTACAGTGTTGTGTCTGCCCGTCTGCTCATTGGATAAGCGAGAGTTATCAAGTTACCCTCATTCACATCCCCCTCCTCCCCCACATTCAATCCCAAGTCTCTTAATTGGCTGTGAATCATTTCTGGCCCTCTGATTAAAAAATATTAATGACGTTCCCACACTATCGGGTGTTTTAATTACTTGCCCACTTTGTGGTTATCTGGGATTTAAGAGGTTTATTTATGAGAGAGGGTGATTACTTCGGGGTTTATCGTAGTTTTTTGGGCAAGCTAAAAAACAGGCAATTATATAGGGCCTACCAATCTATGACGTGTCATCAAATATGTAGTCTTAAAAAATGTACCAAAAACTACATTTAATCCACCTAAAGACGCGATTTTCTGAATAAGAAAATTGTTAAAGCTACAAAACGTTGAATAGTTCTTGATAATGAACTGTTAATAATTTAATTTATTTAATTTAAAAATTTAAGAATGTTCGCGACATTTTTATTTTTTATTTTACGTTGAATAACGATTTATTTGAGCGTGCGTGTAAAGAGGTTCAGAAAACTATGGAGGAATTTTTGAAATATTTTATAAGAAATCAATAATTTTTTTCCCCTAATCCACTTACTTTACACGCTCCACTTCTTCATTCAGTAAAAATATATTCCAATGAACAGCTAACCGAAGACTGAAGGACAAACTGGTTCACACAACCTTTTCATGCTGCCCGATACGTTTCAAATGAACAAAAAAATTTAAAAAAAATTACAAATCTCTTACAAAACGAACCTGGAGCGACAGAACGGAGAACTGCGGGTTTCCCAACTCCTTTGACAATGAACAGGGGATTACGGCGGATAAAGACCGTACGGTACAACAATCGCACAACCCTGACCCACATAACCCACACACGCACTCTGAGAGGAAATCCTCAGTGAAACCGGCGGGAAACGGTCCAAACCGCCACCGGGGGCGCTGTCGGCGCTGTGCCGACGTCACTTTCTACCGTGCCTGATAAGCGGACCTGCCGCGCCTAGGCCTACAGTGATATATCGGCAGATTGTAAGGCCAAGTTTCACCCAGCGCCGCGGCGTAGATCACAATGGGGATGTCTGTTTAGGGTGACCAGACGTCCCGTTAAAACGGAAAAGTCCAGTTTTTTCTCGTTGCGTTTCGTTGTCCCGAGAAACTTTGTCGGGACGCCAAAATGTCCCGTTTTTTAATTAGGCTCTATATTAAAAACATACCTAACGTTATCTTAAAATTTAGAGGCATCTGACATTATTTACGGTTATAAAAGAATATTAAGAACTTGTACCAAATGCTAAACAGGATTTTAGTTTACGCACCTAGATAATCGGTTAGCTGTCCTGCTGCTCTGGCTTAAATTAATTGGTTGGCTGCACTGCTTATTTCCGGCTGTCAGTTGAAACTTATTTTCTTGAATCGCCACATACTGTATGTGGCGATTCAAACAATTACCTTTCATGGCCGCATGTCATTTATTGTGTTCTCAAAGAAAAGCTGTAACAGTCGTGCGCTGTAATAAGTTCTTTTAGACGAAAATAAAATTCATCGTCTACAAGCTTCAAAAATAGTTTGACACTAAATTTCTTCCATTACAAAATTTGTAAATACAGAGACCCCCGTATAATTAAACACCTCGGTGTGTAGTGTGTTGTATTTGTGATTGGGGGGGACGAGTTTTGTTTAAGTGTCCCGTTTTTATTTGGAAACAATCTGGTCACCCTATGTGTGTTGGGAAACGGTTTACAACGAGGGTGGTTCGAGTCGAACAACGTGACCCAGATTGTTCGTAAGCCCGATGATAAAATTACATACATATTATGGGAAGACTTGGCCACGTTCTTTGACTCTCACGTTATTAAAGCGTGAACAACGGACGAAGGCGTGGGTCTGTCTGCAGAATAATGGAACTGGTGGGCTAGTCTACAGAATAATGGGAGTAACATTATAGCTCTGGACAGCGTTACTGGCGGGTGAGTGAGTGCGCTGTTGTCGTAATTAGTGTTTATTATCTGCAATGTTTTGGTTATAAATCACATGGTCATTTGTTTATGTAGGTACTTTGCACAAGAAAATATTTTGCTGCAACCGCAAGTGCAACTAATGTTAAATGCTTGCAAGCTCGACACAATTCATGAAGTACGACGACAGGAAACACATTCTTAAATGTAAACAAATCATTTTAAGATGAAAGGTTGCCAAACTAAAAGACCACCTGATGCATTACGCAAATATTTTCCAGAAATTTTAATTGCGTAAGACATCTCTCAGTGAAATATATTGCAGGGCATTCTTTTGTACTGTAAATGAGGTGAAACGTAAACAAAGTTTTGACAGTTCTACCAAAACATGTGTTTATTTAGCAGACATTTTGGGAGATTACAACTGTCGCCACCCGCCAGTAAGGCTGTCCAGAGCTATAGTTTCAAAATAAAATGCATTCATTCATCCATTGTAATTTGCTAAACTACAACGCAGTATTAAAAAATACCATAACATGAAGTAAAAAAAGGAGACTAAGCATGTAAAGGATAGTTATTGTCTACACGGGCAGGTGCCCATACGTGCGTGAGTATCTATCTTATCTGTAAGTTAGGATAAAAAAGAGTACTCTACAAACGAACTTCCGTGCTTAACGCAAACAGAACGAAGAACGGAATGATAGTAAAAAAAATTATTTCCTTATTAAGCAGAACTTTTAAGGGGCAACATTGGCAAAACGAGTACTGCTTCACTTTTGCATATCTGACCTCCGAAGGCGTTAACCAGTAAAAAGAAAATAAGACAACCTCTGAGCTGTTTATATTTAACAAATTTTGCTTTGAGGATAATATTCTTTTCCATAAAGTTCACGAATGAGTTCGAGTTTCATAATTCCAACAGCAGGAGGAGGGAAGACTAAAATACCCCGTTAACTGCCTCTTTACGTCAATACGTCCCAAAGAGAGGGTAAATTGCTTCGACTAGTAGTGAACAGATAGTCCGAATAATAGTGCAGCTATGGGAAGCGGATTGCTTAAATCGATTACCGTAAATTAACAGCCAATATAGTTTTGTAACTACCGTTCAAGGCAAACCTGGTAAAAAGTTGGTACATTGTAAAAATATATTATTATTACTTTTATTTTATTTTTTACTAGCAGTTGCCCGTAGCTTCGCTCACGATGCAAATTATAGCTGATCTTACCTCTGCTCTTTGAACTGTCAAATTTTAGTATCCACAGCTGTTCACATCTCAGTATTTTAATGTTTATATATTCCTTTGTAATGTAAACATTGAAACTGAGGACGTTCACAGGGCGTGGCCCGAGGGGATTTTAATGAAGTGAATATGCCTATGTGTTTCTTAGGTTCAAGATCTACCTCTGTGTGAAATTTCAACCCAGTCGGTTCAACCGCGTACACTTGCCCCATACATACATACATACAGAAACCACCTCTTCTTTATAATAGCATAGGTAGATAGATAGATTACTGTTATAAAAATATTTTGTTGTTATTATTTCTACTTTTACACTTTTGAAACTTATATTTTAGAAAAAAATATTCAGGGACAAGTAAATTGACGGTTATTTATTCTAATTTGAACATACCGTATATATAGTTGTATAACATGTAACAGCGTTGAAAAACTAACTACACCAGTTTTTATAGTCCAATTTATGATTAAATACTATGCAAAAATGTAAAGTAATTAGTTTTCCACACAATCATTAACAAACTAAAAACTAAGCATATTTTAAAATCAAATACTAAGAAGAGTTCCGACCATAAGCAAATGATCTTACTGATAAAATCTTTACGTTTCCCCCAAAATCAAGCCTGTTCACATTCGCGATGGCCCAAATTACAAACTGACGATCGATCTGCCAGAAAGCAAGGAAGCGAAACAGGCTCTCCAGGGTCTACAGGCTGGCTCGCGGACGGACAGACGGACAGTTAGGCCGTAATCGCCGCACCCGGCCCATTCCCGGACCCGCCCGGCACCCGGTCTTATCGGGTTAATGGGCTCGCTTCCTGTTTTATTTGCAGCCGTAACCGCTTTATTGCACAACTTGATAAATTGACGATACGTGAAAAATCTTGAGTTGAAACTATTTATAGATATTGATTAAAGATTTGTATTGCTGTTTATAAAACATGCTGTTCTATATTAGAGGATTTCTTTAAAGAAAATAAGGCTGTTTCAATAAGTTTCAATAAGATTTTTTTATACTCTCCAACCTTCATATCCCATTAGGACGCTAGACCTAGCCTGGGACTGTTTCGCACATTACTAAAACTATGACTAGTAGTGGGTCACGGCATTATCACATAGCAAAAAAGCCATTGGTGATTGACGGGATTCGAACCCGGTCCCGGAGACCGAAATCCTGCGTTCTAACCACAGCACCAGGCCACACTCCCCTTGAGTATATACAATAAAATATGAAATAATGTGAGAGTTAATTGATTCATTAATAAATAGGACAGTAGTTAGGTCTATACGAATACGCACAAGGTATCATTAGTGTATTTAATTTTTTTATGTGTTTGGAAAAATATTGATGATTGAAGTGTCAAAGTTAAGGAATTTGTCTTAAGGTGCTAGTACTATAAGCCTTTTTATTATATTGTTTTCTTCCATAATCATTCTTACATCATACTTTAGTACCTGGTGGACCGAGCCTTGCTCGGTGTTAATTCATGTTTACGAGTTCATCCAGTTACTATAAAATATTTCAATGTCATCAAATTGATAAATAGAAACCTTTTTTATTGCTCCATCCCACTTGCTTTATTTTCCCCTAATGGCTGTAGATTCCAAACAGCTGTTATGATTACTTCATTTGTTTACACTTTCCTTGTTTATTTTCGTTGCTATCACGGCAACCCATAAGGCCGATGTTAAAATGTTACAACTTTAAAATTCGATTTATTACGTTATTAGATTTTCTCTGGCCAAGTATTCTGCATAAAAGACGTTTTAGAGTCATAAATTACTTATTTCCAGACTTTGAAGGAAATCCTCGGAGCCGTTTTTGAGATCGTTGTGCAAACATACAAGCACGCACGCAAGATAACATTGCTCGTATAAGAGTATAGGATAGGGTTACTCAATAGATTGTATTGCATCAGCTTTCCATCCATGTTACTGTTACAGATTTAAAATGAAATTTATTAACGGATAAGACTGGGTTTAAAATCCTGAAATCGTAATTCACTTTTTAGCACACACTGACAGCAAAGCCTCCATAAAACTAAAATTCAATCCAGGCGATTGCAGGATAGTACAATAATAAAATGGACAGAGCGGGCGACAAAAAAAGGCAATTCCAACTCTGCATTAATTGAGATCATAAAGCCCGGAAACATGAACTATAGAAGTTGTAAACATTTAACGGTTTCGCAAATGCCGAAACCGTGAACTTCCTTAATAAACCTTTGCTGAACATTTTAAGTTGGTCGTAATCCATTGTATAACTGTGGATTGCAACAGACAAAGCTTGAAGTAATTGTTAACAACACATAGTCAATTTTAAATAGTAAAAACAGATGAATTTTAATTTTATTGATTTTCGTTTCAGCGGATAAGCAATTTAATGGTTGGTTTTATAAGATTGAATAGCCATTAAAACCTTTCAGTTAGACATTAACTGGCTGTGCAATTTAATGGTTGGTGTTATAAGATGGAATATCCATTAAAACCTTTCAGTTAGACATTACAGTAGTTGGCTTAAATTTTCATCGTAAAGTTTACCAAAATGAATTCTAGATTCCCATAGACAGCAGAACTAATTCATCCCCCAACGTATCCAAAATAAAAACCGTCATCCAACAAAAGCCCAAACTTGATGTCTTTGTTCAACAAGAAAGCACGTTGGAAATGAATTAATATTTTCTGTTGTGTCCAAACAATTAAAATAGGTCAGGACTGAGTCACGCACTTGCGTCATCGCCAATTTCTGACTCCCCCTCGCAACTACGGCGGGAGGGAGTGGGTTCGCTAATTTGTTTGCAATTTCCCGATGGGAGATAAGAGTTAGGTCCGCCCACAACCATGCGCACGTCGCACCTGGCAGTTCGCAGCTGCGGTGCGGTGGACGGTCATCACGCTAGCAAGCTAAAATTTGCTGATTAAGCTAAATTGAGATGGCTCACTTATTCAATTTTAAATTTATTACCGACAATAGTGGCTTGTACGTTAGCACTGGGTGTCTAACATGAAAAAGCTAAAGAAGCCTTTTCGACTTTCTAGGGCCCTTCAATCTTTAGAAATATGTGTACCCGGTGATATTTCTTGCCGCGGTGTTGTTTATAATAAATATAATTTTAAATCAGTAAAAATTAATAATCTAAAACGATTTATTCACAATAAGATTCACCAATTATTTATCAAGTAAACAAAAAATAAATGGCACCTAAATTCGTTTTTTAAGGTGGTAACATTTTTTAACATCGCAGAAAGTACAAATATTTAAAAAAATCACAATTTTTTAATCAGTAATAATAATTTGTAAATATTTAATAATTTTTCTGGAAAAAATGGAAGACTTTCAGGTCAAAAGGAGGGTTACTGCGAGAGCGGTAGATACCCTGCAGTAGACTTATATCTGTAACGAACTATTCATTTGATCATTACATCACGTAAATTAATACCTACAAAAAGGCTAACATTGAAAACGAAATAACCTCGAAAGTTAAATTTAATTTCCTTTGTTACTTATTTATCAATATATAAAAGAACATAAATCACTTAATCAAATGAAGGTATGTAACGGGTTCAATCGTTGTGTTAAGTGATACTGATAATGTGACAGCAGACATGGGTCATTGGGATAATGGATTAATGCACCCGTCAAGTAAATCGGTCGTTTTTAGGTCTTGGTCATTATAACAAGGATAAAATGTAATCTCCATCATATCAGTATCACCACACTGAGAAAAATATCTTAGCGGAAAAGCAGAGTTTTTGCCCCAAGTCTAGAATCTGTACTTGCAATACGTAAATAAGGACTTGGCTCACGTACAGGAGTGTTGTGTCTGGACCCAGCACAATGACTCGGCAGAGTTTTTGGCATTAGTACAGACGCAGGACTCGCAGTCCTTCTTTAAGAACTTTTTCTCTGCAATTACGCTCGAACTGCCGTATTTGCAAATAATCAGGGAATTTACCGTGATTTTAAGGAAAAAACATTAAAGTGACGTCATAGATGGTTTGTATACGTCATAAGTTTATCCATGATTACTTTCTGCCTGCATCCCACTGCATTTACGATAGGCGTATGGATGAGAACTTCAAATTATTTCCATGTGATTTGGTAAAAGCAGTTAGTCTTTACCTTGTTTTAGTTCGCACTATTATAAAATATTTTATTTCAATCGAATAAATATTTTTAACCAAATCTGGATTGATTTAATTCCGTTGTGTTAAGTTTTATATTTGGGATTGAAAATTTACAAATGTGATGTAGGTTTGAATAACAACATTTGGTTTCTATAATACAAATTTCATTAATGTTTTTTAAAGATTTACTTACTGTAGTACCATTGATAGTAAATACGTATTAAGTAAATGGTAGTGAAACGTCCAAAAGAATATCAAATTTCCAATTTTCAGAGAAAAAGCTTAGATTTTTGAAGAAAATCAAATCGTTTAATTTGTCAGCAGTTACTTATGTTAAATATTGTTTTATTTTTAAATAGTTGCAAGGACGCTTTGATCAGTTTTAGACCTAAGATTAATTTTATCTGCCCAAAGTTTACATGAACAAATTACCAAAAAAAAGTAATTGCACTGTTTGAATCCTGCTTCGATTTTAATAACTCAGGGATTTTTAGCAAAGTCTGAAACAAGATGAATTTTAAGAAATATATTGCAGGTCGAGTATAACCTTGCATTGATTTGCTGCCACGTATCAAATAAATATGTTAGGACAATAAATTGTAACTATTAATGGTGTAAATACCTTGTACTGTCAAAGTGATCCTTTGTAGTCTCATATTATGGGCTACGACAGTTACAATCTCAGAGAGATCTTCCTCAGGAGATAGAAATCAAATTTCATTCCAGTGGAAGTCGTCAAGAAGCATTAAAAACCATCATGACACATACCCACGTAACACAAACGGTTAGACGCACACAACGAACAAACATTACTTTTTATAAAAATTCCGGTACCGGGAAACACGCACGTCACGTACGGAGGGCTAGTCTAAACTCAATTACGCATTAAATTGTCACTGTAGAGAAGTACCATTAGGCGTAAAACTGCACTTATAACTTCTTCAGATGCTATTCAACAACTACATTAATCAATAGAGAGCCGTAACGCAATGGATATAGCAGTCAACAACTGAACATACAAGTCAAGAAACATCGGGCATGGTTAGAGCTTGGATAGGTGACCGCTAGGAGGACCCAGGCATATTTTACTGATTTTAAGTCAAAAATACCGGTAAATGCAGAGACTAGGCAAGTCAGTGCATAGAAATCGGTTGTATTTTACGAGAATAGGAATGTATATTCTGTGATAAACTGTGGTAAAGGCAAAATAAATCGCAGGATATTCTGAGAAAAGTCTCTGCAATTACGAGAGTCAACTCTGATCGTCAGGACTTACAACCGACAGTAATGACGTCATAGCCAGTGACGTCATAATTATGTAGACAAACTAAGTCCTGATTTTCCGTGTGGCGGCCTCACTGCCGGAACATTGAGCCGGGTCCAGATTGCAGTGGGTAACCCGCACACCCTTATTTACGTGTATTTTCCACGTATTTCAGGACTAAATTTTTCTCAGTGCATGATGATTGTACGGTATCGTCTTTTGTTGTTATGTTGTATAATAACAACCAAAAAGTAAGCAAACTAAATACAGGATTTTGATCATTGTAAACCTATTTATGAAATTTTTAGTGAATAAGCAAAAGCATTTATAGTATTAAGATATTACATATTAGCAATGGTATTACTGGCATATTACGATGATATTACAATAAACATAGAGAGAACTTAAGAGACAGTTGTATTTTCACCAGTTTTAACGCCTTTTCAGTTTACGCATTTACTATTAATTTGTAAATTAAAAGGTTATTATCAAGAACGGAAAATGTGTTATCATTTAGCTTAAAAAGTAAATATTTGGAATAAATATCTTTTGACATGGGTTACATCTTACAGAGTAGGCTAGAAATGGAATAAACCTGAACCTACAAACATTAACCCAGATACACATCTTAAATGCAGCGTTTTCTTCAATATCGAAAACCCAACATCCAACCAAAAAACAATCAATCCCTTTCAGTCACGCCATGACGGGCCACCACCCACTAAGTGCACGGACGCGGAGGTGGAAGAAAGGGGTGATCATAAATGTAAACAACGTGTAGGAGAAGCGCCGCACGCTATGGGGGCGCCCAAATGGGCCTGATGGATCCCAAATTCCCCATCGGACGCCCAAATGCGCCCAAAATAGTGTTTGGATATCGAAAGAAAATATCGATATTTATATCGACGATAATATCGGATCAAAAATATCGATATATCGATAAAATATCGATATATCAGGAAAATTTTGTTAAAAATTAATCAAATGCATACGGTATAGTGGAAGAAAGAAAGTACTTCAGTTAGTTAGAAGCACACCTGTGACGTCCATTTGACGTAAAGTTTTTTACAGTTATACTTTGAAGTATATAATTTTAGATCAATAACTGTAATAGTATATTACGCAACTAGTGCGGGAAGTAGGTGTTTACGTTGCTCGCCTGAAATTCCCGCGCTCCGCAAGCGTCGCGCGTGAACTATCATGCTCGCACGTAAACACCTTCCCGGATGAGTTGCGTACGATAGTTTTCGCAACACTACCAGCAACAAATATACAGGGTAAGTAAAAAACAACACTTCTATGAAAGTTAAAAGATTTAAAAAATATTAATTAAACTGTAGAGAGAAAATATGAACAAAACTATATTTATCTGTGCGGGGGAGTTAACAAAAAGCGTTATCTCTGCTATTCAGCGACCAAGTAAGCCTTTTTAGGAATACGTCTTATTGTCACACAGACGGCAACAATTAATTAAATAATACTGCTCTTTATTAACTTATCGCTATTAACTGTAACTAGTCGCAATCCCGGAAACCAGTTTATTTACAATTGAGATATGGTCGCCATAGTTAAAATGTGTCTGTTGTGTGTATGTATAATGTATGTAAATTGTGTGATATACTATTTTTTCTTAAGTTGGCAACATTGAGCATTTACCGCACTCGTGCGGTAAATGCTCAATGTAAACTCTTTACCACACTCCAGCTGATTTGTTACCTCACTACAGCTGATATTTGCCGTACTCTTTTGTAAACGACGACTTCCCACACTGAAACGGAAGCGGAAATCGGCTACTTACTAGTGTAGTGTTGCGAAAAATCAATTATTTTACTATAAAAGACTCTTGTTTCAAGTAGCCTACATAGCCAAGATATATATTTTTTATTCTTGTGGATAACCATATAATATCTTTACAACAAAACAACAAATAATTAAAAAATAAACTAAAGACCCTTTACTGTAACTAATAAGTTATTATACAATTTCTTTCTTCAATATTTACTTATCAAATAATATCTAATTACTACTCATGTAAAAGTGCAGAAAAGGTTAAACTGTATTTTATTTATGTTATTCTTAAAAATTTGCTAATATCAATACTGACGATAATATCGGAGTAAAATATCGATATTCCGATAATATCGGAAGTCTAATATCGATATAAAAGTAACGATACATCGGAAACAAAATATCGATATCCGATATATCGGATATCGATATCAAACACTAGCCCAAAATGCACCCAACCCTTTACAACAGCAGGCCGTGAGGCCGAGGGTTGATTACAGGCTATAATAAAACCGCATGTTACACAGTGTAACCCTTCCTACACACCTGGCGTGGGGACGAGACCAGCGATTAGGGCTAAATGATGGTTTAAACACACGACAATGTGTCGGATGAAGGTTCGGATAGGGGTTGTGATGTAAATGTGAACATAATCGAGAATAATAATATTTGCTCTCTCATAGCAGCGTTTAATTTCTTAGATGCTATTAAATTTCTGGACGGTCCGTTAAATAATGCGGGCTCATCGACGACCACTGATTTGATTTAGTTCTTGGGACGAACGTTTCCTGGAGTTTGGTTATGATTCTTGAGGATTATCAGTAAATTTATAATGGTCTATCTCTTACTATATTCTCATCACGCCCTTGAAATTTGGAATGCTAGCAGTATCATTGGGTCACACTGAATAATAATTAAAAACCAATAGAAACATATTCTGGGCGCTATTGTGTTACTTTGAGGCAAAGACCATTTAAATACTCGATGTACAGCTTACGTAAGTTTTAGGAAATTGGATTGACTTCCTTCAATCATTCTATTGAAATACTTAACTAAATTTCAACTTGCACGCTCATTTCTGCAATGGTTAAACCAATAAAAAAATAACTATCGAATTAACTAAACGATTTAATTCAATTTAAAATACCTATCACATGCATAATGAGTTCAATGCCCCCGTAGCCTTAAGCCTTAAAAATCATAACACGTATTACAGACGCGTTAGGCTACAGTAAAACCAAAACCGGACAGCCATAAAGAACAGCTGATGCAGGAAGCGTCGCATGTGCACTTTTTTGCGACGTTTCGTACACTTATTATGCCCTTCCTCAATGCCTCAATGCGGCTCTAAAACATCGGCTTCCTGACACCGTAATGGCGCCAAGACCCATTTATCCCACTTGCCACTACGCTGCACCGGACGTGGCAATTTGGAGATGAAGCCCTCTTCCTTAGGCCGAAATCCGTTTTATAATCTATAAATTTCAAGCTGTTAGCGGTGAATTTTATCCAGAATCATTTAGGTCTTGTAGAAATGTGACGGTACATCTTTATGGTATAGGAGACTTCAATAGTAAAGAAGTCTCTTTCGCTGTTACCACAGAATACTTTTTTAAGAAAAGCGTTTGTTTTGAGTTCCTCTATTGCTGGAAAACTATTATTAGTTTTATCACAAAATATTTGAGACAATTTACACGTGTACTAATTTTCAGGGCAAAGTTTTCTTTATTCTTTTTTATATTTCTTAATCTTTTTTAAAAGTTAATGCCAGTATCAACTGTAGAAACAGCACAAATGCTTCAATGTAAAGGCAATGGTGAGTTTTAAATAGGTCATGAAAGGCTATTTCAGAATGACAAGTTTCGTTTCCGCAATTGTATGTTTAAGATGGGAAGCTTCTATAAATTTCAGCAACGTGATAACTAACGATCAGTAACAAACACCAATACGATCAGAGATAAACAGGCGTGATTAGTCGCAACTTAATAACAACGATCTGGAAAGATTACTCAGCTATTCTCTATGCATTAGCATTTAATAAAAGCGTTGCAATACGAGTGTAACTCGTCAGTTTCCGACTCAATATCATGTAAGTTGTACCGAGTTGAGTTATCTCAGAGAAACAAATCAAAAATTCGATAATTTAGACCAAAACATACATTATCAAAACATTTTGAGCACGCGTCGTCGTGTCACCCCTCTCCCGCACCGCACGCGCAAACACATTATAGGTAATTGACATGGCCCAGTCAGCTCTCAGTACAACTCGCGCCAAATCTTAAGGCCCAGTCCGTCCGTAAGACTGCATTAATTTTAGCATCGGGCTTATGGACGGCGTGGGCCATAAGATTTGGCACCAACTGTACTAATGTTTACGGACGGCATGAGCCGTGTCATTTGCCGCGACCAATACAGCAAGTTGTGTCGAGCGACCGACGACAGGTGTGAACGTCCAGCAAGCGGCAGTGGGTCACGGGTTCGAGCCTCAGTTACAACCGGGAGATGACTACTTTGTCACCGCCCGCGGCGTTCCGCCTGTGCAGAAGGCCGTTGGAACTGGTCCGCCGTTGCAACGTGTCTACTCACATCTCATTTTAAAATTCCAGTATATTTCCAGTATTTCAAGTACGATTTTTCCTAAAATTCCAGTATTGCTATTTTATCTAAGGAGCGCTATTTGAATATTTATTGTTAAAACTAAATAACTGATTTACAGCATTGGCAAATACGATAAATGATAAAATAAAATCTCGTCAAAGAAAAAATATATTTGTTCCATTTTTATGAGGGAACAAACCAAACCCCCAACTCCCCTTATAAGCCCTAGTTCCTCCCTTATTTTTATCAAAATTATTAAAACCAAATTACTGCATAATTAAAGTAATAGTTTGCAGGAAAATAGTAATAATCAATGATATAATTAAATACAAAACTGATAATTTTTAAACACACACAGCTTTACATTTCTTCTCCTGAATTACATATTACTAAAGTACTCTTTTAGAAGTAGAATTTATAACAAATACATAATGTATTACTAAAATGTAGTATAATAAATTTTGTAAACCAAAGTTCTAATTTACTATAAGCGTCTTTGGACACAGTCTCTCACTTAAAATTATTGTCGAGCTTTTTACATCTGCATGTATCGGACCAAACTATTTTTAACGGATTTCATCACTTGCAATTCAACAAAATTCCATATTACCAAATTTGAAATTCCAGTATAATTCCAGTATTTCCAGGATTTCCAGTATCAGTACACTTGATTACCCGCGGCGTGCAGAAGGCCGGTGGATCAGCAACTGACCCGTCGTTGGGGCAGGTTTAGGGGAAATTAATTTTAAAACAGTTTAATGACTAAAAATAAAACTACGATTATTTTTTTCTGTGATGATCGGTATGAAAATTTGGATTGGGAAACTGGATTTTGGCGTTTATGTGAAGCGTATAAACTGTGCAACTGTTACAGAAACGAGAAACTTTAAAAAGGTTTGCTAACGACCTTTATAATAATGAAAACGTATTTAACTTCAGGGAATGAAAATTAAAATTTACTCTTTGGGTTAGTTATCAATCGTGGAATTTAGAGAAACTTTCATAAAAAACGCCGGATAAAAAATAGTTAAATAAAATGATGAAATGAAATAAACTTTATTTTCCAAAATTTAAGACAAGTAATCCACGGTGAAATTGTGTATAGAAACATGAAAAAACAATAAGCATTAAATAATAAAATAAATTATTTTCCATATGGTATTACAAAAAATATAAAACTAACAGCAATTTCACAAATAATTAATGGAAAAAGAGTCTACATGGGCAGATTGCCTGTGCGTAGACTCAGTTGCAAGTCAAAGTCCAAATGAGTGGAATCAAAAATAATTAACTGGTAATAAGAAAAAAAAATTAAAAAATATATTTTAAGATTATAGCTAATTTTGGTCTAATTTTAAGCAAAAAGAAAACAATTCATTGTTGTGATGAGTGCATGCAACGGCGTTGAATGAAATTCAAACCCCTCAATGAGTGATGCCGACGGTCGTGCGGGGGAGGGGGTCAGTAAGGCAGTGAGAGTTGTACGGGGATCGATGGTCAGGCTGGGCCCAGCGCGATAACGGCCTCGCTCTCCTCCGTGCCCAAAAAGATAAGCCACTCCACAACTTGTTTTTTAAAGGCGGAAAGGTGCGCAATATTAAAAAAATGTGAGTTTCGATACCTCTGACACATATTACGGTACACAATGTTTGCAATATAAAAAGAATTTGTTTGAGAGAATGTTTTGTTAGATTGGGGGACGGCAATGCCCACATTTCTAGAAAAACGAGTATTGTGTATGCAAAGTTTTATCAAAAATTGTGTCAGAATTTTTATACATATGAACTAAAAGAAATTTTAAAAATAGTTGTCTAACTGACAGTACACCAATTTCAGAAAAAAGATTGTTAGTAGGGTATCTTTTATGTTTTTTAAAGGCTACTTTAAGAATTGATTTTTGGACAGTAAAAAGTGGCTGTAAAACAGACGTGTAAGCACCTCCAAACGCGATAATTCCAAATGATAGTAAAGATTGTACATATGCGTAGTAAACTGTTTTAATTTCACTCTCGTTAAGAATCTCACCAAGCTGTCTGAAGGCATAAATGTATTTGCGTATTTTAAATTTTAAATATTCAACATGATCAGACCATTTTACACCTGAATCAAAAATAATTCCCAAATATTTATATGTTGTAACCTTTTCAATTTTTTCACAAAGACAAAAATTATTAGTGTGATCACCACAGACATGAATAACTAAATCATTAAGTTGAAAATCAGTTGTTTTACGTAATGAGATCGGCATAAATTTAGTCTTTGAAATATTAAGAGATAAAATATTTTGATCGAGCCATTTTTTTAGTAACATTAAATCGTAATCTGCCTTGTTCTTTACCTCCTCCCAATTATTCCCGGTAACAAAAATAAGTGTGTCGTCAGCAAATAAAGATATTTTCCCATTTGTTTGGAGCTTTGATAAGTTATTTATATAAATTAAAAATAAGATAGGACCAAGGGTTGATCCTTGAACCACCCCATAATCAACTGGCATTATGTCACTTGACACCCCACCGATTGCCACAATTTGAGATCTATCAGCTAGGTAGCTGCGAAACCACTCGAGAGCGTTACCACGCACCCCAATGTAGTCAAGTTTCCGCAGCAGAATGGTTCTGTCAACAGAATCGAAAGCTTTTTTCAAGTCTAAAAACATTAACATTGCACGTTTATTGTTCGAAACTGCATCATTAATTTGTTTGATAGATTGATTGATAACTTACATGATCGATCTATAACTTTGACAAAGCACTGTCAACGTTAACATACCTGAAACAAATCAAAACATTTGTCAGTAAAAAAAAAAAGAAACAAGAAATTACAGTAATATGAATCAAGCAAATACATTTCGAATGAGACGAGACAACAGTTCCTAAAACAGTAAAACAAGGCGACATGCAATCTTGTAAACCCCGAGGCAGACAAGCTCTCTGAAAAAAACAAAATCCAGACAAAACATTATTAATGGAATTCCTTTTCTCCCACACGGAATATGGCGAACCAAACTGTTAAGAAAATAAAAGATCCGTCGACTTCTTTAGTAAGTCACGCGCTGGCTGCTGAACGTTCGAGATATGGAATAAAAATTAAAATTAAATAATAGTAAAAGTAATCACGATTGGTTTTATATGTGTAAAAAAAACAACTGAGTTCAAAATAAATAACATTTATTCACAAACAAACACAAATACAAACATTGCCGCAAAATATTACATAATTTGTTAGTAAAATACCATTACTAACGGAACAAAAAGGCACTTATGCTGACAATAGTGAATGTACTCACATGAGCACGAGTCTTTTGGTCTGCGCCTATCACGAGTAAAATTATTCACATTAAGGTAGGTTAATATGAAAAGAAAACTAAACTAAAACCACAGTGTGCTAAAAATAATGTTTGTGTGAAGAAGTCAGATAACGTTGGGAACCCAAAATGACTGTTGGTTATTCCTAAACTTAACTTAAGTGCTATTCGTTGTTCTCTAATAAATGGCCAGATGCCCAAACAAGTTTATAAACAAAACCCGTGTATTAGGACTACAATTATGCAGTAAACTTTTTTGAATCCACATAAACTGACAATCTCAAAAAAAGTTACAAGAAACGATGTAGTAATGCTTATTTACATTTTACAGGAAAAGTAGGCCACAACAATGAAACATAGACTACACAATAAGGAAGTCAATATGAGCTGACTTATTGATATATCAAGCCACATCATGATATGACGTGTGCCATGGCGCACGTCAACTACAAACCCCCTGATATTCATAACTGTCGACAATAAACAACGCAGACAATGTGGCATGGAGCAATGTATCCCGGTCGTACTATCAGCCTAGAATATTCAACAACTCAACCGCTTGATAACTTTATGTCTCTCCGGTTTTATAAAGCAGGCAAGATACGCAGGCATTGCGTACTATTAAGGTTAACATTGCAGTTGTGGCGTAATGTACGCATTCAACCGCTGATGGGAGTTATATCCATACTAGGCGTCAGAGCATGGATATAAATACTGTTAAGCCATAGACTTAGTAGGATCAGGGACAGGTTTACAACATCCAAGATTGGTCAAACAACTGTAAATCTTAGGCGAATGAAATGTTTGGTGTTCGAATGTGTAATCCATAGATCAGTTTGACGAGGGATTTCAACAATCGTTCGTAAAATCGTTATTTTTCCGATTAGAGAGGTTTAAACACTCTAAATCACAGTAGATTGGTCAAATAACAGTTTATCAATCATGAACGAATTGTTGAGAGATTGGAAAGAGACCCTATACTTATGATAAATCTTACTAATTGTTACGGTTGGCGGGCTTTTGGTCATTGCTTTCTAGGTTAGGGAGACGATTTTCTTATTTTTTTCGCCAGCTGTAATGGAGTTAAATTTGCAACTTGTCATTTAAAAAAATACTGGTCTATCAATCCTACACCGAGACGTGTATCTCTTTACTAGGGGACACGAGCTGCTCAGCAGCTTCAAGTTTTTGTATAGTCTGCTGACAAAACAAAGTTTATTATATTCAGCCGTTCCTTGACATTCCTATTAAATCTTCCCTTTCCCTTTAGTCCAAACTTCATAAATTTTTCTTCCCGTTAAACTTCACGTCAAGCTCTTTTCAACGACACCAATTTTTAACATTGGTTCAGGTCTGTAGGAGGAGTCAAGCCTTTAGCGTAATAAAAGAGTATAATCAACAAAAATAAAGATTATCAAAATATTCAGCGTTCAAAACAAAAAATATGTTTTTTTCCTAAAAACCCAAGCTTTTATGCCGATGCACAATGATGCCTCAAAGTTGAGCACAACTCCCACTTCTGAACATATTGAAAGCTCGCATCCTGCAATCCCATATCACTTTCAATCTCCACATCCTCGACATCACGACATCGTCTGCTAACCCATTAAACCAAGTGATTAATCATCTCACCAGCCCATGCAGGGGAGACCCAGACAGGCGGTGCGTGATGGAAAGCAAACGAGACATGACGCCGGACGGCACCGTACGTGAACCTGTATATTTACTGCACAACAATGCTCGGATGCTCGGCGAAACCCGTGCGTGGCGTGCACTAAAGTAATAAGCTTAGGTTCGAACTAGGGATGGAGCTGAACGGTCGCGTGGAGGGGTTACATTGCGGCAGTGATGGGGACATCGATTAATTTCTATATATATATATATAGTGAAAAGTGAATTTGTTGCGAACATCGAGTTATCTAATCGTTTAGCGTTGTCGATCTATCACCGAATTAAACGTAGACTAGTCTAGTCGTTCAAACTAGTCGAACGAGCAAAAACCAGTAAAAAACTGTTTATAATTGGTTAGGTTGCCGAATAGTCGATTAGACTCGACAGAATATTGACTGCAATCATAATAATCGATTATAACTATCTACATTTACAGAGTACTAATGGCTTTTAGGGGCATAAGCCCCTAATAAGGGAAAATTTAAATTAAAATAATTCTTATTTTATATAGTAGGATCTACCTTTATAAACTGGCTTTTGGATTTACCATATGATAATATCTAGAACATGGTTTAAAATAAATTAACAATAACAAATGTTTTATGAAAATAAAGCAGCTCTCAATGCTTTTTAAATGGCAGATATTTTACGTTATTTCTCATTTTCTAGCAAGCCTCAAGCAAATTCATTATTTTTCCCGCCATCACGGAACAGAGACCTTTAATTTGAGCCCGCTCCCACCTCTCTACGACTTGCCAGGCGCCCACAATTTTGACGCAAAGAATCGCCTTGCGAAATTAAATATATGATAAGAAATGTAGGAATTTACACATTACTGATAACAAACTGAGTGTGCATACAGCATTCTCAGATGTTGTGACATGTGAGAATGACATGTGAGTTAAAAATTTAAGAACTTGAGAACTGGAGTTAATTAATGTTGTCAATGAGTAATGTTTCTGCGATAAAAATTACACCATAAACATCAAGGTCAATATTCAAATATGTTAACGATCCATGCCGAATACACATTCCGACACAAAAGCACAAATCAGTAACGCTAACTTGTGTTCTTTAATCATCATTGTTATGATCTCTTGTGATACGCAACTGTAATAACACAATGTATAATGCTTAAATAAAAGTTATATTCAGTTTACATTGAACTGTATCCTTGATGAAAAATTTTTAAGGATCATGTATATAATTTCGTAAGGCGATTCTTTGCGTCAAAATTGTGGGCAAATCGTATAGAAAGATGGGAGAGGGCTCAAATTAAAGGTCTCTATTCCGTGATGGCGGGAAAAATATTGAAATTGCTTGAAATTCACCAGAAAACGAGAAATAACGTAAAATATGTGCCGTTTAAAAAACATTGGGATTTAAAAACGTCTGCTTTGTTGACATAAAAACATGTGATGCTGATACTTGATTGCAACCATGTGGTAGGCTTGATATCTATGAGGTAGATTCAGTTTGCTATGAAGGTATTTTGTACTACAATAAATAAGGATTGTTTGAATTTTCCCTCATTAGGGGCTCTTAGCCCCTTCAAGCAACTAGCATTCAATAATGTTTATTAAATGAAACCTTCTAGGAAAAATAGTTTAAAAAATAAAAATATATACTTTCAACATGGCAGCTGACTGGCACATAACGTAGCAAGGCCGTCCGTAAGTGCAATGCTAAATTTAACATTACTCTTACGGTCGGACTGGACCATGTCAGTTGGCTGGTTCTATAATCGCCGCCCTTGACAGCTGCAGTCACAGTCGAGGCCTCGGGTACGATACGAGCGACGAGCGGCAAGCGACAACGCTCGAATTTTGGGTAACGTTTATTTGTCAGCTGTTAATTTTGAAGGCAGTTGCTACGATTGTCCCAAGCGGCGAGCGATATTCAGTGCAGTGTCGTTTTTGTCGCCGGTCACGTTCGAAAATGTTTTTCGCGTCGCTTGTCGCTTACCATCTGCATTGTTGCAGTGTTTAGGTTATGTTGTTGGGTTATTAGGTTAGGTTGTTGCATTGTTGCAGTTTTGTTGATGAAAAAGCGAATTTCATTTTGCCAGACTAGAAAAATGAAGGGGATTAATTGGTAATTTAATAATGAAATACAGTTTTTTGACGGCAGTTTAAAATTATTCGAATCTCGACCAGAAGTGAGCTATATCGCTTGCCGCTCGTCGCTTGCCGCTCGTCGCTCGTATCGTACCCGAGGCGTATCGGTGGGCGACATTCCGGCGACACGAGACTACACCGCGTGCTGCGGTCGGGGCGACCGTCAACCTCACGACGACAAGTTGAACACGTCTTGTCGGACCACTACTCCGTGGCGTTCCGGTTTAACAGCTGCACGTGTGACATCGTAGGATCACACCAAACGCTATCGTAGCCTACGACTTAATTGGGAGCAATACCAGTTTGTTTTAGTCGATGAATTAAAAAAGTACTGAGTGTCTTATAACGCAACCCCGGATTTGATGCCACTATATTATTTTATATAGGGGATACATCAACAGTAAGACCTACGAAAACAAGTCACAGGATATTCAGCACCTCAAAACAAACATAACAAATTTAATGAAAGAAATTCTAAGAGGTACCTTGCAACACTGGTCCGAGAATTTCATGGAGAGAGCATATCTTTATGCAAATGCCAATGGCTGATTGTTTGAACACATAATGTAAACTAAACGTGATCAAACTTAAATATTATGTTGTATAAAATGTAAAGATTAACAAAACAATACTCATTTCATATTTATTTGTGCATTATTCAATCTTAAAAATGAGTTGCGTAAAAAAACAAACTATATAACGCTTATTCACGGATGTTTGTGACCAAGCAATAACCAAACAATCCACAGCAAATATACAGTCTACTACAGAGACTATCGTCTAGTGGAGAAAATATAACCAAATATCCTCTAATGGAGAAAATGTAACAGCCTTTCGTCTGGTGGAAAAATATAACTTGGCAGGTATTATAGACGATACCACGTCGTCCGTAGCTTTGCCTTCGACAGACGTCAACATATGCACACGGCGCGCACGACGCGTCAGCTTCGCCGGCACGACCGTTGAAATACGACCGTTCGTGTCAGGTGAGAATAGCAATCGAAATTGTATTGCTAGCTAACTGTCGCTAGATTATGGCTTGAAGATTGTAGGTCAAGTTTTTGTATACTTGAATTGATACAACCATTAAGCGCAAGAGGGAGGGAAATTTATATACCCCTCGAAGGCAGACGAAAACACACGAGGAATTCCGAAACATCCAAAAATTCCAGTCTAAGTGTTAATATGTCAATAAACTTCAATGACTTTAGAGGCTCCACAATCAATATCCACAATCAATAAACTTTAAGGACAAGCTATAAACAAAGACGAAGCTAATGATTCATCCAATAGGAAACGAGATGAAAAAAAATTGGTCCAGGCAATGATATACTTTGCGGGATCCTATGAATAATATTGGTTGGTTTTAGTTTGTTTTCTGAGTGACATGCCTGGCGCTGGCGAACGATAACTGAAATTTCCCTCCCTCCCCTTTATAGTTGCATCAATTCTACTATACTTCACAATATCGTGAGTAGAAGGGATAAAAATCATCATCGAAAAAAGTACAACTGGTACAAATACATCAAGCTGTTTTATTGACAAATACCCCCGTTGCAGCAGACCTGCATACTCAGCGAATTTCAAATGCAAAACAACATATTTCAACCCAACACGGCGAGATTTGACATGTTTTTCTAAGCTCTATAAGAATATCATGGGGAATGAGTATGCAGGTTTGCTGCAACGGGTATGTGAAAACTGGTTGATTTTAATTAAATATTTAGTAGATCTGAACTAGAAGAAGCCATTTACCAAGTTTTATCACAATATGTTGAGAAATAAGAGATATATAGAATTTTACTTATTCCCCATAAGGTTAACATTGGGACAACGTACTGTGTTTTCCACTTTAAATATCTCGGTAACCAATGGACATAGAGCAATGATTCAAAATACTAAATTGTTTGTTTTTTTTAGCTGAATTCAATAATGTCAACGAAAATTAGATTATTTTTATTTTCGCATGTAAAAAACTCAAAAAACCCATTTTTGGAGGGGTTTATCCCCCTTTACCCCCCCTTCCGGTGGTCCGATCGGGCTGGTTTACGAACTCGTCCAATTGATTAGCACTTTGCATGTCTGAACCAAATTTCATAAAGATCGGACCATTTTTACGGCTAACATGCTAAGATCGGGCTATCGTGCTAACAGACACATATATATATCTAAAAATTCAAACGAATAGTGTTTTGTGCTTCTGGGGGCCCAAAAACGAAAAGTTATCATGGTCTTGGGCTTAGGCCTTACCATGAGACCTACGGTAAAAGCTTCTTCCCTATAGGGGAAATTCGCTAAAACGCAACAACCTCCCCGGTCTAGAGTGCAATGTACGCTAATGTGTGAAATTGATGTATACGATGAACGCCACAAATAGCGAGAGTGTAGCGAGAGGGCGTGAAGGCGGTAATTCAATTAGCCACCTAGCGAGTGGCGAGTAGCTGCGAGCAGTTGGTTGTGAGCAGTAAGTAGTGAGCAGCTCGCGAGAGCAGCATCACTACAACACGGCTGCCACGCTACTGAGATTTATGGGACGTTATAGTGTTGAGTGAAAATCCGTGCATGGTATTCCAAATGGATTCAATATGTTTAATGTGGTTGCTAAAATCGAAACTGCACAAAATAATTTGTTGTTTTTTTAAATGGATTCCACTTTTTAATGCGGTTGTTAAATTCGAAAGTGTACATCATTTAGATATTTCAAAGTAGGTGATACGTGATATTTTGTTTGATCTATTCTACGATGCATAATGTAAATAGTGTTTTTCTTATATAACATGACTACAGGTATAAAAACATGAAACAAATTCGATCGATAGTATGGATACGTCTATTTTAAAATTCTGTAATTACCAATCAACAACTTTATTTCAAAAGTAAAAAATAAATAACAGAAATCCTACTAATATCATAAATGTAAAAGTTTGTGAGTTTGTTTGTTTGTCATATTATGTAAGTCAACTGTAACAACGTTTGCTTGTCATATTACATAATTCAGCTGTAGAAAAGCAGCCATCCAGGCAGACGAATATTAACAAATAAACCCATTTCCAAATGACTGATGCAAAAGACAGTGTAGGAGCATTACCAACTGTTTCAAATAATTTTGAGGTTGGGCGAAGCCATTCCATAAAATAACATTCCATAAAATAACAATTATCCAGCTATAACACGTTGTGCAAACAGTTACGTGAAAACAAACTCTTCACAAACACATTGCATTGGGACTGAACACAGCACACAGTCAGACAGAAGAGGGAAGAATAGACGTGATGTTTGCTGACACGGCGGCGCGGCGGGGGAGGGACAAAAGTGGATGATTTGACAGTTTATCTAGGATCAACGGATAAAGAGAGGGACGGATTTGACAAAGACGGTTGTATAACAGGCTGAGAGCTGAAAATGAGAAGACGGGACAAGCAGACTAAAGAGTGAGGCTACAAACTGCACCGACGCTGGGGCCGCCCCCGCGTCGAAACATCTGGAAACGAGTTTATAGGCTCAGCTTTTGTGGGGTCGGCTGTAAAAAGTGATTGACGTTAAAACGCAGACTTCCAACAGATACTTGGTTATAGTTTTCGTCAGCTATCTTAAAACTTACGAAGTTTTTTTTTAATTTTTCCGCAAATTTTTCCAATGGAAAATATGTCGTATATTCTAAGAGTTTCTTACCTCTTAATCATCTCATAAGTTTCATCGGAGCAAATCTATTTCAATTATATATAATAATGTGATTGTAACTAAATATACTGTTACTGTACGATGTACTGTAAATGTATATGGGGAAAATCATATATTTAATTTCGTAAGGCGATTCTTTGCGTCAAAACTGTAGGCGTCTGGCAAGTCGTAGGAAGATGGGAGGGGGCTCAAATTAAAGGTCTCTATTCCGTGATGGCGGGAAAAATACTGAAATTGCTTTAAATTCACCAGAAAACTAGAAATAAAGTAAAATATCTACCATTTAAAAAGCATTACGATATAAAAACTTCTGCTTTGCTTACATAAAACATGTGATGCTGATTCTTTATTGGAAATTATCTATAATATTAAACAGCACTAATTAAGGCTAGATGGTTTTAGACACGTCCGACTTTGGCGAACCCAGAACCAAATTGAGGAATAAAATTGTGAACGACAAACAATGGTTCTATCCGACAAGAATTCTCAAGGATGACAGGGGTTCTCACTTTCCAATCATGATAAATATTTTCTTTGTTTCGGAGTCATACTTTTAAATAAATGCCACCGTCAAACTTGAACAAATTATGATAATCCGTACACCAACAAGCCAGGTCGCAAGGTGATGTTTTATTCATGCACGTGAAAGACTAAAAAATAACAATGACATCATGCAGAAGTCTCCAGAATCCTCCTTACCTTTCCCAACGACGAAAATTGTCACTTAAGCAATTTGAATGTTGAGTAGAACTCTAAAATATACAATTTACGATTGTAGTTTCGAAAATTCCGTCCCAAATCGTGACCCGTTGGCCAAAGCCAATTGGCGAATCCAAGGACAGACGATGAGTGACGATGCAACATTGGCATGCAAAGTAGATTCGCCATCCTCTCCAACGCTGTCTAATTCGTACCTTCGTGTACGGTCGTGACTGCTGGAGACCGGGCTGATATCCAATTGGACCGACGCGACGCCAGTGTTTGGTATCGATATCCGATATATCGGATATCCATATTTTGGTTCCGATATATCGTTATTTTTATATCGTTATCAGACTTCCGATATTATCGGATTATCGATATTTTACTTTGATATTATCTTTAGTATCGATTTAGTATTCATTTAGCAAATACATAAATGAAATACAGTTTACTCTTTTCTGCACTTTTACATGAGTAGTAATTAGATATTAATTGATAAGTAAATATTAAAGAAATAAATTTGATAATAACTTATTAACTAGATGAAAGGGTTTTTAGTTTATTTTTCTATTATTTGTTGTTTTGTTGTAAAGATATGATAGGCCTATGGTTATCTACAACAATTTCAAAAAAAATATCTTGGCTATGAAGGCTACTTGAAACAAGAGTCTTTTGCAGTAAAATAATTGATTTTACAGTTATTTATCTAAAACTATGCCTCAAAGTATAAATGTAAACAATTTTACATCAAATGGACGTCACAGGTGTGCTGCTAACTGATGTTGTGATACATACCGTATGCATTCGATTAATTTTTAACAACATTTTCTTATATATCGATATTTTTCCGATATATCGATATTTTTGATCCGATATTTTAGGAATATCGACATTGAGGGTCCGATATTATCGTCGATACAAATATCGATATTTTCTTTCGATATCCAAACACTACTGGAGACCGGACTGATGTCCAATTGCACCGACGATCTTCCCGAAGAGATACAGATCGAGCCGAATATCGTGGTCCTTGTCGTCCTAAGCCCAATAGGCCTACTAAATTAATCAGTATATTTCGGGCAGACTGGGCCACATAATTTGTCTCGATCTATAATTGACCTTTCTCAGTCTTTCTTTCTTATCGCTCTTGACCCGTTGAAAGCCCAATGTTAAAAATTAATCAGTCTTATCTGGGCAGAATGTGCCACGACATTTTATGCGATCTGTACTTGACCTACCTCAGCCTTTCTTTCCGAATGCTCTTAACCCGATTGCAAGACGAATGAAGAATGGAGGACCAAAAGCACTTCCTTATAGTATCTTTGCTTGTTTCAAGAACGTTGGCTTTGTGATATTAACGTTAAAAATAAACGCATTAGTGTTATTGCTAAATTCGGTGATAAAGTAAAAAGATTTATGTAATGTATTGGTGGCGATTCGCGACCTCTCAACAGTTTAAAATGCGATTTTTTAAAGTGGAGATGTAAAGCCATTTCTGGAGGTTATTAGTTTCGAAACAACTCTAAGTATTGTATCAATAATTGGTAATCACGCAAAAAAATTGGGTGCACTGTCGGGTCTATTGGGAGAGGGGGGATAAGGAGAATAGAACCCCCCCAATCCCCGTTGGTTATAAACTTACACTAAACATAACGGGAAATCCCGATATACACCAATAATTCATCATCAGTTTTACTGGTTATGCAGTATAAAATGTTTTCTCCACTAAAGCGTAAAATCAGAATTAGAATGAAACAAATCAAAAAATACTAAATTTAGTGGAGAAGTAGCCTTCGACCGGCCCAACGAGTTCAACGCCTGTTTCCCCCAAACGGGTCGCAAAATCGCAACTCATCCATCAGGAAAGCCCGGCGCGAAACTTCAAAAACCGCCATACAAAAACCCGGGGGAACAAAGCGTCCGCGGACACGATCGGTTTTTCATATCGGCCACGAAACTTATCAATAACCGTGACAGAAGGGTGTTCCGCCTCGAAGGCTGCCGCGGCCGTGCTTTCACAACCGGCGATGGACTAGTCGACTAGTGGTTTTATCGACTATTCGGTGTTTTTAGTCGACAAGTCGATTGTTAGCGAATTTCCCCTATAGGGAAGAAGCTGTTACCGTAGTACTCATGGCAAGACCTAAGCCCGGGACCATGATAACTTTTCGTTTTGGGGCCCCCAGAAGCAAAAAACACTATTCTCGTTCATTTTCAAAAATATATATATATCTACACATATATATATATATATATATATATATATATATATCTATGTGTCTTTAAGCACGATAACTCGCGTAAAAATGGTCCAATCTTAATGATATTTGGCATGGACGTGTAAAGTAGTAATTATTCGGACGAGTTCGTAAACCTGCCCGATCGGACTATCGGAAGGGGGGATAAAGGGGGGTAAACCCCCCAAAAATGTTTTTTTTTAGTTTTTTACATATAAAAATAAAAATAATCCTATTTTTATTAGCACCATTGAATTCAGCTAAAAAAAACTAACAATTTAGTATTTTGAATCACTGCTCTATGTCCATTGGTTACCGAGATATTGCAAGTGGTAAACACAGTACGTTGTCCCAATGTTAACCTTAAAGCCACCCAGTTTTAATACACCCGTATCAGCAAACCTGCATACTCATTTCCCATGTTATTCTTATGGAGCTTACAAAACAATGCCAAATCTCGCTATGTTGGATTTAAATATGTTGTTTTGTATTTGAAATTCGCTGAGTATGCAGGTCTGCTGTATTTTAATCTTTAAGCGGGCGAATTACACAACCTATACAAGGCTATCTACAGCTCGGGATAGACCTAGTCAACACTACTTTTACAATCCTTTGTATATTATGGAGTAAAGCCTTGGTGTTACCGCCTGCTTGCGGAGTATGTAAGGCCACAGAACAAGCGGTAAGATTTCTGGTTTAATGGGAAGTGTTATTATAAAGTTTTAAGGGGCTATCTCTTAACCTATACATGGTCGTATACGTATGCATCTTAGGCAACAATCACTACATTTGTAATTCTTTATTTCATATACTGTTGAGTAAAACATAATGTGTTTCTTAAACAGCTAGCGGTATTAAACCTGTGAACATCTCTGAAAAGTTCAGTGAAGCCTGGTTACATCTTGTCACAGGCAGCAATCACTACATTTATAATTATTCTTTATTTCATAAACTGTGGAGTAAAACATAATGCGTTTCTTAAACACCTTGTCATATTAAACCTATCAACATACGTCTGACAAATTCACCAGTCAGCTTTCATCTTGCCTAATCAATTTTTTACACGTTTGGTGATCAAACTCCTCTAATTTCAATAAATTTACTTAGTCAAACCTATTCATTCATAATTTTAAAAACACCCTTAACTCATTCGTGTTTCATAAAAAAAAAATTATTAACTAATTCAAAAACTAACAGCTCTACGACCAGTTTGCTCAACAACACAAATTACCCGTCATCAAAACCCGATGTTACGTTTCAAAACCTCAACACCTGTTATTCGATTTAATTCCGGGTGGCGGAGGGGCCCGCCTCACAACACCTGTGGATTATTTTATACACAGTTGATTTAATTGACTACTAATTTAAAATGATTTCTCGAATCTTTTAAAAATTAACTTTCTCGCTAAATAATAATCACGCGTGTACTTTCTAAAACTTTCAATGCGCAGCAGAATTTCTACAACTTCTATTATAAACGTGTTACAGTGGTGACAACCTTAAAAAAATAAAAATAGTGTTTTAAATAAATCTGTCCGCACGAAAGTTTTAATGATTATATATACTTTATAAAACTAGTAAAGAAATCCCTGACGCCATGCAGAATTTCAAGCCAGTATAAATAATTTTATATTGATTTGTTTTGTAGGTTAATGAAAATCAACTGCCAAGGCGATAGTACTTTAAACTTCGTTTGCTAGAGAAAATCAATAGGTTTGTACTGAAGCAAAACGACCAAGCATCTATGGCAGCTTGTTTTAATTTTACTAAGAAATTATCACTCCTTTTTATTTGAATGCCCATAGCTAAAAATGGTGACCTAACACCATATTTATACTGAGGTAACAACATTAGCAATATTACATTGCTAATAGTCCTATACATTAGGACTATTTCTATTACTCTAAAACATAACAAAACCAGGCTGCATCGCAAGTTGGCTTTCCAGCCCAACGCATCTCCAGACGTGAAAGACAGATCAAATGACGTGGCACGGGCCACTTAAGACTTAAATTATAGTCCGAGTCAAATAACGTAGCCCAAACCGTCCGTAAGCCCAATGCTAAAATAAACAGTCTTCAGGACGGACTGCGGACCATGTGACTTGGATCTTTTCCGTTATATGTATACCACTGTTTCACGTTTGTTTTTCAAGCTTGATTTTGGTAACATGTCAACCACCACGAACAACCGGATTCCATCAATTCTACCATCAACCATCTATCATCAAATCATAAATATAGTGTCCCGGTTGCACCGGGCACTTGACATCTCCAACGCCGCAGCGGCCAGACGGAGGCATCAATAGGTACAAGGTACAAGGTAGGTGGTAAGTTTGGTTAGGATAGGTTAGTTTAGGTTAGGTAATGTAACCTATCCTAACCTGACGTAACCTTACCTAACATAACCTAAGAAACTGGAAGTGGGACCGCTAGACGGGCAGACGCTGATGGCTTCTCGTGTCTAGGCAGAGATAACGGTAAATAAGATAACGAAACCGCAGGTAAAATATTCTTTCAAGGAATTTCCGCTTTAAAACGATTAATAACAATTATTTGACCTAGTTTATGGTGCTCTGTCAAATATCAAGGTTGAAGGGTAAATTTGGAACGGTGGTTTACGTATAACGGAAAAGATCCTGTGACTTGATTCCGACAATAATTTTAGCATTTCCATAACGAACTGGCTGGGCCGTGTCATTTCACTCGGTCTATATCCACACTTGTATCGCTCCGCCCCAGGCTCCAGGCCGGCTGTTCACTTTTACAGCCGACAGTTTCGGTTTTGTTTGGGCGATCATATGACCCACCGGACCCGCGGCTAGAGGCGTATCGGGGCGAGGGTTATAAATCTAAATTAGGGGGAGGGGCGGCGGCGGCGGCGGCCCACATACGGGCGCTCTGATGGACCGGCCGGCGGTGGCGGTGAGAAAATTGGGCGAATCAGCTGTAGATCGGCCGATCAGCTGGGGAATTGGTGCCAGATCGGCACATTACTGTTGTTAGCTGTAAAATTGTCAGCTGTTTCGCTTAAAGAGGGCACGGAAGAAGGAAAATAGGGGTTAATCTTTTTCTCAATGTCTTTTTAATAAGTTTTTTTATCGATTCCCTCAACAAAAAAGATTTATTTGTTTAACAGTGTATCTTTAACTGAATATTTACTCATTAAGTAAGCCATAAGATACTTTAAACCAATCAATTTCCATACGAATTTAAATTAAGGTATCTATTTCATACATTTATAAAGAAACTCCAAAAATTAATAGAGTTTTGGAATCGTATTTTCTATCTTATGTAGTTCAGATGTTTATTAAGTATTATGGTTGTGGGTGAACTACACAAGTTTATGATGCAATTTAAAAACTAACATAAAAAGCAATCAATCTATGAATACTTAAAAAAACATGTAAACTTAATCAACAAGAAGAATTATGTCGAAACCCCGTGATTATTATGAGACCGGGCGAGGCGGTTTTTACAATCCAATAATATAACTATTAAATATACAAAGTAAAAAAGGAGAAACATGTTCTATACAAAACCCATTATTAACAGTATCAAATATTACTTCGGTAAATAAAAAAAACCGTTTGCATTTATTGATCTTTGTTTTTGCGAAGCCTCCTAATTCTCGACGTCACGCACCCTTCCAGCACTTCCAGCCCCCGTCACTTTCCCTCCACACGTTCTGTGAGCCCAAAGCGAGAAAGTAAACGTTCTATATATTCAGAGCGCACTCTGTGTTTAATCTAACTTAATGTTAAAACTGAAAAAATCGGCCGATGGCATAAAGATAACCGTCAATCCAGTGGCGATAGCGGCGGCTTCGAGCATCTGTAATGGATTAAACCGAGGCGTTACTGTACGAGTATAAATATATGTAAATTGCCACCGATCAGATTTATCTACTTGTATCTCGCCTATTGAGTCCACTTTCATTTACTAATAGCCAGCCTGATATTGGCGGCGAGCGTTTGCTCGTTTATGATTAGTAATACCATCACACGTGATCAAACGGTACTTGTCTACACGTGCTATTAAGGTGTTTATTACACATGTAGTTAATACGAACATTTAACTTGCAAAAAAGTTGTAGGGCAAGGAAAACGTAATAAATAAAATGAACCAAATAGCCTACTAGAATAATTCATGAAGATGCTCTTAACTTAAATAATTCCCAAAATAATACGAAATTTAAACACATTGATAGAATAACATGTATTTATTTCATCTATTTCATCTATTGTCAATGATCTATTTCAATAATTTATTGCCAATGCTATCAGAGTCAAAAACTTCAACTCTGTCTTCTATTACTCTTGCAGTTACGACAAAGTATTTTGTGTCATTGGTAGTGCAATATTCACTTTCAAAGAGGATAATGAGGTATACAATGAATAGTTCAGTAAATGAGGTATGGTATACAATTAACAGTCCAGAAAATCACAAATAATAATAATAACACACACAATAATTATGCCACTGCAAAGTACACAATGACAACCACAAAAACCCTAACAAAAAACTCCTTCAAAGCCATGATATGCCGAACAATGGTATTTCAATCAACACCGTTATATTTAATCAGAGAATCACGCAAGCCGGACAAAAGACCCAGTAATATTTGCCCCAGTTTAAACTGATTTATTACTCATACCACGTGCCAAAAGTGCGCAAATAGGCTAATTAATCAAAGACCATAACCTAGGCGAGATTTAATTAGGTGATTAAAGACAGAAAAATTAACCAGTAATTGAAGTCAATGCCAACAGGTGTTTTTGCTGGCACCGACGTAATGTGTTGCTTTTGAATTAAAGCCAAGGCTCGCAAACGCACATCTGGAAAGTATTAGCATTGGCATAGTTCTTTTTCTTTGTTATATTCTAGACACAATTGGCTCTACTTGATTAGATTTAATTTTATAAGCGAACACACAAAACAGTCATCGTGGGTTATGTTAAAAAAGTGTTGTGTAAGCTACAATTTTTTAAGCGTTGTTACATATGTTTACTGTTATTTTTTTGCTATCAACACATTAATACAATGACAAACTCAATTAAGAAACCCAATGGTCACGAACAATGTTTTTAATTTTTAAATATTTGCTCAAAGATGTAATTTTTAAGACTTTTGCTCATTTGTTTAGTGGACATATTTTGTCCCATAGGAAGTACCAAGAGCACAATTTTTTAAACAGTTAATATTTATTTCCGGTAGCCCGGCAATCTAAACAGTTTTTCGTTATACTGCTTCAAAAACAGATGTTTTTAATGCATATTTTCCGGACCTAAATACACTCTTTTTATTCCTAGGAATTAAAAGCTGATGTACTCGATACCAGCTGACTCTTTATAGTCCTAGGACTATAAAAGTCAAAAATTGCCGAGTACGTCGTAATAATCGAACAATATTCATTCGATTATAAATAATCGAAACATTCATCCGTTATTATCGAAACATTCATTGTTGTCAGTTTAAGCAATTTGTGAAACTCGCTCATTTCATCAATCGATTATTACATGCGTTCGATACGTCGATAGTTGTTCATTGTTGTCAGTCTACCCTAACACAAATGAAACAGACAATCAGCTGATTGCTTCAAATAGCAAGAACAAGACGGTGGCATCTTTTGAAGGCATCTTTAAAGGTAAACAAGCTGTAACATTTTGGTTTTCTTAAGTAGTTTACGTATTGTATTGAGCAATATAACGGACCTAAAGCTGCTATTCGTTACTCGGTCATTTTTCAACCTCGGCTTACAGCCTCGGTTGTAAAACTTGACCTTGTACGAAAAGCGTCACTTTAGGTCCTTGTAATGAAATATGCTATTAAGACCAAGATTAGATGAGTTTTAGGACAAGATTGTTTAATCATTTTGACACGTCCAGCCACGGTCACCCCGCTACGGTTACAGTTTGGAAAGTGCAGGAACTAGGCGACGCCGCGCCGAGCTACTTTCCAACCCATTATTTCGACCGTGGCCGCTGAGCTCAAATTGAAAAACCGTCATCGGCCCGAGACTCTGGGACATCCGGCTACGACGATTGTCTCCGGGCAGTTCAGGAGTTTGGGGAGTGCAATTACTGGGGCTAAGGCCACGCGTGAAGCTGGACGTTCGCTCAATAAAATAGGGGCCATACACATATTACGTAACGCACTTAAGGTGGGGAGGGGGTATGTCGTAGCGTTATGCTGCGTTATATGGGGTAGGGGGGGGGGGGTTTGGCTCAACGTTACGTAACTCTTAAATTTTGTCCCTCTTTAAAAACACAAAAATAATGAAATTGATATCAAATCAAAGTTACAGTTAGCTATATAAAAAGGCTATATAAATTAGCTATATTTAATAAATTATTAATTAAATCAGTTACATTTTAACTAAGATGTTTTTATATTGTTTATATCGATAGTAACAATCTTGTTTGTTTGTTTGTACTAATTTTGTTTTGACTATAAAAAATGTTATTAATAAACAAAAGTCATTACAAGTTTATTTATTTATTCAAATCCATATTCCACTAGTAAAATTATGCTTAAGCAGTTTGTGCAGTTGTGCAGAATTCATTCCTACTATGATCGAGTGAACGCATGGGGGGTGGGAGGGGGTTTTGCTCAAGCGTTACGGTGAGTTACATGGGGGAGGGAGGGGGTTGCGTTACGTGTATGGCCCCATAGTGGGAGCGAATAGAAATCAGTCATTATTTTTCAATGGTTTATGAACGAACTTATTTTTAATTATTTGATGAAATATATAAAATATTTTATAGTGTCATCCCTTCCATGAAAAATATTACAGTAAAGAAATCGGTTTCATAAAATATAGTCAATAGATTTATTTACTAATATACTACCGCCCAGAACGGTTGTATATTGGTAAAGAAAAGTAAAATTGAGAACAACTTTTCAAAGCTAAGTTAAGACCTAATCTAAGATTGACAATGTGTTTTTAGAGACACTTCCAGCAACACATGAAATCATCACCGATCAAAATATCTATAGACACCATCCAAACATCAAACATTAATCTACTAGATTAACTGGGCTTATACTATTTTTACAGTTGAATTTCGGATTATTCATCTATAATCAAAAGCACACACAATAGTGATATATTTGGCCAAAATATTCCACCTCTCCCTAATTCTAAGTCAGAGTCCCTCATTATGCCTGATGCTGATTGATGTGACCGATCGAAATCGACATTCATTTTCGAATACACGTGTTTATTTGCCGTATTCTATCTTGTATGTAAATACATTGAGTGTAAATAAATTGTTGTAAGGGGTTTTTCATTCGCAAACAGGAATTTTATGTCCACCAAGTCAAACAATAAATAGACTCTTACAAAAAATACTGGAAACGAGCAATGCACTTTCAAAGCAACCATTTAAGTCCAGCAGTACTGTATCTCTTTATTAATACAATGGCCATCAGGCAAGCGGTTTCTTTTCAGTTGAACCTCAATAACGAGTCAGTAAAGGGCTGAAGGCTGAAGTTTCGGAACTGTGGCGCTATCCATCGACACTTGACCAATCTCAGGTCACTTTGTTTACAACTGAACATACGGTTAGTTTGGCCTTGGTAAATTGGTCATGCTTTGAAATATTTCTACAGGTAAACCAAAGATCGCAGTGTTTGCAGACGAAGCTGCAACCAAGAAATCTAGCCCATCATTAAATCAACACTCAACACTGTACGGATCGGATCAAATGCCATATGGCCCAAGCCGGGTACAAGTTTCATTTCTGCGATCTTCTGCCTTTACAGGTTATGTTTATACTACTTATTGTTTATACGTTTTGTCCAGGTTTAGTAACTGAGCTTCTCAATATGATATAGCATGGGCGAAGATCAGTTTTGTTTTCAGTAATCAGTTTAAGTTTCGATAGTCCGATATCAACTATCAACCTATCGTGTTCAACTCAACCGATGTACTGTTTCAGCAAGTGTCAGTAATAAATCGATAACAAACAATAACAGAAACCATTATCAGTTATATTATTCGATTCTATTTAGATACATTTAGATACATTAGTTGAAATGGCGACCTACCCAGGTAGGTATTTTAAGCCAAGTATGAATGACAGATGAGTGAAGGATGATTGTGGCGCGATCTTGTAGTCGTGTTACTGACTAAGGCCGACATATTCCGTAGACAGGACTGTTAATTAACAGCCCAACAGCCAATGGCAACTAAGGGACCTACATTTTAACGTGGGATCCGAACCACGATTTTGCCCTGGTTAACTATTTACGAACTGGTCTAACCAGCGAGCACAAAATAGAAATTTCTATTCTGTGCTCGCTGGGTCTAACTATGAGGATGGTCCCATGAACGAGTACTCAATAGTGCGGACGTTAATCCCCACTAGGGAACACCGCGTCCACAAGCCATCACTCATAACTATCCACAATTCGTGACTTCCAAGTAGCTGGATTACAGGACACGCCACCGTCCCAGTCCTGGATGTTTTATTACGAACAATAAAACATTTCAAACGTAAATATAAAAGTGAAATTAGATTAAACATCATAAATATGGCCAAAAACTGAATTAAAACATTACTAATTAACTGTTTCTCACTATCCGCCATCTTGTTCTAAAATACTATCGCTAAATTCATAGAGTAACAAATCAATCGATATGAAATACAATGGAATCGGATGTCATCGAAGTTCGACTCTCGGTAGATCGTTCGATATTGTTTTCTTAGAAATCAGATGATGAATCAGGAACGAACGGCAGAAGATCAGATATGAAACTCGTACCCCAAGCCGCACATAAGTCCACTTCTAAAATCAACATACGGCCTGTGCCACGCTGTTCCCCGCCACCTGTACACACAACGCGAAGCCCGCGCACCGCAATCTCCGCGGTTCCACCGCATTACCCGCAAACAAAAGAACTTTGTACAAGAGCGCCGCCGGTTTTTCACCACCGCAGCTTTCCACGACTTTCCCGCCCAGCTGCCCCCCCCCTCCCCCTCCCGCCACCTCCCCCCCCCGCTGCGGCCTAGTCCGTCATCGCGGCGTCCGAATCGATTTCAGATTCGCCGTGCATAATTCGGTTTTTCGCCCGAATCTCGGGACAGACGACGCTCGCCGCTTTCTCTTTTTCGCGAACCGATCGCCGGACCGACAAATTAGATGGAGAGACCCGATTGTTAGGTTTCAAACAATCGAAAGAGATGATGCGGTTAAATTGATTCAATGCGAGCGAAAAGGTGTTTTTTTATTTTATAAAAAAGTTACACTTTAATTTTTGAGTAATGCGTAACTGGACACACATACAGCCTTATTCCCCGAGTCAAGACAAACACATTTTAACATAGGAACATGGGTCCTTGGTGCCTAGTTTTTCTGTCTGTCTGTTTCTATGTGTTTTTTTTACAAAAAACTCCATAACTCCTAAACGGATTGAGGAACAGCCCTGAAATGTTGGGCAAATGTTAATAAAACCTTATTAAGACCTATTTTACCATAGCAACATGGGTCCTTGGTGCCTCGTTTTTCTGACTGCCTGTTTCTATGTTTTTTTTTACAAAAAACTCCATAACTCCTTAACGGTTTCAGGTACAGTGTTGAAATTTTGGCCAAAAGTTAATCAAATCTTATAAGGACTTACTTTCTTAAAAAACTATACAAAAATATCATCGACCGTTTCTTAATGGAAGTTATTTAAAATAGTTGATTCCAAATTCAATAAAAAAACCGTTACCTTTAAAAAAATTGCAAAATTCATAAGTTGCAATATTTTATGTAGTTTTCAATGACACCTTATTTCTTAAGTTTGGACAAATGATTACTATTACTTTTTTTCGTAATGCATAAACACTTTTCTCCATTTAAACAATGCTAATACTCCTTTTACACTGTTATGCATGTTTAAATGGGGAAAAGTGGCCATGCATTACAAAAAGCACTAATTCCTCTGTAATTATTTATCCTATCTTAACAAACAATGCATCTTTGAAAACTGCAAAAAGTTTTGTAACTTGTATGTATTTTTTTCAAGTTAACGTTTTTTGTGAAATTTGGCATAAAATATTTTCGATTACCGCCATTTAGAAACGGTTGATGATATTTTTGTATAATTTTGAACAAAAATAGGTCCTAATAAGAATAGTATTTGCGCAAAATCTCAACGCTGTATCTCAAACCGTTAAGGAGTAATGATTTCTTTTGTAAATAATGCATATTTTGTAAATACTAGGCACACCAGGTACTTAGTAAAAACAAGTTACTAGCTCCTACAGTAAAACGTGTTTGTCTTGACCCGGGGAATAAGGCTATATTGTTTGTTCAGATAGTTACGGGACACCTTGTATATTAACGTGCACTACAATCACGATATAAGATAAACTTTTTAAACCGTCTCCCGGCATACTGGTGAGGGTGTGACGGGACGGTAGCGATGGTATCTTATCACACTCGTTAACCTGCCACGTGACCCGGCGACTATCAGCTGCAACCAGCAGCAACAGCTGCTAGCCAGCAACCAGCTGCTAGCCGCGTACTATGAGACGGGAAACCATGAGGAATGCTCCGAGCCGCGGAGAATCGTTTAGTGTTTATTTTACAACTTAAGAGAAAATAAAACAACGCTAAAACTAAAATTGTGTTCCTTTAATTACTTCCTTAATTAAAAACGCTATTGCTATTATGTTGTAGATGAGTCACGAGGTAAGAATGACTGAACTTACATGTATCAACCACTATTTCACATATTGATAAAAGTAAAAACTAAGAGTGTTTTAAGAATTTAAAATTGAGTAAACATTAGTTATTTTAACACAATTTGGGACCATAATTGTTTAACATTATACTGACATTAATGAAATGGGAATCATCACCGAGGAATATTTTGGAAATGTAATAAATATATCGATGTAAATTCAATGCCATCAGAACAAATTCATGTGAAAGTGAAAAAACTTGACAATTAGATAATATTTTCAAGAACCCCGACATAAGCCTGGTTAACAAGAAACTGTAATGAACGCAATCGTTCTTTTAATAACTGAGATTTGCTTGTGACATTAAACCTGCAACAGTAAATTGAAAATCCTCCGGTAGCAGGTAATCAATTTATTATTGCTTCAGTCGAACTAATGGAATATATACTTAAATTAATTTCTTCAGTTTGAATAATCGCAATCGCAATCACAAAGATTACTTCAACCAGCTTGGGTTGCTTACCTTGCCCTGCCTGTATATTCTTGAAATAACTTCATTTTTTCTATCGAAATGCGTGCCGACCCGAGGATGCGACATCCATTCTTATGGCACGAGAGGCAGGGAGGACTACCGAACGGGGAAACACCGTACGGTGGTTCACGAGCGATTGCCTTCTCAGGCAGGGGTTCGTTTTGCAAACCATCTACCGCGCACGTTTGATAAGGCAGCAAACCCAAACTTGTCAAAAATAAGGCTTGAGCGCCTTTTGGTGTCTGATGCCTTTACTCAGTGGGCGAGTACATGGCTCGTGGAGTTAGGTCCGGTAAACATGCCCCCCCTTGTTCAGTTTTCCGCCCCACTGGGACGGAACCAATTTTTTTCTTCTCTATAGTGCTTGTAAAACGTATTTTTGCACAGTTTTTATGTATTTAATGTAAACTGGTGACTTTTTTATTGACGCATTCCATGCTAATGTATATATTTGTTTTTTTACGGAATAAAGATTATTATTATTAATATTACTTTTCTCAACATTACAACTCAAACCCGGAGACAACCAGGTGGAAACTGAAGTTGTATTTTTACAACTCATCACCAAGATTGGCGGATTCCCGTCCATTTATCAGCCAACCCCCGACATCTAGATACGGACGACCCATAGTGAAAGCACGCGATGGAGATTTCTCTATTCGCCGATAGATGGAGCCGCTGCAGGCGCACAGAGGGTTCACGGGTTCAAGCCCCGTAGTGAAACGCGCCTTGTAAGCATTTCCATTTCTGTTTGATCTCTTAATCACCAGTAAAGTGGACAAAGGGAAGGGAATGTCCGCCTTGGGTTCGCCGCGAAGGAAAGCATTACGGAGCCTAGCGAACTAGGAATTTATTGCCGGGACCAATCCACTCCATAAAAAGATATAAGGAGAAATTGCACTGCTGTCACGAAGGCTGACAATATCCTTCGAGACTGCCCATTGTCTACCCAGTTTTACTCATTTTATTACACATGTTTTTATGTTTGAAAAAAGGAACAATTTGTTTAAGAGAATGAAGAGCGTTACCAGACTTTTTGGAAAATATTAAGTAAACTTCCTCCCTGAAAATGTAAAATCAACCGGGAAAACCGGATGTAGGTAAAAATATAGCGTTGATTGTTTAACTAATGATTTAACGGTTTTGCTAGAATCGTAGTTTAGTCATTTTTGTTATTTTCTTGATATTCTATTACCGTACTGGTGTAGTATTAAAATTAAAAACAGTTTTAGTGTTGATTAACGATTAATGATTTTGCAATACGTTGTGGTTACACTTTAATTTAGAACATTAACCTGATATTAAGAGTGTATAGAACAAAACATAAATCTTTTTATTTCGTAAATCGTTAATAACAGTTACCTTAAATACGTCAACAATAACAGATATTAAATAAATACAAGGGAGAAAAAATTTTCATTTATATTTAAAGATAATCTACATAGACTTCAAGATGTTTATATTTTCAACACGCAACCACCAAAACTATTTATAAAAAATGTCCTCTGAATTCCAGTTCTTACAATTAAAAACAAAATTTAACACTTACTTAGCCGAAAACTGCAACCACAATTTCAACCACAACATAAACCTCACCTGCAACAAAAAAGAAAAAATTAATGACAGAACGCACATAATATCTTTTCGAAAGAATTATCAATAAAGAATACAAATTTATCCCTGTGACAAACACGGGACGCATTACACACTAAATAATGTGACCAGATAACCGGCGGTTAACCCATTATAATTACCGCAACAATGGACAATATGACACTAATGCGCTACTACTTTATAGGCCATTGTACCGGGTGAAACCTCACATTCAATAAGTCTAGAAAGTAACGCACGGTGGGGCGTGGTGGAGGGGGTAGGCGACTTAACCCCGGGAAACGCCACTGTTGACACTGCTGATCGGTCAGGGGGCACGGGAACAATGGGCGATGCCTAACATTCCATAACTGGAGAAAGTAAGTAATGCATGCAAGATAACAGTTTGTCCTTTAGCATTTAAGAGAGTTTTTGACAATTATGCATCCATCTATGTCATGGTTTGATACGGAAAACGAGGGGATATGTTCTCTTCCAAGTTTTTTGTATTCATGCTTAAGTATAGCCACTTCTCAAAGCACATCATCGCAAACAGTCGAGCTTTTTTTATCCCTTTGACATGGAGGCCTACAACCATCCAGGATTCTGACACCTCCCTATTTTTAATTGTCTCTCTTATATTTTTGCATGAAAACAAACAGTTCTTCTTATCATCTCTCTTAATACTCCGCGTGACTCTGGTATGGCCTCAGACGTTCTAACATTCAACAAGTCTTTGGAATATATAGTATACCAGTACTCTAGATAAGAGAGTTACTAAACCTTATGATCCTCAAACTCGAATTCTTTTTCTCGACTAAGGACTCGAAAGGCTCCACGAGCCCAGCTTTGCTCGGAGGGCAGAGGGTGAGCAGCTTAGACCTCGCTCGGAAACAACTCCACGGTTGAAATACCTGTACCTCGGACCCTGAGCGAGGTTCAACAAAAAAGTAATATTATTGGGTGATTCGGCACTGACCTAAATCCCAACTTTAGTTGGGACGCTATCTTCACTTGAATCGTATCGCTTATAGTTTTAGCAATTACGTGTTTTTTTCGATAGCATGAAGGCCTACAATCATCCAGGATTCTGACACCTCCCTATTCCACATTCAATAAGTCTAGAAAGTAACGCACGGTGAGTAGCGGGGGGCGTGGTGGAAGGGTAGGCGGCTTACTCCGTGGAAACGCCACTGTTGACACTGTCGGTCGGTCAGGGGGCACGGAAACAATGGGTGAGACGCCTAACATTCCATAACTGGAGAAAGTAATTTACATTATCTCTAATTTTTGATATCTAAAATTAGAGATCAAACGACGATGTTCACATTGATGATCGATTAAGGGTCACGGAAACAATGAGAGACACCCATGAAAATTTATAACTCGAGAAAGCAATGCATGAGAAGTAATTTTCAGTAAGGTCTTGTGGAAAGGAACGTACTGACAAAGTTAAGTGGACAAAGATTGACACTGTTGTCCGATTGAGGGCTAAGAATACAATGAAAAATACACTTAACAATGTATAACCCGAGAAATTAATAAAGACAAAGTATTTTTCAGTCTGTTGTAGAACTTATTGAAAACGTTAAGTGAAAAAAAAAAACTATTGACATATTAACATGTTGATCGATCGAAAGATCAAGAAAACAACGTAACGAGCAAGACCCTCGACAATTAAAAACTCGAGAAAGAAATGACTGCAAGTAATTTGCAGCAGAGTAATATTTTGTGGAAGGGAAATGATTGAAAATGTTAAGTGGACAAACACCACTGTTGACCTGTTGTTTGATCAAAGATCACGACTACCTAAAGTCTCTCAACTCTCATAACTAGAGAAAATAGTGTAATCTAACGTGCATTAAGCTGCGGTATAAGAATGGAAGTTTACAATAAACAGTGGTAGACGTAACATTAATGATAAAAACTAGCGTGTGGGTCTCAAGTCTCACTTACAATGTCTCATTGTTACTCGAAATGTTTCGATTAATTCCTGACAACCAAAACGTTTCGATTTTAGAATCCCGCAATCGCGCATAATAACTACGAAATAATACGTAAAAACCGCGGCGTCGCCGGCGCGGCGCCGGAGAGAATATTAATTTAAACATTCCCACAGCCCGCGGTCAAGGATCAAGGGCACGCGTGCAGGATCTTTATCTTCTCGACAAACGTGCTTAGCGAAGAAATTTAATTTTATAGCTGCCTACGTCTATGACGTTTGTGTTTTTATTAATTTCCGTTTCAGTAAATACATAGGAAAGTACATTTTATTTAAAAAGCAAAGTTAATCTAATACTCTTGACGTTTTAGATAGGACAAAACTATGATTTGTGAGAGCCAGGGTGCTTTAATTGTCTCACAACAAAACTTGCGCTTCCCAAATTAAAACATTACACTAAACAATCAAGCAAACAAAACAAGGTAATCATGTAAAAAAAAGAATTAAAAAAACAATTCCATCACAATGTAAAGAAGCTAATTTGGTTATCTAAATTGCTTCTCAAGTAAGAAAGACAACAAAAGAAATTTCTACAAATCGCAGGTCTTAATTCCTGTCCTTACACCTATATCCTTATTCCTTACTTGTACAGTAACTGTTGCTTTCGCAACCGATTTTTTAAAAACTAAAATAAATTTTGCAATCAAGGCCATGAAATCAAACTATGATAGGTTACTTATTGCACTGAAATCACTTGATTTAAAACATCAGATAAAATTAGCTAGATAGAAAAACTTAAAAATTAAATGTTTTAGAGATAAAAAGAACATTCAGAATACTTTACATTCAACGAAATTCCCATTCGTACCACAATCTATTAAACAACCACCACGAATTGAGCCCACTCTCTTTGAAACCGTTTGACTCTTTTCCCTTCAACCGTTTCATTACACGCAGATCGTTCTGAAAGGACCAAATGAATACGAGACCTTGCACCTTGATTGGCCGCGCCAGTGAATGTGTGCCATTGACCGCAGCGAGTGTATAGTGTATACTGTATAGTGTAGTATACAATACGTGTATTGAGGGCGAGATAGAACGTTTCATTAGTCCGCCCAGCGACCAGGGACCTTGTGTTGAGATTGGACGGTGTTTAGTCAGTAAGCGACCGTTTCCGAAGGTGATTTTCCCAGAATCACTTCCATTGTTGAATTTTCCCACAGTTTCCATCACGTCAAAGTCTATAGAATTGTCTGCAAACACCGTTGACTTTTGGTATTATTTTATGTATAGAGAGGTGTAATCGGCTGTAAAACCATATTAATGGTTATTACAGCAATGGAAGAGAACGAATGTATGGACTAGAAAAATTAAACCACAACTGTGACAAAAAACTATCAATTGTAACCCTTCGAATTCAAAATACCAACTAAAGCAACCATAAATAAATTACGTTATTTTTGTATTTCAGTATGTCAATGTTTATATTTTATTTAAGTCGTTTGTAAGCTTGTAGTACAAAGTAAATCAAAAGATTTGATCGTTCAATAAAAAAAAATCTTTATTCAGGTTAGAATATGTATTTGGTTTAAGTTTCACTCTATTAAATTTCTATTCATTAAGTCTCTGGGTTAGCAAATTAATTAATTATCATTGCTCTGTTTAGAATGTTTTTAATGGCTATAAATGTTTAATCAAAGTGTTTGGTGGCTAAATACAATTAACAAAGAGCTACTAGTTTTGTAGTAACAAATTACAAATTTCTAAATCATTAAAAACTCATCTTAACCAATAAGGCATTTCATTATAGGTCCTCGCTTAAATAATTAATATTATGCACACTGTAGTCATATCATACATAAAAACCGAACACGACTAGTCATATTTACTGTAAATATGTATGTTACAGATATTAGTGACTTGGTGTAGTATTGCATGGATTAGCTTGTCTCTCTCTCTTTGGGTGTGATGTAATCTATTTGCATTACGAAAGGACTGATTATGAAAGGAAAGCTTAGGCCTATATATCTCTTGGAGTATGAAGAAATCTATTAGACATAAGAAATGAGTGATTCATTATTCTTTATAACGACACTGATGAAAATTCATAAAACGCTGCACTACATCAACTCCAGTAATTTAATTCAGCGTACACATGCAAATGTCAACATGTCCCACAAATAGTCTTATCTACTGTAATTGAATACGTATTTTACAAGTAATGTATGACAAGTGTAGCATTACACGTATAAGCTTATATATCTCTTGGAGTACGGAGTAATCTATTAGTCATAAGAAATTACTGATTCGTTATCCTTTATAACGACACTGATGAAAATACATAAAAAGCTGCACTACATCAACTCCAGTGATTTAATTCAGCGTTTACATGCAAATGTCAACATGTCCCTGTCTCCGTGGGACACGCCTCAAAGGTCAAGGAACTCCCGCTGTCACGTGATTTATTTAACAAGGTACGGTACACGCAGTCAGTATTGATGTATTGGCACCATACATTACAACGTACATACTGTAACGTCTATACTACACAGAATCAACGTTGTTACATACCGTCCAATTTTCAAATGTTTATTCCTGGACTACATTTAAATGAATTTATTTAAGTTCTAAATCCTATTCCTATACTCTTATATGAGCAATGTTATCGTCCGTCCTTGTTTGCTTGCTTGCTTGTTTGCACAATTATCTCTAAAACGACTCCAAGGATTTCCTTCAAAGTCTGGAAATAACTAATTTATGACTCAAAAACGTATTCTATGCAGATAACTCGGCTAGAGAAATTCTAATAACGTATACGTACTAATTTATTTATTTTTATTTGCGTTTACGTACTAATTTTAAAGTTGTAAAATTTTAACATTGGCCTTATGAGTTGCCGTAATAGCAACGAAATAAACAAGGAAAGTGTAAACAAATTAAGTAATCATTATAACTGTTTGCAAACTACAGCCATCTAGGGAGAATACAGCGTGTGGCATAAATATTGCATCGAGTAATGAAAATATTTTTATTTATAAATTTTATGCTGAAATATTTTATAGTAATTAGATGAACTGATAAATGTATCAGTTAAACATGAAACATATAACAACCGGCACGTAAACATGATAAGAATGAAACATGAAAAAACACCGAGCAATGCTCGGTCCACCAGGTACTTTAAAATTATCTAAGAAGTTGAAGAGCTTTAGATAATTACAACTGCTAATTTAAAGACCAGGAACACGTAACAAACTCACCCAGAAAGGCCACCCGGTAAATCTGAACCATCAGTTTTAATTATCTGAGAAGCCAGCTGCTGCCGATTAATAAACAAAGGCGCGCATAAAACATAGTAACGAGGAAGGCACACTGCGGACCCCTGGTGGAGGTCAAGGCAGATGCGAAGAGCAGATAAGTGTGGGGAACCGGTTGGTTCGATACGTCTAACAACCGCGTCATATATCGAGAGGTCGAGATCGCAACAACCGGTTGGTTCCAAGTTTGAACTGATATCTTTCGAAAACGTAAAAATAAAACTTTAATAACTTATAAATGGTTTATTTTTAATGAATCTAGGCCTAAGTATTAAAAATATTGATTCATGTCTGGTTTTAAGATTTTTTTTACTTCATCGCAGCATCATTGAGAAATATGTATTTTTTCTGTAGTGGATATTTGCATTGACCCACAGGCCCTAGCTGGATTTCAGTTTTTATTAAGTTAATAAATGTTTTAGTGTTAATTGTGTATTTTTACGATGGAACCTCTAAAACAGGCTTCGCCTTAAGAGCCCCTATTTTCTTCAGAACAAGGAAATCCACTTTTAATGTTAATTTGTTTGTTACAGTTTTTTGTACGTTGATGAGCAAACTGATGGTTAAAAAGTTTAATTTAAGTACGTGAAGAGGTCATTGCTGGCATAGAACATCAGAAAGTGTTATTAAGGCCATACAGTTTTGAACTCCAAGAACTGAAAACGAGATTTTGTTTTTAGAATTGTTTTTAATAACATGTTTTGGAACGTATAATAAAATTTGATACTGTTATGAGGAAATAAATATATTCTATTCTATTTACAGTACAGTCGAATGATTTCCACATTTACAGTCGTATTATTTTCTGATCTGGAATTATTTTTTTTATTTAATTCATTTCGCGTTGTTGAAAATCCTATACTCTTGTTCAAGCAATGTTATCTTGCGTGCTTGGTTGTATGTTTGTTTGCACAACTATCTCAAAAACGGCTTCAAGGATTTCCTTAAAAGTCTGGAAATAAGTAATTTATGACTCAAAAACGTCTTTGATTCAGATTACTTGGACAAAGAAAATCTATTAACTTAATAAATCGAATTTTAAAGTTGTAAAATTTTAACATTGGCCTTATGGGTTGCCGTGATAGCGACGAAAATAAACAAGGAAAGTGTAAACAAATGAAGTAATCATAACAGCTGTTTGGATGCTACAGCCATCAAGGGAAAATACAGCAAGTGGGATGAAGAGACCATAGAGCAATAAAAAAGGTTTCTATTTATTTATTTATTTTATGACATTGAAATATTTTATAGTAACTGGATGAACTGGTAAACATGAAATAACACCGAGCAAGTACACCAGGTACTTTTTAACTAAAGCGAAAACTGTATACATCCCATATTTAATTTTTCCTTTGGCTGTAATGTATAACAAAACAGCAGGCGTATCACTTTTCCATCGCTCAGAATCGAGACTAGTGAACAAAACTATATTAGGCAGTGAACTGAACTATGTCGCCCGGCGCCTGCCCGGACGGTGCGGCAATCACAGAGCTGGCCCTAATTTGCCTAACTGCGCCGTCCAGACACCTGTCTCCATAATTACACTACTAGTAGGATCTTCAACCTCCAACATTTACAACTGATTTACAACACTTACACGTTTGACTACCGTCTGTCAAACGAGTCTGTCATTGGTAAGTTACATGTGTTAACTGGCTTTCTCGCCGTATTTTCACCTAGCAATTCAGTTTTAACTAACTTCCTCTCTTGGGAAGGTATTTCTACAAGTAGTTTAAAAAAGGTGTGGTAAGTTATTGATTGATTGATATTTTAAAGAAACCTGTACAGAATACATCATGTACTAACTAAACCTGGTAAATAGGAGAGTACATTTTCAAGAACGGTATTCCGTAGTTTATTTGGTAATTCGTGTTGAATTAAAAAACCTTTACCAAAATTAGGAATGAATTTAATTCTTGGACTATTCCTACTAATTTCTTTTACAAAAACATAGTCCGAAAGTTTTAAACAAGGATGGTCAATGTAATTTTTTTTAATATCAGCACATGAATTTAACATCATTTACTAAGGTGAAAGTGTTTCTCCTCTTATAGGACAGGTAAAACGATATATCTACAATTAGAACAGGTTTCAATCTAAAGTGCGAGCAATAAACGACCAATTAAGATAAAATCATAAACCAATAAAAGGTAAGCCCACATAATCACGTGGAAGCAGGTCCATAATCAGGTCATAATCCCAGAACCAGATGAGACTGCTGGCAATCCAGTTATACGATCCAGTTACCGCCATAAACGTAATGGCCCGCCAAGACCACACTGTGCGATTCCTTAACGCCGCCAATAAAACGGCCAATCATCTGGGCACTTCGTCTATGCTCGACTAACAACTTCCTTTCACATGTGTTAAAAAGCATACAATGCAACTGGCTGGGTAGCAGACTAGACTGGTGAGGTGCTTAGAGATTTTATCTATCTTAGGTATTAATCTATTTAATCTTACAGGTGCTTACAGGTCGGATCGAATGGCGTGGCCTCGTCAGCCTGTAAGCCCGATGCTAAAACATTGGTCTTAAAGGCGGACTTGGCCATGTTATTTCACTCGAACTATACTTATTTGACACACGACTGCTCAACAGTTCGAACCAAACACACCTGTCAATATGTGTAAATATAAAAAATACCCCCGTTGCAGCAGACCTGCATACTCAGCGAATTTCAAATTCAAAATAATATATTTGAATCTAACATAGCGAGATTAGACATGTTTTGGTAAGCTCCATAAGAATAACATGGGGAATGAGTATGCAGGTTTGCTGCTACAGGTATATTAAAACTGGATGGTTTTAATTCAATATTTAGTAGATCTGAACTAGAAGAAGCCATTTACCAAGTTTTATCAAGATATGTTGAGAAATAAGCGAGATATAGAATTTTAATTATTTCCCATAATGTTAATATTGGGACAACATACTGCGTTTACCACTTTCAATATCTCGGAAACTAATGGACATAGAGTAGTGATTCAGAATACTAAATTGTTTGTTTTTTTGAGCTAAATTCAATGGTGCCAAGAAAAATTGGATTATTTTTATTTTTTATGTAAAAAACTCAAAAAAACATTTTTGGGGGTTTATCCCCCTTTACCCCCCCTTCCGATAGTCCGATTGGGCTGGATTACGAACTCGTCCGAATAATTACTACTTTACACATCTATGCCAAATTTCATTAAGATTAGATCATTTTTACGCGAGTTATCGTGCTTAAAGACATATATATATATATATATATATTTATTTATTTATTTATGAAAATGAACGAATAGTGTTTTTTGCTTCTGGGGGTTGCAAAACGAAAAGTTATCATGGTCTCGGGCTTAGGTCTTACCATGAGTACTACGGTAACAGCTTCTTCCCTATAGGGGAAATTCGCTAAAAGCAAACAATGCAACTGGCTCGGGAGCAGACTAGACTGGTGAGGTGCTAAGAGATTAAAGACTATAGAGAGGTGCTTACAAATCGGGTCGAATGGCGTGGCCTCGTCAGTCCGTAAGCCCGATGCTAAGACTAACTTTGGTTTAGGAGCGGACTGGGCCATGTTATTTTACTCAGGTTAAAATCCTTTAGTTGACGATGGTTCAGCTGTACGATCCTGAACCTATCTGACATTATGTGTATCATCCAATGTCTCTGACAATATGTAGACTAAACTGTCTAATTTCTTCAACCAATAGTAATAATATAATGGTAATAATAAGACCTCGAAACAGATTTAGGACCAAACCCAATCAGGAATATTAATTTTGAGTATTTCCAAACACATTGTCAACGCCACGCCTTATGGGTGACTCGGTATCACCCACCATATTGCATAAGTAACAATTTTTACTTCCGCTTTTACGAAATAACATAAAACGTATATTCTTGGTTGAAAATAACATCATAAGTTCCTCAGAATAATTATTTCATTAACTATGTAACCATTACAGATACGGTCTCTGACCGAATTTAATATCCTTATATTTTTACCAGTAAAAAAACGTTGACATCACTTAGGGATGCTGAACTTTAAACGCGTAGTCCCCTCATCTCGTCTACTACTTAGGAAAGTGACGCAATGCGTTTCCTGTATCACAAATGTCCATAAATGTACAATAATCCATATTTTTTCATTTATATTTTATACATGCTCAAACTCCTGCCATATCTAGAGCTGATGTAAGAAATACACACATTTATCATCTTGATTCTACAACGCATCTGCCAGAAAGCGCAAGATACCCATCAACTCCGTGTACAGACCGACCGGCGCTGCGGCGGCGCGCTGAAGTATGTCGCCCACAGTCACGTCGGTATTGTTGCGGATGAGGTCATAGCTGGGCGGCCGAAGGTCACTACTGGAGGTAACCTTCCAAGGCCACTCTCTCTCCCAGCTGCGCCGCGCTGCCGCCATCTTGCGTTGCCGTGTGGTATTCGATTACGAAGTCGGTGACATCATGTCATATTAAAAGGTAAGGAAATACACCCTCACTGGTGTAGTGTACCGAACTTCTCTGGTCGGTCTGACTAGGATGCCTAGAGATTCGAATTACCGGTTAAGTTAATAAACCAGTACCGGGGACCGAGCTTTGTTCGGCTAAAATAAAAACAACCTGCTGATTCAGCTGTTTCAGTTAAAACGTGAGCACTTAACTATAACCCTGTTTGGCATGGCCTTTTTAGAGCTGCGCCTTCAGCTTTTTCTGTTCCCTCAATTTGGAGTTGATTTGGTCTCGCTCAACACTATCGAAGACGTACCATCTTAACAGGCGGCCACAGAAGTGAAGTGCCGTTGAAGTTGATCGTAACCTATGTTTTCTATCGCTGCGTTGGAGTGCAGCGGTCCTGCGAATGACGGTCGGAACGTTAAGTGGCTCTTCACGAATTTCAAGTTTTGATAAGTTACAGCGACGGTTGAAGCGGTTGGCACTACTTTGGTCGAAAATTCATAGTCGCCTTGTGGGTAAAAGAGCAGGTGATACATGAATGGCTCGATGCGGTTGTCTGTATTGCTCATGGTGAACAGTTGTTTCCTCGTTCTTTCACGACACGGTCGCGTCGGTAGCCGGGTAGCTCTGGTCGGCGTTGAACGTGATGACGGCCGATACTTCATTCGACGTTGTCATATACACAAGCAGCAAAACAGTGCCGGCATTCCAGAATAACAGCAATTGACAGCTGGAGGGTTGAACAATTATAAAATTGTTCACAAATAAAATGTTGCGATTACTTTACACCGCACCTACAACAGCAATTACACAATGTCAGCGAGACATTTAATCATAGCCAGTTCGGTTTTGTTCGTGTTCCGTTCCACTTGGGCGCAGAACAAGAAAATACCCCTGTTGCAGCAGACCTGCGTACTCAGCGAATTTCAAATGCAAAACAACAAATTTCAATCCAACATAGCGAGATTTGACATGTTTTGTTAAGCTCCATAAGAATAACATGGGTAATGAGTATGCAGGTTTGCTGCTACAGGTATATTAAAACTGGGTCGTTTTAATTCAATATTCTGTAAATCTGAGCTATGAGAATCTATTTACCAAGTTTTATCAAGATATATTGATAAATAACCGAGATATAGAATTTATCTTATTTCCCATAAGGTCAACATTGGGACAACGTACTGTGTTTACCACTTGCAATATCTCGGTAACCAATGGACATAGAGCAATGATTCAAAATACTAAATTGTTTGTTTTTTTAGCTGAATTCAATGGTGCCAACCAAAATTCGATAAATTTTATTTTCCTATGTAATAAACTCAAAAAACCCATTTTTGGGGGGGGTTTATCCCCCTTTACCCCCCCCCCCCCTTCCGATGGTCTGATCGGGCTGGTTTACGAACTCATCCGAGGGATTAGCACTTTACATGTCTTTACCAAATTTCATTAAGATCGGACCATTTTTACGGCCGCTATCGTGCTGACAGACACATATATATATATATATATATATATATATATAGATATGTAGATATATATATAGATATTTTTATTTTTAACATTTCAGAACACAGTACCCTGTTTTAAAATTATTTAATTAGACCAACATGTTTCGAAGCTTTAGCCCATGGTCACGGTCTTTAAATTAATCTAACCTTATATAAACATATTTATATAGAGTTTTTATAAACACATTGCCAAATAAATTCGTCAGCTGTTTTCAGATAGACTTGATTACTTTTATCTTTGGGTTCTGGATGTTATAATTTTTTCATATATTAAATTCTTCTTGTTTATTTGCATTTTGTTGATTATATTCTTTGGATCTTTTTTATTATGATGGTAGATATGGAATTCTTCTTTGATATCTAGTTTTCTGCCTTTTATTCCATATTCCAAAATTTCTAAGTCTTCTTCTATGGTTTTAAATTCGTGTTTTTTTATCAGCATATGCTCGGCTACGTTTGATTTCATGCTTGTCATGTTTTTGGATCTATAGGCCTGGATATGTTCTTTATATCTACAGTTAAACGATCTTCCGGTCTGACCTATATAATAGCTGTCACATTCTGAGCACTTGATTTTATATATCCCTGATTGGTTAAAGTTTCTTTTCGAAGGATCGTTTCTTTTAGTTTTATTTATTTTCTTGTTTAATATATCCAAAATGTTGTTTTTGGTCTTGTAGCTGATTGCGTAGTTAGATTTGTGGAAGGTCTTGCGGATTGCTTTATTGAATGTCGTGTTGTATGGCATGCAGATGAATTCTTTTGGGATATTTTCCTCTTCATTTTCTTTTTCCTTTTGTTTCTTAATTTTATGTCTTATCATATTATCTATTATTTTTGGTTTATATCCATTTTTTATAGCAAGATATTTTATGATATTTTTTTCTTTATTGAAATTTTTGGGTGTCATTGGAATGTTGAGCAATCTGTGGATCATGGTGTGAAATGTATTCATTTTTTGTTGCCAAGGGTGGTTGGAGTTTGCAGGAATTATATTATTGGTTGTGGTTTGTTTTCTATAAATTTCAAATGCGTGTTTATTATTTTGTTTTGATATAGTAATATCAAGAAAATTGATTTGCTTTGGTTGGATTTCTTCAGAGAATTGTATTTTACTACATAATGAATTAATATAATTTAATAAATCTTTTGCTTCTGATTTACTTCCCTCAAAAAGACAGATGACATCGTCCACATAGCGGAACCAATATATTATTTTATTTCTGAAGGGATTCTGAAGATATATATATATATATATATATATACTAGTGGCTTGAAGGGGCTAAAAGCCCCTAATGAGTGCAAATTCAAGCAATCCTTATTTATTATAGTACAAAATATCTTCATAGCAAAATGATTTTATCTTATATTGATAAAATCTAGCCTACCATATGGGTTTCAATCAAGTATCAGCATCACATGTTTTATGTAAACAAAGCAGAAGTTTTTAGATCCCAATGCTTTTTAAATGGAAGATATTTTACGTTATTTCTCGTTTTCTGGTTAATTTCAAGAAATTTCATTATTTTTCCCGCCATCACGGGATAGAGACCTTTAATTTGAGCCCTCTCCCATCTTTCTACGACGTGCCAGACGCCCAAAATTTTGAAGCAAAGAATCACCTTACGAAATTAAATATATGATATATATATATATATATATATATAAATTCGAACGAATGGTGTTTTCTGCTTCTGGTGGCCCCAAATCGAAAAGTTATCATGGTCTCGGGCTTAGGTCTTACCATGAGACCTACGGTAATAGCTTCTTCTTTATAGGGGAAATTCGCTAAAATACTATTTAATCTTTGATCGCGATCAGGGTGTGTACGCAGTGGTGGGTACGGGGCAGTGGTGACGACCGAGGCGAGGATCTGCACCGGGGCCCTCCTCGACAAGAACTGGTTCGTCACGGCGGCTCAACACGTTTTCTCCTGTGGTTGTATTTGTTTATAGATTTCACCCATCAACGGTTTCAGAATGGAATTTCAGCAGACTAAATAAGTGTCGCTAAGTAAATCGCTCCTTTAGAAATCATAAAACTTACGTTGTACGTAGATAAGTACATGCGGAAAATAAAATAATGGATATTTACATAAATAGATTTTGCAGTAATTTGTATTTCGATGCAGATAAATTTTACATACCTAGAGGTTATACTGAACACAATGTTACGTTTTTACGTACTATCTGTAATGTGTTTTCATCAAGATTCTAGTAAGTTTATGCAATGCAATGAGTGTTTGTCTCTTATTCGATTTATATTTTATAATATGTCTGTTGATTAAGTAATTGTATTGTTGAGGTAACAGCTTTGATATTGATTTTTAAGTTTAGATACAGTGTTGATTTTTTTCTAGATTACTTTATTAATTTTTATTGAAGTATTAGTGTAGGGAATGTATACTCACATTAAAGCACAAGATTTTGTAGGTTAGCTGTATTTTTTTAACAATCGTTACATCAAATTTGTTGTTTACATTTAAATGCTCACTATATTAAAGAATGGTTATATGTTGTAAAGGAACCCCCAAACAGACATTTTATGTCTTGAGGGCCCTATCTTTCATATGCGAATACACAATCTTCTGAGGTCAGCCTGGTTTTAATTATTATTTTTAATTTTGTTATGTGTCTCTTTACCAATATATTGTAAATGTTTGTATGTATGTGCAGAGAAAATAAAGATTTATTTATTTATATAGCTTCGACGGAAAACCTCAAAATTATTTTCTTTTGCAGCGGGAAACTATCTCTAGCGACACATGACGACACAAGCGCAATATTTTCCCGTTGTTAACCTTCTACGGCCGCGGCCGTCATGGACTAGTGTTTGGTATCGATATCCGATATATTGGAAATATCGATATTTTGGTTCCGATATATCATTATTTTCATATCGATATTAGACTTCCGATATTATCGGAATATCGATATTTTACTTCGATATTATCGTTAGTATTGAAATTAGAAAATTTTAAGAATAATACATAAACAAAATACAGTTTAACCTTTTCTGCACTTTTTCATTAGTAGTAATTAAATATTATTTGATAAGTAAATATCAAAGATATCAATTTGAAAATAACTTATTAGCTACAAGAAAGGGTTTTTAGTTAATCGTTTAATTGTTGTTTTGTTGTAAAAATTTGGTTATCCACAAGAATTTCAAATTATCTTGGCTATGTAGGCTACTTGAAACAAAGAGTCATTTGCAGTAAAATAATTCATTTCAAAAATTATGCTTCAAAGTATAAATTGTAAACAATTTTACGTCAAATGGACGTCACAGGCTAACTGTTGTGATACATACCGAAACTTATGCATTCGATTAATTTTTAACAAAGATTTTCTGAAATATCGATATTTTTCCGATATATTCATATTTTTGATCCGATATTACCGGAAAATCGATATTGAGGGTCCGATATTATCGTCGATATAAATATCGATATTTTCCTTCGATATCCATACACTATTATGGACTGGCTAAGCGCACGTTTGACGCACCGATGCCGAAGCGAGCTCGACGAAACGTCGGACAATGGGCACATGACGAAGCAAGACTCAACACCTCTGCAAAACTCCGCCTCTGGACTGGGCATCGACCTTGGAGGCCAACACACTCGTCACGCACGCTGGGCGATAATCAATTCTTCTTCTCTCTAATCAATAAAAAACATTTGGATCTACTTTGAATATCTGTTTTAGTACTTTTATACTTTAAGTTGAAATAGCTACGTAAGTATACTTCATACTTTAAGACATGTATGAATGAGATATGAGTGTAGCACAACTGTGGCGCGATCTTACTAGTCTTACCACTGGCTAAGGTCAACATGTTCCTTAGGACTGTTAATTAATAGCCCACAGCCAACGGAAACTAAGGGAACTATAACCACGAGCACCAAAAAGGACAAATTATTTTTTAATGTTTGCGTAGTTTATCGTCTTATTTTTTGCTTACATGTTATAGTAAACACAAATTTACACGTAAAAAGCGCTGAAAAACGTAAACAAATTTTGAAAGGTCAACAAAACATTTAATTTAATCATTTCAGCCGAGGTTTAGCAGACAATTTGATGAGATTTTATTTTTTGCCGCCCGCCCTATTTAGTGCACTCTACTGTACAGTTCAATGTGGGATCCCAACCACAATACGACCCATGAATTACAACTGGTCAATTATCAGGATGGATGAACGTAGTATTCATTGGTGAGGACGTTAATCCCCACCAGAGAATATCACACCCTCCAGCAATCGCTTATATAACTACATAAAATCCGTGATTTCCAAGTAGCTGGATTACAGAACACGCCACCGTTTCATTCCTATTTCCAATTCAATCCTTACAAAGAGTAAAACAAAATAGTATAAGAATGAGCTCTGAATTTCCAATTCTCACTCTACTTCCCACTGCGCTGTATATAATTTCAGGGCAATAAGTGACCGACTCTCGCGGGAAAGTGTGAGCGAATCAAGGGTAGCGCACGTCGTGACCGAGGTGGGAACTGCACCGCCACACGGTAGCCGCGCTCACAGCGATACTGTACAGTGCGGGGCGAGTAAAGGTCGACGCCCACTTGGACGCGGCGCGGCGCGGCGAAGCGCGGCGCGGAGAAATTTTTCCCTCAGCTTCTCCAAGGGACCCCCGCCCACCTAAGCAACTCTCGCGGAAGCGTGGCGCGGCGAAGAAATAACATCGTTTTTGTTTGAAGTGCTCGTAGTTGTATGCAGTGCGGACGCCGTTTCAGCGCTATCCGCGGCGCTACCCCCCGCCCACTTACGCAACTCAGCGGAGGCGCGACGCGGCGCGGCAACACGAGGGGAAAATTTCTGCTCCGAATTCTCAGTGCCGGATTCGAAGAGAAGTTTTTTTCGGCGCCGCGCCGCGCCTCCGCAGAGTTGCTTAGATGGGCGTCAGCCCATAAGATAACATGGAACGGATTCTTTTCAAAATTTGTCCACGGCGCCGCGCTCGCCGCGCCGCGCCGCGCCACCCGCTGGGTTGCATAGGTGGGCGACAAGCTTTACGTGGCCCAGGCTGTCCCAGTCCGTAAGCCCAATGCTAAGATTAATCATACAACGGGACCTGGGGGTCATAAATTACGCCTTTCGGTGCAAATGTAAAAGCTATACCATTTTGAGAAGGCGTCCTGAGGGGTTTCAAAATGGGTTTTGAGCCCTCAATCTGGGGGCTTTTGACAAACAACTCGAATGTGCGACTTTTTTTGCACTCTCCATCAGAATTACATGGGGATGGAGTATGCAGGTTCGCTACAACAAATTGAGTAGTTTTAAGTCAACAGCATCCAATAAACCTCGACTAGAAGAAGCCATATGCCAAGCTTTACCATTATATGTAAAAAGGATGATTATTTAGACTTCTATTTTCTCCTCATAAGATTAAAATGAAAAATGTATACAGGTTTTATGGGGGGATTTTCAGGCTAATGGACAATAAATAGATCTTAACTAAATGAAGCCCCACACCAATTTTCATTATGATATGTTGATAAATAAGCGAGTTATACAATTGTATTTATTTCCCATAAGGTTAACATTGTACAGCATTTTTGAGTTTATCACCCTTAGTATCTCGGTAAACCAATGGACATAGAGCGTTGATTCAACACACCAAATTTTCGTTTTTAAGCTGAATTTAATGGTGTTAACTAAAATTTTTTCTTTTTCAAAATTTTCAACATAACAATTGCTAAAAATAACCTTTTTTGGGATTATTTTCAAGTTTGTCCTCCTTGGGGAAAGCCCCCAGATAGAGGGTTAACAAACCCATTTATGATACCCCCGGGTTGTCTCTTAAAAACGAAATAGCTTTTGCATGTGTAACTTATGACGCAATTGTTGACCTTCCAGCCAGCACCCAGTTTATCAGTCATATGAACGGACTGGGCCAATTCATTTGACTTGGACTATATCTCGCACCGCGGTCTACGAAACAAGAAGTGGAAGTGCACAGTCATGCGGTCTGCAAACCGTGCATGTCATCTAATCACCAAACTACTGTTGTGGGAATCCCGTTACTGTTGTGGTGTGAAATGATTATGTTTCGTTCAAATAAAAAAACAGTTTAGGTTCAGTTTATTGCAAGTCATAAAACAAGTCGGCTCTTCAAAAACTTTGGAGCGTAGATGTGCTTTACAGATATCCAGCAAACAGGGACAGTTATAAAAAACGTTCATCGTGTGATTTAAGAAATTTGGAACACTAATAATTCAACATATTAAGCTATTTACATTACTTAAATTTTATACAGGCTACTGTATTTATTGAACTATACAGGTTATGCAAGAGGGGGCTAAATGATTTGTGTAAATAAGATTCATAACGTAGTGTAAACTTCCAAAAAATCAAGTTCAGTTATAGTTTTAAATTTCGAAAAATTATCCCAGTATTTAATGACATCTAAGATGATTGACTACCAGTGGCATATACATCGTCATACAAATCACGTATGAATTGTAGCTTCAAGACTTGTAAAAAAAATGCTACTGCTGCAGGAAATCAAATAGATGCAACTCATTGAACATAAAAGGGCGTCAGCCCGACCGCAGCAATTAGTCGGGAACGCCTACGATGATGCGGAGGTCGCACACATTCATTAGCCGCCGGTAACGATAGTAACGGCGGGGAGCGCGATCGTGGCCGGCGGGACGATCGTGCTATCGTCTATCGTGCAGACTTCACACGTCTCACCCGGGGCCCGAGTGTAGTCGGCGTGCAATTTGATTTGGGTCATCATTGTGTAAAAACCTTTTTTTTCATAAAAACTGCGGATTTAACAAGGAAACCCTTTTTCTGGTATGATATTTTCATGAGAGTTACATGCATTTTAGATGGTTAAACTTTTTTATGTAATACTGCTGCTGCAGCCGTTCCTTTCAAGGCTTTTTCATATTTTTAGGACAGACTCGCAACAAACTTCTGATGAAAATAAAAGTCCGTGTTGCACTAGGTGACTAAGTGACGTCACAGAAAAGCTGCCCCATAGTATAATTCAAGGTTATAAATCTTTGCCACATTGCGAAACAGCCAACCTCTTTGAGAACAAGTAGATGATTAAGCGACACCGCTCCTAGCGGATGGATTTAGAATTAAATCGCTTAAGCGACACCGCTCCTAGCGGATGGATTTAGAATTAAATCGCTTAAGCGACACCGCTCCTAGCAGATGGATTTAGAATTAAATCGCTTAAGCGACACCGCTCCTAGCGGATGGATTTAGAAAAATTAAATCGCAAATGTTAGAAGGAAATCGCTTCTCTTCATAAAAGGCAGCTGACTATTAATTCACAGGAGCAGGAGTGTTGCTGAACCTTCCTGATTATAGGTCACTGAATACAAGAGGTCAAGGTAAAGGCGATGAATGTAGAGACCGAATCAATTAACTTGGCTCAGGCTGTCAGTAGGCTGTATTGGCGGGCTGGGCCAAGTTGTTCGTCTCGTACTATACACTTGGTGATATCTGCGGTAGCTCTCTATTGAACATCGGCGCTCCTTCACTGCTAACAACCTTCTAAGCGGTTCTCACACATGAAACTCGAGACGACCCACCGAAGCCCGCCGTGCACTCAGGAAGCTAACACAGAGCCAGAGACCTAACGGGTATAAGGGGACAAAAAAGGTAAACGACATGTATAAGGCTTTCAAAAAGAACAGAAATAATATGAGAGAACCCTTTTTGTCGGCTAAGGCATCAGTAAGAGGGTAAAAAATCATAATAGTTTTCATAAATGCTGCCGTTCTCAAGTTTATAAAAGCCTTATGATCACAAAATCTTCATTTTTTGGTAGACGTAAACCCCCCAGGTCTTTTAAAAAAATTACTAAAAACCTCAAACAATAAATGCATATTGGGCCTATTCAACCCATCATTGTTTTGGATGTATTTTAATTACGACCATTATTACAGTAATATATTCGCAATTTAACACAAATAGTCCAATCGGAAATCACTTTATGTGGTGTTAAGTTTATGATAATGATATATATATATATATATATATATATATTTGTGGAATCTGCTATGCTCGCAGAACAATTAAGGAGGATCTCATCTCAAACCTTAACATGACAGATAATAAATTAATGGTTTTGTGGAAAAGCGGAGTCGGTAAATCTTTCGAGGCCAAATTAATTACACCCATAATTATGCACACCCTTCTCTGGTGGGCGGTTAATAATAACCATCGTCATAATTTACCCTTCGAAAAGTGAAGCCTGTCACATAAAAATTACAGTTTCCAACACATCCAGACAGACCGGTTCACGAACCGTATGCGCTCATAAAAGAAGATGGGGGCAGGCAATTAGAATATTAACCGATGGAAAATAATTAGAAACTTAATTAGCATATAACTGTAAAGGATACACCACCGGACCGCCTACAAGTTGGCTTTCCCCATGTGGAAGAGTATTGTGGGGTTGTATAATTACTCTTTACTTTCTTATGTAAATTAAATTACATTCTAAAGTAAAACGTGTTATTTACACATGAGGGTATTGGGGGGCTCTCTGTGGGGTCATTTTTAAAGAAAGGATAAATTATCCATAGGTATTATGGACGAAATATGGCAACAAATATTTTAAAGCTGTAAAACATTAACATGAAAAATATTTCGTGGGGGAAATTCAATTTGGACAAGGTGTCAACACTGTCGACGAAACAGCTGATCACAAAGTGTCGTACAACAGGTGATTATCAGCTGTTACATCACTGCTGCGAGTGTGACGTCCCCTCTAATTGTGGGAGTTAATTGACCTTTACTAGCACGCCAGAGAACTTGTAAGAGCAGTGACGAGTGTAATGCTTACGTAGTATGCAATTAAATAGGGAGTTGTAGCCAACTACGATAAAGCATCGTGGTAAACCCTAAACGGTATGTTTTAACATTGTGCTGAATTTAGAAAATCAGCTGATTTAACAATTTAACGTTTATCGTGAGCTACAGTTCCGCTTGCGACAACTCTCTATTTCTTCCAAACCGTAATTTTTACTGTAAGGTTTTTAAAAATATGATAAGCTAACTAGTGCGGTGGTAAAGTTACCGAAGATAAAACAACTGATGCAGTTTATGTTTTGCAGGTCAACTTACCGAACAGATCAAAAAATTAAAAAAAAGTGTAAAACAGTGTAAGCATAATTTATAGCGCCTTACATATCACTGCACAATACAAATAGCTTTTATCCTACTTCTCTAGGACCTTAAAAACTGTAACTGATTAACTAACTGTATAGATTGAGGGGTGCAAAAAATATATGCTTTACATGATCAAAAAAATACGTAAGAACCTATAAATTAATGTTTTAATAGTAAAACTGAATTTCAATAAGTCGATTGGTCAAATTTGTAATTTTGTAGTATTTTAGAGTGAAACTGAATTAAGTCTTTCAGTTAAAATCATGATTTTTCAAATTACACTTCAACTAATGACCCTTTTTTGAAAGTGAAGTGTAAAATAATTTAAAATAAATCAACTAACCACAAACTGCCAATGTAGGATTAACGGACGAGACAACGTCAAACTTATTTCAATCACACAAATTACAAAATAATCGTTACAAATAATTGCTAAACAGAGCCCCCCTTTTTCCCAAAATCCACCATGAAAGACCTCAATTTCTCAAAATCATACCTTCTTAAACCTCAGATTCCTCAAGACGCTGAAAACACCCACGATCCTCTTAAGACGAAACACCATCCCCAAGATGGGGCGAGTTAAACGGCACGTGCATACCCGGACTGTCGTAGGACTTCCCTTGGATACACCGTACTAACCGCAACACCACGTGACTACTGGCCAGGCCTGCGTCCAAACTAGTGTTCGGTATCGATATCCGATCTATCGGAAATATCGATATTTTGGTTCCGATATATCGTTATTTTATATCGATATTAGACTTTCGATATCACTATCGGAATATCGATATTTTACTTCGATATTATCTTTAGGATTTATATTAGCAAATTTTTAAGAATAATACATAAATGAAATACAGTTTACTCTTTTCTGCACTTATACATGAGTAGTAATTAGATATTAGCTGATAAGTAAATATTAAAGAAATAAATTTGATAACTTATTAACTGCATGAAAGGGTTTTTAGTTTATTTTTTTATTATGTATTGTTTTGTTGTAAAGATATGATATGGTTAACCACAAGAATAAAAAAATATATATATATCTTGGCTGTGTAGGCTACTTGAAACAAGAGTCTTTTGCAGTAAAATAATTGATTTTAATTGTAAACAATTTTACGTCAAATGGACGTGACAGGTGTGCTTCTAACTGAAGTGATACATACCGTATGCATTTGATTAATTTTTAACGAAATTTTTCTGATATATCGATATTTTTTATCCGATATTACCGGAATATCGATATTGAGGGTCCGATATTTTCGTCGATATTCGATATCCAAACACTGGCCAAACTGAGGCGGAGAACAAAAGAATCGATGGATCGATTCCGTGCTACAATCGATAATTCGATTATTTCCATCGAGAATCGATTCCTATCATAAAGAGTCGATTCCTTTTTAATTGTCTGGTTTCCTACAACCGCTCCTCCCAATTCTTCGACGATTATTGAGAATTGCCTTATCTAACGAATGATTGTAGTGTTTCAATATCAGACCGACAATTCCTCAAAACTTTTAATTTAATTTTATTATGGAATTAAAAATTATCAAGCTACACTAAGTCGCGGGAATAAACAAGAGAAACAAGGAACCAATCAATTCAAACTACTAAAGTTCTGGACAGCCTTACTGGCAGGTGGCGAAAATTGTAATGTCCCAAAGTGTCTGCTAAATAAACGCATGTTTTTGGTAGAACTATCAAAACTTTGTTTACGTTTCACCTCATTTACACTACAAAAGAATGCCCTGTAGTATTACACCGAGATATTTCTTACGCAATTAAAATTTCTGGAAAATATTTGCGCAATGCATCAGGTGGTGTCTTTTTATTATGGCAACCTTTCATCCTAAATGATTTGTTTACATTTAAGAATGTGTTTCCACACTTTTGTCGTCGTACTTCATGAATTTTGTTGAGCTTGCAAGCATTTAACATTAGTTACACTTGCGGTCGCAGCAAAATATTTTCTTGTGTAAAGTACCTTTACATAAAAAAATGACCATGTGATATACATTATTACCAAAACATTGCAGATATTAAACACTATTTACGACGACAGCGCACTTACTCACCCGCCAGTAAGGCTGTCCAGAGCTATAATTAATCGATTGTTATAACAACCGAATCGAAAACATTCGGTTCTTTTCGATTCGACTATCGACCACAACGAGACACGTGGTCTACTACGCACCAGAGTGGTCCTTTCATCGTCGTATCACCACTGACAGCGGCCAATCTAAAATATTTCCACACCCAGCTGCGAAGGCTGCGAAGGCCTCACAGAGACCTCCAATGATGGGTTGTCCGCCCGTCATCGATGACGGCGCTAGCAATCCTCTTTTTGTGTGGATGATGTCAGTGAAGGATTAACACCGTTCACGATGTGATGATAAACGTGATTTATTTGTTAACATTGGTCACACTGAGTAATCTTTCATTTAGTTATCTATTTGTTGATATGAGGGTTGTGTATAGTTAAGGAGGTTAGAGTTTAACTGAAAGTAACGCACAATTAGCTAGCATTTCTGCGGCTGTCTGATTTTGTCATCAGGTTGACAATATGAGCGGGAGTAATGTAGTTTAATTCTTTGTATTACTAACAAAAAACTCAGTAATTAGAATCAAATCATTTGATTGATTGAACATAAAAATAAATTTTCAAAGATTACAATAGATCAATCATGTTCACGTTCGTAAACTTAAGAAAATATCAAACAATTATTGGGATTATAATCAACAATTTCTGACATACTAGATGTCACCAGTGGCAATACCCACGAACAAAATTAATTGAAGCTATTGAAACCACTGGCATTGCTCCTACACTGTTTTTCGTCCCTGTCAACTGGAATTGGGTTTATTTGTTTACATTCGTCTGCCTGGATGGATGCGTCGTTGCAGCTGACTTACGCAATATGACAAATAAACAAACTCACAGCTTTCTCACATTTATAATATTACTAGTGGATCCGAGCGCACGGAATCGTGCGCTACTCTCTAGCAGAGCGATAATTCAAATGGCGACAAATTTAAAACACAATCATGCTAACACGATCCGTCTTGAGGGTTATGTTTACACAAATTAAAAAATAACAGCAATTAAATTATCCAGCTGATCAAAATGTAAACAATTATGTTCTTCATAAGGATAACATGGGAACTTTAAAAGCCAATGGGGCAGAGCCCAAGGGACTTTTTCAAAAATGTAAGGCCAGTTTGCAAATCTACGCGACACGCTCTTTCCAATGAGCCGTCAATGATCAAAATCGGTTAAGAAATGACGGAGGAGTTCATAAGACAAATTTCGTGTTGGCGTATTAATTATATAGATATAGCAGGATTATTTATGAATAATTTAAATCTTGGGTCATTGTAAACATCTTCTGGTCAAGAATCGAATAGCTTTTTATTGCCGTTGTAAGAACGGTATTCATTGCTAAATACTAATTACTAATTAACTAATTACCTAATAAACTAATAAACTAATCGACAAATCGAATTAACTAATTACTAATTACTCCCCCACACACGGCCAATAACAAAATAAAAGAACCGCTTTTTCATCAACAAAAGCATTGTCGCAGTATCCCTAGTATACTCTAACTTCAATGGCAACTATTATTCTTTATCTCAGCGTTTCAATTATTGTATGCCTGAATAATTACGAGATTCTGAATGTTTGATGAGACTTAAAAATCTACGGATGTCGAGATAGAAAAAAAAGAAAGCATCGCAGGTAAAAAAATCAGTGGAGATTGTGAATTACATATCGATCCAGTGAATGGCTTTTATCTGATTTCTACACAAACCCAAATGTTAATTTTGAGATGAACGGCAACTACATAAGAATTCAAAATTATTGGAGAGTCAATACTGTAATCATTATCCGAAACACATCTTAAGTTAAACCGCCATAAGATTAAGATTGTTCAGGAAATGTGATTGGCTATAACCGTGACCCTGAGAGGTTGAAAGGATTGTAGGAGGTGGTGTAAACGGGTAAAACACGCCTGGGAATACAACCCGCGGCTTATGCCCGACAGCTGATGCTTGTCCCTTCCCTTCCGAGGGGTCTGGATGGATGGGTGGGACAGCTACAAAAAGTTGGTAAGACTATGGTTGGATTAATGCGATGATATCCATTTGTCAAAGTCGGTTTGTAGAAATATCTTGCTGCCGTTTTTCTGTTTTAATAAGTTTACTCTCCTGGGTAAAATGACAATTACATTTGATTCTTTCATGACATCGAAATAAAAAATAAAAATTATTTAGCAACATTTAGCTTCAAGCAACATATTGATTCCACTCTGTTTGCTAGGCCTACTACTCTTAAGTCCTCAACTCTTTAATTATTTCACTACACTTCTGCCTACATAAAACAACTCAGAAATGAAATCTCATTAAGGGGGCGGTCTACCTTAACAGAAAAATCTGCATCACAGAGCGAAATAACGTTGCAAAGATAGGGCTAAAGCGCGCTGAAGTACGCTTGCAGACGTTTCGTATCTGGGCGACAAAAGCTTTATTTTTGAATATTTAATAAAAATGAGAGTGGGTTCACGTTCTTCAGAATATTTTATAGGCTTCTACAATTTTTATTTTTCTATAAAGCGTTTCTGTTGTTAGTTATAAGACTTTAAAATCTAACAAAAAACTACCTTTTTTTGAAAGATTTACACAATTCCTGTAAATAAACGGGGTGTAAAATGAGAGTGGGTTCACGTTCTTCAGAATATTTTACAGGCTTCTACAATTTTTATTTTTCTATAAAGCGTTTCTGTTGTTAGTTATAAGACTTTAAAATCTAACAAAAAACTACCTTTTTTTGAAAGATTTACGCAATTCCTGTAAATAAACGGGGTGTAAAATGAGAGTGGGTTCACGTTCTTCAGAATATTTTACAGGCTTCTACAATTTTTATTTTTCTATAAAGCGTTTCTGTTGTTAGTTATAAGACTTTAAAATCTAACAAAAAACTACCTTTTTTTGTTATTCCTGTAAATAAACGGGGATAAAATCAAAAATTCTAAAATTATAGCGACCTACAAAAACATATCCTTTTTAAAATGACACCAAAATATTGGAAATCATATGAAAATCCAGCAATCAATGAATAAGATACAAAACCCTGTTTTAGCGCTCGGAACTTGAGGTAGACCGCCCCCTTAATCTGACAAGATATTTCATCTTTGTTGCTCTAAGTAAAGTATCTCAAAGGCCGTATAAACTACGGAATATATTATCGGATTTTGTAAATGAGAAAACAAACGGAAACCAGAGAGAGAGAGAGAGAGAGAGAGAGAGAGAGAGAGAGAGAGAGAGAGAGAGAGAGAGAGACCGGATGTGACATTATCATACAGATGCAGTCCAGACAACTCATAAGGTTTGGTCAAGAGGCTGTGGGCTGAAGATATTAGAACCCTCCTACGACTACGGCTGAGATGACCCAGATATCTGCCTTGGTCCTTCTCTGTGCTTGGTCCTATACCGGACTCTGATCAAAAACTCTCACCCTTCCTTCGATAATTAACATTTATACAAAGAAGATCCGATGATTTTAGTTTATATTACTATAGTTTTATTGATCCTAAACAGATTTCTACAAACAGTACTTCAGTTAAAGAGATAGATATCTAAATAATTAGTAGATGTTTATTCATAAATTTAAAAATTGTTCGTATGTCTTGTACAATAATGTGTTTGTTACTTAATTAATGTCTTAACAAATAGTTCTATCGCTTACGCAGTTTCAAAGATGGGAAATACCTTTAATCCTCGAGTATAGTTTTAAAAGGTATTCGAGGGATTTCGTTAAAACAGATTTTACCTCACAAAAGGTTGATGTTAGAAGGGAAAAAGCATTTCCGTTATCTTTCGAAAGCTAAAAAATGGCATAGAAAGGCTACACACAAAAACCAAACTCAATTTGCAATAAACCTGGATAAACCAGCACAGGTCATCGTAAAATGTGTGAAGGGTAACAAAACAAATTTATGGAGTGTAAAAACCAAAGGCTTACATCCTCTAATCAAAGAGCTTAACACTATCCCAACCCGGACTTATTACCAACCTCACAATCGAGTTTTCCCTCCGCTTCCCAATTCCCACCTCCGTGGATACAATCACATAACTCAACCTCGATACACTTTCCCGAGGACGTGAAAGCCCTTACGTAAGCCCAATGAAGTTGATGGGAGCCGTGAATCACCGACTCATCACAACACTCGTTTGATGAGATGGAAATGAAGAGGGCAATTTGGCCCGCGGCTGTTGGTGCCACTGCTGCCACATACGGTATAATTGGTACTACTGTCCGGTTCCCCCGGTAGTTAGTGTTTGGATATCGAAAGAAAATATCGATATTTATATCGACGATAATATCGCACCCTCAATATCGATATTCCGGTAATATCGGAACAAAAATATCAATATACCGAAAAATTTCGTAAAAATTAATCAAATGCATACGATATGTATCACTTCAGTTAGAAGCACACCTGTGACGTCCATTTGACGTAAAACTGTTTACAGTTATACTTTGAAGTACCTATAATTTCAGATCAATAACTGTAAAATAAATTATTTTACTGTAAAAGACTCTTGTTTCAAGTAGCCTACATAGCCAAGATATTTTGTTTTTTGAAATTCCTGTGGATAACCATATCTTCACAACAAAAAAACAAATAATAAACAAATAAACTAAAAACCCTTTCATGAAGTTAATAAGTTATTATCAAATTTATTTCTTTAATATTTACTTATCAAATAATATCTAATTACTACTCATGTAAAAGTGCAGAAACGGGTAAACTGTATTTCATTTATGTGATATTCTAAAAAATTTGCTAATATCAATAATATCGAAGTAAAATATCGATATCCCAATAATATCGGAAGTCTAATATCGATTTAAAAATAACGATATATCGGAACCAAACTATCGATATTTCCGATATATCGGATACCAAACACTACCGGTAGCGCTATTGGCGTGATTAATTCCCCCCAAGGGAATTACGTAACCTGATTTCGATCATTAAGAATGCTTTCAAGGGCGATAAACGAGCCTCTGCTTGTGTTGACCTCGCTGGAGGTTGTTAGAGTGAGAATTGTTCACAATATTATTTGATTTGATTACCGTGACAAATTGAGATTAAATTATTTCTAAATTTGGAAGCAGAAAAATCATTAATATATAATCGTGAAGTAAATCAAAATTTTCTTCTTGGCAAAACAAACTACACAAGCCGCGGGAACAAACTGTATAGAGTCGCGGGCACTAATAGGGCAGGTGAGTGAGAGAGCTGCTGGAAAAATTGTTTATTATTTGTTTGGGTAGGCTGGTTAATCAACGGAATGATCATTTGTTGAAGTAAACAAAAATTTACACGTAAACGGCCATGAAAAACGTAAACAAAGTTTGGCAGGTCAACATAAACATTTCATTTGGTCATATCAGCTGAGGGTTGACAGATAAATTTTGGTATCGTCCAGTTTTTGCCGCCGCCCTAATTGGTGCCCGCGACTATAGTATCAAAATTAGTAAACACTTTGTCAAGAATTACTTTATTTTATACATTCTCTGTCTAGGAGAAGTAGACCCTGGCACTCAAACCCTTTTCACTCTCAATATCAATTGTTATAATCAAAATGTTAAACACTACTGTCCACACATTTCAAAACTCCAAATTCGTGAATCATCCTCAATAACATCGAAGCCCCCTGTGATCCATTGTTCTAAAAACGAACCGCAATCAAAATCATCCTCCACCGTATAAAACAGCACAATTGTTAAAACAAATTATCTCCGTTGTTCAACTCAGACAATCGGATTGCTATCAGATAGCAGTCGTCAAGTCGTGTCCAATTACACCGACCGCGGGCAATGCTGCAGTCCGGTCAGGAGTGAACGCACACAAAGAAGTGGACGATGATTGGCCAGACATGCGAACTGGCGCCGCAGACCTTTCAAGGACCTTCTCAACAATTGTTTGGAGGTGCGCAACACTTGTGCTCGTAAGCAGACAGCCTAAGCAGAAGGCCAGATAGTCGCATGGGCTCCGGGCGCATCTGTTGGCTGCTAGAGCTTCAAGTCTCTTAATTTGGTGAGGTGGAAGACATTTTAGTCTCAGGGACCATTCATTGACTCTATAAAGTGTGAACTTAGGCTACTCGTTGTATTTAAGGGGTTGAGTTTATATTATGCCAGTTTTTTGCAAATCTTTAAAACAGCAGTCTCTTTGCAAAAAAGATATGAAGCGTATGCAGAGAGAAGTTTAGTTATCTTTTGCGAAGATGTGGAGAAGAGTATAATAAAAAATGCTATACATGTAATTAAATGTCAAAATACAAAAATATGTCGACAAGAAATCCTAGAAATCACTTGAACAAAGAAACTTGGGCAGATTCACTGGCAAATTTGACTGAATCGTATTCGTATAAATCCAAGAGTGTCAAATCTATGAATAAATTGATGCTGGTTGCAATTTATACATTTAAAATAACCGTGTGGCAATAATCAAAATTGAGGTGAGTTATTTTCTAACTGAAATCAAGGAAGTTCTCTATTACAAGGTCTACCACAGTTAAGCCCGGTCGATTGCTAAACAAAGTGTATAAAATATAGTCGAGTTTTTATTAGTTTTAAGCTTATGCACAGTTGCACACCCTATCTAGAATTGGGTAGGCCCAACCCAAAATATAATCATGACCGGACTGTAGCGGAAGATCGCACCTGGAGGCCCAGTCACGGTCGCCGCCCCGCCGATGGTAATCGTTATGGTTATGTCCGCTTCCTGCACCTGGTCATGTGGACAGCGACTACACACGAGTTGTTGTGACTTGGTGCGCATAGGTAAGTGTGAATGTAACGCATTGTTTAACTATTAAGGGGTGTTAAGTGTACTAAGCAAAGAAGGCGTCGTAAGGCGCTCAAAATCTATTAAAATTTGCGCAATGTCGAACAAGGGACCTCTTTGGTAGTCTATCTGCTTGAAAAATGCAAAAATGCGTGCAGTTTTTATGCAAATTAAAGAATACCGCGTATGCTTAACTAGGGGAACTCAAATGACTGACGGACCCCTCCCAAAAATAAGTTAAGAACTTTAATCACAGAACATCACCGAAGTGCTGTTCGTTCATCGATATTGTTTAAACGTTTTCAAAATTTTACTCATTTTGGTTTTTTGCCCTGGACTGGTGTGACTTATATAATGGTTTTAATTTACCTGTCTTCCACATCCAAATTTTTGTCAATAATCACGACCTGGTTTTGGCATTAATTGTGCCATGGTCACGTGTGTAGTCAGTCGGGAGAGTCAAGCTTGTAAATCGAAGTCGAAGTTCTAGTGACATCGATGTTGTCGACTCTCGAACTCTCTAAAACTTCGACTTCAGTTTACAAGCTTTACCTCCCGACTGACTACACACGTGATCATGGCACAACCTAGTGCCGAAACCAGGTCGTGATTACTGACAAAAATTTGGTCTGTAGACAGGTAAATTAAACCATAATTCAAAATTTTGACTTGGGGCGCGTCGCGCGTGTCGAATGATTACTCAGTGCTCACACAACGAGTAAACTGATGCGCTCAATGAGGTACATACAGTTACATAATGGCTTAAATGAAAGTCTCTAGATAAAATCACAAAACATTTAGACCAGTCCTTTCAATAATCAACCCGTAAACAACGCAACTCTAGGAAACATCGGAGAACGCAGTTACGAGAGAAAGGCGGTACAAAACCACAACACAACCGGTCGAAGCGATCGTTTATCAGCACAACGGTCCCGGCAAATCAATACTATTGCGATACTCCTCATCCAATAATAGCCGGGTTTCACAACGGCGAGCGACGCCCATAAATCTTCTGATTCACCCGAGCTCAGGGTCTGCTTACGTCAAGCTTAGCGGGAAGAGTTAAAATGGCAGAAAAACCATTACCTCCTCTAGAAATGGCGACCGTAAAACAGGAATTTACGACTTTTTAACGAGAAGGGCGATAAATTAGGGCGACGGGCTTCGGGGAAAAATTAATAACGCTAAAGTCATATGGGAAGAAATGGGTGAAAAGCAATTTTCATTGTATGAATCACACCAAATCACGTTGAAATATGTATCTTGATCTTCTGAGAGTTTGGCATGGAGACCAGTAGAGTGATGGATCTAGTGAAACTTGTTTGTACTAATCTGTGATGGCAAAATTTCTGCGAAAATCAATATGGAAACTAATGAATCTAGGTTTGAAAATAGATTTAACCAGGAAACTACAAGCAAAAATAAAGTGATAATACCCCCATTGCAGCAGACCTGCATACTCAGCGAATTCTAATGCAAAAGAACATATTTCAATCCAAGGTATTGAAATTTAATATGTTTATGTAAGCTCCATAAGAATAATATGGAGAATGGTATGCAGGTTTGCTGCAACAAGTCCGTTAAAACTGGTGGTTTCAATTCAATATTTCGTAGATCTGAACTAGGAGGAACCATATACCAACTTTTATCAAGATATGACAAACAATAAGGAAGATATAGAATTTTTTATTTCCATAAGGATACATGGGAATGAGTATGCAGGTTTGCTGCCACAAAAATGGAAAATGCGAGGGTTTTAGACTAAAATACATTAGATCTTATCTAGATGAAGCGAAAAACCTAGTTTTATTAAAATATGTTGAGAAATAAGCGAGATATAGAATTTATTTATTCCCATAAGGATAACATTGGACAACGTACTGTGTTTACCACTATAATATCTCGGTAACCAATGACATAAGCAATTATTCAAAACACTAAATTGTTTTTTTTTAGCTGAATCAATGGAGCTAACTAAAATTGGATTATTTTATTTTATATGTGTAAACCACAAAAAACCGATTTTGGGGAGTTTATCCCCCTTACCCCCTTTCCAGTGTCCGATCGCTGGTTTCGAACTCATCGAAAAATACTACTTACACGCCTATCCAAATTTCATCGACCATTCGACACATTTTGCGCCAATCGTACTTACAGACAAACACACACACACACACACACACACACACACACACACACACACACACACACACACACACACACACACACACACACACACACACCACACACACACACACACACACACACAACACACACACACACACACACACACACACACACACACACACACCACACACACACACACACACACACACACACACACACACACACACACACACACACACACACACACAAACACACACACACACACACACACACACACACACACACACAACACACACACACACACCACACACACACACACACACACACACACACACACACACACACACACACACACACACACACACACACACACACACACACACACACACACACACACACACACACACACACACACACACACACACACACAACACACACACACACACACACACACACACACACACACACACACACACACACACACACACACACACACACACACACACACACACACACACACACACACACACACAAACACACACACACACACACACACACACACACACACACACAACACAACACACACACACACACACACACACACACACACACACACACACACACACACACACACACACACACACACACACACACACACACACACACACACACACACACACACACACACACACACATATATATATATACATACAAATTTGAACGAATGGTGTTTTTGGTATCTGGGGGCACCAAAACGAAAAGTTATGATGGTCCCGCTCTTAGGTCTTCCATGAGACCTACGGTAATAGCTTTTTCCTATAGGGGAAATTCGCTAAAACGCCAAAAAAATACACGAATTCGTATGTATTGTTCAAGAAATTAATATGGAGATATAAAGTATATAGTAGATGTATAGTAGAAGTAGTGAGATATATAGTAGATATAAAAATAACCTAAGGACTATAAAATGATAAAATCCAAGAATCAAACGTCTTTAATACGTAGACTATGAAAAATCAATTATTTTTTGTACGTCAGTAATTTAATTGTTACAAGTTTGACAACCATTCTCATAACAAAGGAGCTTCGTGCATTACTGGAATAACAGGCTAACAGACAGACGGATCCCACTCTACGTTCTGGCTGATAGAACGCAATTAACTACGGGACAAATTACAAAGTGCGCTGTCAAATGAAGACCTAATGAAGGCAGGTGCGTG